>JAXQQM020084893.1:0-224888 GCA_034641835.2 Pinus albicaulis | reverse complement strand
GATCTGAAAATATGTGTGCACCCAAACATCAAACCCATTGCACAATGACTACCATCACCTACTAACTCTATCATGTGATGGTAAATCCCACCTGGATCCCAACAGTAATATCACCCTCTTTTCCCTTTGGTAATCCATGGACTCTATTGAAATGTGGCCATGGATGTATCCAGTTGCTTATCTTTCTCCATGGGTTATCAGCTCATTTCCTCTCACCACTCAACCTCGAGAAAAGTATGAAATCCAAGAATCCTCACACATAGAATAGTCCCTCCATCGTGCGAGTGATGCACCCTATCGATGTGTGCCTGAAGGGGGGTGCTTTGACACTCTAATGTGCCCTATAACTACACCATTATGGAATCCAATCATTCCCTAGTGTGGACCAACTTTTCTGCTGACTCGGCACAAAAATATTTGATTCCCTCAAACTCCTCATTCTGCCACAGGATAACTTCCCATACTGATGTGGCCTTCACCTTAAAATCTGGAAGGCCGATCAAAAAATAATGGCACTTCTGTGTGAAACCATCGTCAAATACCTCTATATATCCTAGCACCTCCTAAAGGTATAGCCCGAAGGATGGCTATACACCCTCTCCATAGATACTCCAATATGCAAAGAATGCTCACTAGTCAATTGCAAGTGATTGTCATCTGAAAATTCTTCCATAAACCTAGAGGCCTATGCACCTATTAGCGCCTCAATAATGGTGGACTAATTTCCAGACACCTCATCAACCTATGATGCATTGCTATCATAAGAGAACTTGGTCATAACCCTAGACACCCCATCAATGGATACCTCAATAATGGGTGGTGTCTCATCAACGAGTGTATGCTCAACTGTCTCCTCCCAAGCCTTTGTCATACTCTTTGATGACCCATCAGAAGTAGGTAGAAAGTATCTACCCATGGTACGTTGTAGATCATCGCCCTACTTGTACCCTATTCCTCTGTTGTAGCTGTAGGGTCTTTTGTTTTCCTTAATCTCACAAAAGTTCTGGAAATTTAGATTTTTTTTTAATCTTTGAGACTTAGATTCATATTCCAGAAAATAATCATTGAAAGCCTCCTACTCTTGTGGTCCTCCAACCCCATTTCCTACTGCTAGGAAGTTAGGAATAGTGGGGTGTTGTGAAGCTTGTTGCAATACCCGTTGCTCATACCAATGATGTGAAGTACCCAAACTTCTTCCATTTTGCAACCGTTTGGGGATTTCCCTTTGTCTCTCCACTCTCATCTTGTAATATTCCTAAATAAGCATGCAATTGATAGGAATATTAATTTTTTATTTTTGCACTTAGTAGATGAATAAATGGGGGAAACAGACCCATACTTATCATGTATTATCATAAAATCCATCTTGGTATGAAAATGGGACATCCTAGTAGCTGGATTTTTCACTTTCCATGTACGAACATGAAGAGAATCATGTTAATTCTGTCAATTTGACTAAGTCAACAATGAAGTATGGAGGAGTAGCCTTAATGGAGCTACAACGCAGTTTTGGAGGGAAAGTGATCATGTGATGTTGGAAACCCTAATGGGTGGGACCCAAGATGAGGAGGCTCAGAAAACTTATAAGGAGGAGGATGGCAGACATTTGAGGAGATGATTGATATTTGATTTTGGTCTACATGACTATTTCCTTTCTGCAGTTGTTTAACTGAGATTGTTGTGCTGCTTAGCACAAGGAATTCCTATTTACGAATCCCTCTCCCTTCTTGAGAGGAATCTTAAGGGATTTTTACTTAATTTCTCCACATTCAGGATCAAGGCCAAGCCACCTCCTTCAGCTACAACATTATTCTTGTAGCAGGAAAAATTGCGTTTGTAGGTTTTAACCCTAAACATAAATTATCTACACATGAATCTTATAACAGAAAATAAACAATAGCGAGAGCATAAAACATAAAACATATAAACACAGAGATTTTCCCCTGGATCCCAAATCGGGACAACCAGCTTGATTTTTCATTATATTCCTTTTAGTGTTACAACACATATATATACATGCAGAAGAATACATAAACCCCAATCCATTAACCCTGGATTAAAACATAACTATAGTTCCCTTGACCGGATCTACAAAATACCAGGGGTCGAAAAGCATCGTACCCAAAAACCATGTGTAAACTCATGCACAAAACATGGGTGGGTCCGCATATGAGTGGGACCGCATACCAAAAAAAATTCGCCGGGGCGCTGCCGCCCCCCCTGTGACCCCCCTGTTGTGCCTGGCACAACGTACAATGCATCATGCTAGTCGTGGAAAGAATATAACACATACCCAACATTCTCCCACTTATTGTTTTCTTTCCACACGGGGCCACAAGAGAGCTTAGTCATTGGGCCAATTCTTCAACACCCATTGTCTCTCTACACCAAGAGAACTTTTGAGTGCTCACAGACTTCGTCAATGCATCTGCAACATTCTTCAAAGCGTCCACCTTTACCAGCAACACCCTTTTAGCCTCAACCATATCTCTAACAAAGTGATATTGAACATCAATGTGCTTTTTCTTTGAATGATAAGCAGGGTTCTTAGCCAAGAAAATTGCACTTTGGCTATCACAGTCTATCCTTATAGCTTGCTATACCAACCCCATACTTGAACACAATCTCTGCAACCAAACTTCTTCCTTGCTTGCATGAGTGGCTGCTATGTATTCTGCCTCTGTAGTTGAAAGCGCCACTACAGACTGTCTTTTACTCATCCAACTGACTGCACCTCCAAATAGGCTAAACACATTCCCACTTGTAGATCTTCTTTGGTCCACATCTCCATCCCAGTCTGCATCAACAAAACCACGAATGTCCAACATTCTTTCCAATCCTGGTCTTCCCTGGTAGCATAAGCCATAATCACTAGTGCCACGTAAATATCTGAAAACCTGCTTCACTACTGTCCAATGCTCCTTCCCTGGGTTTGACATAAACCTGCTCAATACTCCCACTGCATGTGCAATGTCTGGTCTAGTACAGACCATTGCATACATCAGACTACCCACTGCACTTGCATATGGAACACATGACATATCCTCCTCTTCTTCTTGTGTCTTGGGACACTGTTCAGCAGACAGCTTTACACCTACAGGAATAGGAACATTCACTGGTTTACTATCCTGCATATTGAACCTCTGCAATATAGTCTCTACATACTTCCTCTGGTTTAACCAGAGCTTCCTCTTTGCCCGATCTCTCTTAATTTCCATGCCCAAAATATAATTTGCAGCACCCAGATCCTTCATGTCGAATTTGGAGAACAGTTGGGTCTTCAAATCTTGGATAATTTCTTTGTCATTTCCAATCAACAACATATCATCCACATACAAGACCAAATAAATAACACAGTCACTAATTAATTTAAAATAAACACAGTGATCCTCCTTGCTTCTAGTGAAGCCAAGTCCCCGTATATAGGTATCAAATTTCTGATACCACATCCTTGGTGACTGTTTTAACCCATACAAAGACTTCTTCAACCTGCACACTAGTTCTTTCTTACCCTTCACGATAAAGCCTTTAGGTTGCTTCATGTAGATCTCCTCTTCTAGATCCCCGTGAAGAAATTTTGTCTTCACATCCATCTATTCTATCTCAAAATCAAATGCAGCAGCAACAGATAAAAGTAATATAATGGAAGTAACTTTGGCAACAGGAGAAAAAAAATCACCAAAATCGATTCCCGGCACCTGGGAATAGCCTTTGGCTACCAACTGAGCTTTATATTTCTCCACCTTGCCTTCTGCATTCATCTTCTTCTTAAACACCCATTTTCTCCCAATGGGCTTCCTTCCAGCCGGAAACTCCACCAAATCCCATGCCTCATTTTTATGTAAGGATGCCATTTCATCAACCATGGCCTCCTTCCAGAGTTTTCCATCCTCTGAATCTACTGCCTCCCTAAAAGTTCTGGGATCATCATCAGTTATAGTTAACTAAAAACCTGAATAGAAAGCAGATGGAATATACCTTTCTGTTGCCTTCTTTCCCGAACTGATGTTCTCAAAGCTAGGGTTTGTGGCTCTTCCTCTTGTGAATCTTCTTTTGTTGTATAGTCTGATTCATACTCCTTTAGCTCAAACTCTATATTCTCAGGGTCCTTTGGTAGGACTTCATGTGTAACAACATCTTTTACCTCTCTAAACACCACATCTCGGTTGTACACAACCTTCCTTGTTTCTGGGTTCGAAAGCTTATAACCCTTTAAACCATCCTTATACCCAATAAATATGCACCTTTCAGATTTATTATCCAACTTGGTCCTTTTCTCCTTTGGAACATGTACATATGCATCACATCCAAATAACCTTAGATGTGAAAAAGAGGGTTTCTTAGTAGTCCATACCTCATGTGGAGTCTTATCTTCCAACGCTGATGAAGGAGATATGTTAACTAAGTAACATGCAATCTCCACTGCCTCTGCCCAGAATTCTTTTCCTAGCCCGGTACCACTAAGCATGCTTCTTGCCTTTTCCATCAGCATTCTGTTCATTCCATTTTGCTGAGGTGTGTATGGAGTAGTCTTCTACCGTGCTATACCACACTTCTTATAGAACTCTTCAAATTCCTTCTTGCAGAACTCCCACCATTATCTATCCTCAGTGCCATTGTCTTCTTCTCTGTCTGGTTTTTCACCAGTGCCTTAAATTATTTAAAATTTTCAAATACTTCAGATTTCTTCCTCAAGAAATATATCCATGTATTCCTTGAGAAGTCATCTATGAATGAAACATAGTACACAGACTTTCCTAGTGATGGAACTAACACAGGTCCAAACACATCACTGTGCAGAAGTTCTAATATCTTGTTCGCCCTCTTAGCACCAAAAGGAAAACTCACCCGATTCTGCTTCCCATATACACAATGTTCACAGAAATAAAAATCCAGAGATAAATTAGACATACCTTCTACCATACCATTTCTATGTGGTATCCGAAGGCCCTTCTCTCCAATATGTCCAAGCCTTTGATGCCATAGCATGGTCTTTTCTCCAGAGATAGCTAGGCTTTCTTCTCCACTTTCAGGAGCCATAGAACTATTACACCCATCAATAATACTGCTACCTTCTAGCTTGTACAGAGTTCCAATCCGAACTCCCCACATTAATACCAGTGCTCCCAGAATCATCTTCCAGGCATCTTTCTCAAACACTGTTTTTACACCTGCATCATCCATATTGCTTACAGAAATCAGATTTCTGGCCAATGCAGGAATATGCAAAACACTAGGAAGTGTTCTAATCCTTCCACCTTGCAGCTTCAGCTTGACCTTTCCACGTTCGACGATTCTGTCCTTCCTATCATCCCCTAGGAAGACATCACCACCATCATATTTCTCATACTCACAGAACCACTCCCTATGGGGAGTGAAGTGAAAGGATGCACCTGAATCAATCAGCCATGACTCATGATCTACATGTGTACTTGAAGAAGAAACCAAATACACATCCCCACCTTCATCCAAGGTGGTTTTTGCCTTTGTAGAAGGAGCATCATCAGATCCCTTTCCTTTCTCAGGAGCTTTAGATCTGCACTACTTTTTGTAGTGCCCTTCCTTTCCGCATTTCCATCATACCTTTACAAACATTCAAGGAGATTTAGATCTCCCTCTAGATTTAGATCTCCCACTTGAAACATTATTCTAGATTCTATTTTGGGACCTTCTGTCGAGTCATAAAAAGGTATCTTTTGAACACCTAATTATCTCACATTAATTATCAATCCGGGAGCGTCTTTTATTCCAAGAGTGTACTCTATCTGAGGCTTGCAATTGTCTAATACTAATGCTATGAAGATGCAGTATAAAATAACAAGAAAAAAAGTAACCAATGCTTGAAAAGAAACCTAATTACAATGACATGAATGGAAAAACTACTTCAATCTTTGTAGAACATCGATCAGAGATGCAGTAGCAGTAACTCTTTCTCGTAGAAATCGATGCAAGATGAATAATCTGGGAATTCAGAAGCTAAAGCATCTATCCTATACAGTTGGAGATCTTAACGCAATCAAAATGAAAGCAAATTCAATGAAAGCAACTTAAACAAAACTCAATCTGAAAAGGAACAACAGTGTGTAACAGAAATGGAACAAAGATGGGAATTGAACAACAATTACAACTCTAACATATTTAAAGTACTAAATTTCTATGCTTCAACTGTGTCGACAACTTCTCATGATGCAATCATCAATTATAAAAGATTATAAACTAAAGGAACAGCTATTCAAATCAGCTATGAATCAGTAAAGCTTTTACGGTAACAGCGAAATAATAGAATAGTGAATTATGTTTATTGTACAGAAACGAAACAGCAGTGACTCTATATTTGATCCAATCAATAATAAACCAATTCAAACATCAAACACACTCCACACGACAGTAAATAAATATTAGAATACAAAGAGCGAAGTAATTCCACCAGAGCCTGGCCCTTAGTGACAGTGAAATACTGTTGGGCTAATTCAGAATTGCAGAAGGTAAATAGAACGCGTGCTTTGTATTAAACCGACATAAAGTCTTATAGAAAGGTTTTATCTCAAATAGAGAGTTAATATAACAAAGAATATGTAGATTATTTCTATCAATTCTCAATAATAATAACGATCTGTCCCCCCCCGCGTCACTAAAGGATGTGGTTCTATATATCAATTATTCGACGGACCAATCGAGGAACAAGATAAGTTTTAACAGCGATCCCTCAGGATCGAAAGATCCTGAGGGATTTGCTCTTTTGTGTTTAGTCATCGTTCTATTTGTTCTGGTTGAGGTCGAGCTGTTCCTGCCTTTTCTGGGCTATTCATTCAGATCTCCTTGCCCTAGGCTGGATATGGTTCAACGTTGATGGAGCAGTAGTCAAATTTTTCTTAACCCCGCCTTTGGTACAGCTGTTCACCTCTATGAATTCTTGTTTGTCAACCAAAAAGTAGTTTTTAGTCATCTTTTCATAGTAATCATAAACCTTTCCAATTCTGTTGTAATTCCTATGATAGATTACCTTTTCAAGGCAAACAGGAATATATTTATGATAAAGAATGAGTAAATATACAATAATTTCATGCCTCTTTCACTGCCCAACATACCCCCCTACTTAATCATTTTCATGCCTTGATGAAAACTATAGTTCACATGGAGAGAAGTCAAATAATAAACCGAATAAGGTTTATCATCCATAGGCCTAAGACCATGGTGTGTAGCTAATTCCTCAAAAGTATGTTCTGTCTGTCCTTCAGGAAGTTCATAAATAGCCTTGTAATCCGAAGCAGGGTACCATACAATAGGGCTGCGAAATCTACATCCTAACCAATATGGTCCTTCTTTTAAAACAAGATGGCTATAGGAAATGAGATGGTCTGCAGCTAGCCTAAAGTTTCTATAATTAAATGGTTCCCTATTTTGTACATTCTGATTCAAGTTTCTCCACCGGACTTTGGCTGCTATGTAGGCTTGGTTTTTAATGGATGAAAAATAATCCGTTCCTTTCAAAATGACCGATTTATGGACAGGCCCTAGAGTTCGGGCAATGCCTTCCCTTGTCATCAAGCGTTTCTGTCAAGCCCAAAATTGAAGTGGGTTCTGAGGTTCACTTCGGACCCATAGATCTAATCCATTTTCCTATCTTTGAAAAGCGTTATAAGTTTTAAACCATTTTAATTGGTTTATAGCAAAGGAAATGAATGCCTAAAACTAACCATCTCCAATAAAAGGGCTAGGGCTTGATTCACAGTGATTTTCAAGTATTAGATTATGCAAATAAAACTCAAATAATAAGCACTGTACTTTGATCCCATAAATTTTGCAGCATGATATCAAGTCATCAATTGTTTTTAGCTCTATAGATTTCCATGCCCTAACTACCTTGATCTTTAATTGTAAATATCTTTCTAGTAAAAACGAAGCATAGTTTTTGGCGGGGAATCTATAGGCTAAGACATCAGTATACAAGGAGCAGAGACTGTCCATTTGAGTGTAGGCTAATTTTAGTTAGTTCATTACCTTATCAACCTTTACCTCTTCTTTCCGTCATTTTTCATGAGCTTCATCTTCTGCTTCATGAACAATTTTCATTTTTTGCTGCAATTCCTAATATCTTGTTCTTGGGATAGTATCTTCCTCCAATCTCTGCCTCTCTAATCGGGCCTGTGTCAATTCTTCCTGAAGTCTAAGCAGTGTTGGCTCACTAAATGTGTGCTGACTACTAGATTTCATATTTTCTCTCAAACTTGGTTGCTCTGGAACATATTACATTTGAACAGCTATTTGTTGCTCCACACCCTCATAATTAGGCTCAGGTATGGTTTCTTCTATAGCTTGGGGGTTCCTACCAGCAATTACTCTCCTCTTTTTGGAGCTTTTTTTGCTAGCAATGCTCCTTCTCTTAGGGGCTTTCTTGGGCATGCATTTCATCTTCAGAACCTGAATGGTCTGCCTAAGCTTTTCAACTAATTTATGAGGCTTTATTTGCTCCTTTCGAAGCTTCTCAATCTCAGTTGTTTCCTTCTTCTTTCTTGATGGAACAGTCGTTCCTCTATCTACACTCATTTATTCAACAGAATTTTGGCCCATATCAGCCATTTCTTCAATAAAACCCTCTTCTTGTTCTTTCGTTTGAGGCTACTCTTCTACATTCATGTGCCCTTGGCTCAATTCTCCTATAATAACATTCCTCTAGAGAAGCAACCCTAGCTTCTCTAGAGTTTGTTGTTTCATTCATTTTTTCTCCAGCTGTTTCTTTTTCAATAACAGAATATTCTGGAAGTTGATTAATATCCATATTGAGTTCCAAGGGGCTATTCGGCCGTGCATAATCACTCATATTGGCCAAAATCTGGGCCAATTGATCTTCTTGTAAAGGACTTATGATAACATCCTCGGGCATCTCTGTTTCATCCTTATTGCTGTTATGATTGTCCGCATCTTCCACACCGGTGTGATAACTTCCTTCCTCTTCATCCAAACACCGAATTTCTCCCTCAACTTCTTCCTCTTCAGAATTTCCTTCGATTCCTTTTTCCTCTGTACTGGGTTCTTTTTCACTACTGGATTGGCGGCTTATTTCCTCTTCGTCTAAGTAGCGAATTTGTCCTTCCAATTGTTCTTCCTCATCAGTATGTGGGCTTACTTCCTCTGATTTCTCTTCCTCGTTAGTGCGAGGTCTTACTCCCTCTAATTATGGAGGCTATTCCTCCTCTGAGCTGTACAATTCCAGGGGCTAGATGCTGCCCGAAATTTCTTCCATCATCCTTCTAATAAATTTCAACTGACGGAACTGTCCGTGAATAGAAGTCTCAGAAATTGAGCCGACCATCCTTTTCTGTTTTAGAGCTGGTAGAGCCAACCCTCCATCAATAGAAAATATTAATTCTTCCCAGCTGGTCTGTTGCTGGGCGAGGCTATGACTCAATATTAAAAAAATTAAAAAATGGTGGATGACCACCATATCTGCATGCTGGGCTTTTCTAATACTACGAGAAATATCATGGAACAAAGAATTTAAAAATGCAGGCAAATTAATGGTGCATTTCTGTTTTAATACGGCTAGTAGCTTAAGGTGGCGAGGTCTTACCACATCCTTCCTTCTGTCGCATGTTATGTAAGCCTGCACAATTTTGGCTAACTCTGTCCATGGTTCTCCTAGTGACGCTGGCTGCACTCGTCTACCTTTGATGATTAACGTCTATCCATCATCTTGAAAAAATTTTATAGCTTCCTGAATCCTAACCTTCTTCTGAGTCCAGATAGTTCCTTGCGCCGGGATGCTAGACACTTTTGCAATTATTTCGTCGGATATAGCTATATGCCTCCCTCTAACCATGGAGGATCCCTCCTGTAGGTTCATTAAGAATTCGGTGGCCACTGCTTCATGTGGTTGCTGCATTCTCATGAAATATGTAGTCCATCCCAGTCTTTCCATAATTGCTCGTGCAGCATCAGAGATGATTAGCACTTGAGGTTCACTGTGAATTGTCCCTCCTCCCACCTTTGCACTCTGTTAGTTTCTCAACAGACAGTAATCACAATGGAACAACACAACACAGTTCGTCGAAAATTTGTTATTTTCTAAAATACAGGGGTTTTGTTCGAAGAAATCTTGGAGTTTGATTTTTACTAGACATCAACCGATGAATGAGGTTGTCTTTAAACCATCACTTGAAATAAAATCACATGGCATTTCAACTAGTACGAAACGATAAAAAGCGGTAGTAATTATGATAGTTCGTCAATTGCAGCAAATCTTGCTGGAAATGTGCATGTGCTTATTATTCAATATTAAATGAAAATCTTGTATGTGATTAAAATAGAGAAGGAATGACATATGATAACCATAAGTATAATTGTGTTGTTACCACTTTAGTTAATATGATCAAATTATAATGATGTTAGAGTACATAATAGGTTCAAGATAAAGGTAAAGGGTTTATATTTTGTTTGTGTTTAATGAATATAAGAAAAAGGGTTAAATATAACTATTGTCCAGTCTGCCAAGTGCGCGACTCAATACCATCAACGAGGAGGCTCTCTTTATGGTGTCATAACCTTAGTAGAGTTGCTTTCTTACATAGAACCATTGTCCATTTTATTACACCTTGTGTTGAGAAGTGCTTTTCATTGAATATCACATGGAAGTACTGTGAAAGCCCAGTGACAGATATAACCCCAATCATGTTCAACAGAGAAAAGTGAGTGGAGACGGGCGGCTCTGCAGTGAATCTATCTGTTCAGAGACTTATGATTTTCTATTTATGCATTGGACCCATTTCCCCACTGGTTTTGGCGGCCCACCAGCAAGATACCTTACTACTTCCCTATGATCCTGATGAGCACAAAGCTCTTGATGAGATCCCTATCTCCATTTGCAAAATCATTATTAATGAAATATATATATATATATATATATATATATATGGAAATATATATATATATCTATATATATATATATATATATATATATATATATATATATATATATATATATTCTTTTTTTCTTTTTAGATAGTACTTTTCCTCAATCACTCATAAGGGATGGCTCATCACTCCTTAAGAGTAGGGATGGTGGAAGAAGTCTGAACATTTCAATAGAAAGGAATATACCTCTTATTCTTATTCTATAGATAAACATCAAAGAAAATTATAAAATGTGGGAAAGAACCAATCATGATAAAGATAGTCGATCGGATTAATTCAATGGTAATAAGATAGAAAAGTTATGTTATTGATCATGCCCCTTTTTCTTTCTTCCTTATCATTACTAGATAATTTTCTTAAAAAGATGACGATTTCTTTTGATTTTTTTATTACAGTAGGCTTTAATTTGTATGATTCTATATAGATGAAATATTTTCCTTCATAAAAGGAGTCAAAAATTGAAAATATTGGCTTAAAACAAAAAAAAAAAATCCACACAAAAAGTTTTGTTCCTTTCAAAAAGAACAGCAAAAACAATCTACGGAAGTGTTGTTCCTTTCGAAAGGAACAGCAAGAAAACACGCTGCGGAACTGCTATTCCTTTCAAAAGGAACAACAGAGTGCTATTCCTTTGGAAAGGAACAAAAAAAAAAGTGCTTCTGCGTACTTCTGTTCCTTTCAAAAGGAACAGCAGAGTGTTGTTCCTTTGGAAAGGAACAACAAAAAAATGCTCTGCGGAACTTTTGTTCCTTTCAAAAGGAATAGCAGAGTGATGTTCATTTGGAAAGGAACAACAAAACAAACGAAATAAACATAATTTTTTCTTTTTTCAAGAAATCAGATTTTACAACACAAATGATAAGAAGTAAAGAAGTAATCTAAACCAAATGTCTGAAAACAAATTCCATAAAACAACAAGTGGAAAAAAAATGAAAAAAATGCTTTATGTACAAAGATTTAAAAAAAAAAAGTGATTTATCAAACTGGTGCCGAGGGGGATTTCTCCCCTTCAGCAAGAATCTCCATTGTAGAATCTCCCCGAAACTGTTGGTAGAAGGATTCCCTGGTGAGCGGTTTATGATATAATCATACTTCATGACCATTTACCTTAAAGGAATGTCCAAATTCGTCAATGGTAAATAATATAACAGTGCCATTATCGTGCACCTTCTGTATTTCATAGGGTCCGAGCCATCGTGGCTGGAGTTTTCTTGGGAAATCCTAGAACCTAGAATCATATAGGAGTGTCTAGTCTCCTTCGTGGAAGATCTTTCCTTTGATATGGGTGTCATGCCATTTGGCTCTATGTTGCTGAATTAATGTTGCGTGCTGAAGAGAGGAGAGTCTGATTTCATCTAGCTCATTGATTTGCTACAGTATTTTAGCCTACGCTTCATTCAAATCCAGACCCACCTGTTGAGCTGTTCTTAATGTTTGAACCTCGAAATCTATAGGAAATATGGGTTCCTTTCTGAATACCAATTGGTATGGTGAATATCCTGTGGTAGGTCTCCACATTATTCGATATGCCCACAATGCTTCTAGGAATCTGTAGGCCCAATCTCGTCTATGAGAGGCAACTATTTTTGTTAATATAGATTCAATTACTTTGTTTGTGCTCTATACTTGACCATTGGCTTGTGGGTGATATGGAGTCATCATGTTGTGTTGAACGTTGTAGTTTTGCAATGTTTCAGCTAATTTATTTCCTACAAAATATGGTCCTCCATCTGTGACTATATGCCTTGGGAGGCCATAGAGCACAAAAATTTGGAAAATGAATTGTATTACAGAGTCTTTTGTAGCTTTTGAAGGAGCTTCTGCCTCAACCCATTTGGTGACATATTCAGTTGCAACTAGGATGTACGTTTTTTGGTTTGATGAGGGGTTAATAGGACCAACAAAATCGAGGCCCAACGTTCAAATGGTTCAATCACTAGTTGGGGGTTCAGAGGCATTTCATCAGATTGTCCAGGTTGACCTGTCCTCTGATAGCTATCACAGGCCTGTACGAATTTTTTAGCATCTTTAAAGATAGTAGGCCAATAGTAGCCTATTCATAAAACTTTGTGGGTAGTCCTACGATCTGCAAAATGTCTTCCACACTGTCCATCATGGCATGCTTTCAAGATGTCAAATACCTCATCCTCCCTAATGCATCTCCTTATTTGCATATCTGCACCTTTATGAAATAGGTAGCCTCCAATCCAGGAGAAGTGGGTACTGCGATGTATTATTTGCTTACGTTCATTAAGAGACAGATGTTTAGGTAATTTACCTATTACCAAATAGTTCGCTATGTCAGCATACCACGGTTTTCTGATAGTAACAACGAAGAGTTGTTGATCTGGAAAGTGATCTTCAACTGCTTCTATATCTGTTGGCTTTGGCATTCTTGACAGAAAGTCAGCTACAGGGTTCTCTTTCCTAGGTCGATCCCTGATTGTGATGTCGAATTCCTACAGTAAAATTAACCACCTTGTCACTCTTCCATTTGTAACAGGTTTATTTGCTAAAAATTTAATGGCAGAGTGATCAATATATAGTACTATAGGATACCCAGTTATGTAATGTCTAAATTTGTTTATGGCATGAACTACAGCTAAAAATTCTTTCTCATTCACAGTATAATTTAATTCAGTAGGGGATAGATTTTTGCTAATGTAGTAAATTTCATATGGCTTCTTCTCTTCCTCCTGCCCAAGTACTGCTCTGATTGCTGTGTCTGAGGCATCAAATGAGATTTGGAACGAAAAATTCCAATTTGGGCCCCTCAGCACTGGGGCTGCTGAAATGAGTTTCTTCAGATCATTAAAGGCATTGTCGCATTTATCTGTCCAAGTGAAATCAAAATTTCCAGTCAGTGCATATAAAGGTGCAACTATTCGAGAATAATGTTCTATAAATCTTCTATAGTAACCAGAAAATCCAAGAAAGCTACGTACCTCTGTTTGTGTATTAGGTGTAGGAATTAACAAGAGTATTTGAATTTTAGTCGGCTCTACTTGAACTCCAGCTGCTGAAATATAATGCCCTAAGATAACTCCTTCGGTCATCATCATAAGACACTTTTCATTGCTTAAGCAAAGCCTAGTGGCAATACATCTTTGCAATACTTTTTGTAGGTTTTCTAATGCAGGTTCAAAGTCATCCCCATAGGGTGTGAAATCATCCATATATACTTTGAGACCTTCATTTATTAAGTCTACAAAAATGCCGAGAATTGCCATTTGGAATGTAGCAGGGGCGTTGCATAGGCCAAAAGGTAGGACTCGGTAGGCAAATGTCCCCCATGGACAGGTAAAAGTATTTTTGTCCTGATCTTCAGGGGAAATCTAGATTTGATTGTACCCACTGAAGCCATCAAGGAAAGAAAAGAATTTCTTTCCTGCCAAAGTGTCTAATACCTGGTCAATGAAACGAAGGGGAAATTGGTCTTTCTGTGTTGCTTTATTAAGTTCACGGTAATCTACACATATCCTCCACTTCCCATTATTTTTTGGTACTACCACTAGTGGAGAGACCCACTTGCTATCAGATATTGGGTAGATGAAATTAACATCCAATAGTTTTTGTAATTCTTCTTTCACAATATATTCAAGGTGAGGACTTAGTCTCCTTTGAGGTTGGCGAATAGGTCTTGCATCTTTTTCAATGTAAATGTGGTGAGTACACAATTGAGGATCAATTCCTTTCATGTCGGGGTAATCCCATGCAAAAGCTGCTTTGTATTTTCGTAATAATTGGACCAATTTCTCTTCTTGTTCAGCAGTGAGATTTTTATTAATATTTAGAGTTTTTCTCGGTTCAATTTCTACAATCTTGCTATTGCTCATGGAAGTAGTAGGTATTGTTTGATCCGGAATATCTTTGAAAGGATCTTCTTCTTCTTTATTATCGAATGCTGCTTTGATCATGTGACATTGCAAATGAGATCTGGTTTGTGACTTATTAATAAAATTATTAATGATATCATCCTCTATTTGATCTTTAAAATCAAGAGCATTTTCTATGGTTAGAGGTGATATCATATTCTCCATAAGATATGATGCAGGTGGTTTTATTGTTGTAATTATTGATAGACTTGGCTAGGCTGGGGGATATAGGGCTAAATTCTTAACATAATTTCCCCTTGTAATTGTCATGTTGCCTTGTTGGCATCCAATATAGGCATCAGTAGTTGCCAACCAAGGTCTACCTAGAATTAATGGATGTCCATCTAGTCGATTCTTTGGATTGATAACCAGGAAGTCAACAAGGTATTCCGAGCAATCTACAGATACCATTACATCTTGTAGTATAACTTTCGGTTTGACTACTGATTGGTCAGCAATTCCAACAAGGTTGTTGTTGGTTCCAGTGATGTAATGCCAAGTTTTTGATAGGTGGTGGTGGTTAAAATGTTGACTGTTGCCCCCAAATCAACTAAGGCATTTGGAAATGATTGACCATTGATCTGTACTATTACTATAGGATTTCCTGGGTCTTCATATTTGATGGGTGTTTCTATTACTGATAATAATTCAGATAAGGTATTGACTATTTGAATAGTAGGGTTTGTTGTTGTTCTCCTCTTTGGTTTTTTTATGCATAATTCCTTAATAGTTTTTGCATATATAGGAATATCTTGAATAGATTGGAGGAGAGGGTTTTTTATACACAAATTTTTTAATTCTCCCAGAAGATAAAAATTAGGTTGTTCTAATGGACGAGGTATAATTAATCGTTCTGGGAATGGTGGAGAGGAAGTTGTTACTTGTTGTTGATTTTGTTGTTGGTTCTGTTGTTGGACTTCGTTCTTGCCTTGTATTGTTTGTTCTGCAGGTAACGAATCTTTAATGTGGACATCATTTTTTTTCTCTGTTTCGACTATGCGCCCAGACCTCAATTGAAGATCATTACGCTCCCTCAGTTCAGCTTCTAATTTTGGGGGTTCCATGATTTGAACAGACTGAACTGGCCTATTGTTTGGGTTTGGGTTGTGTTGGGCTGGGAGTTGTGGTCTTAAATTGGTCTGGGGGTTTGTATAAGGAGCTGGCAGTGTAGGTTGAGAGAGAGGAATTGATCCAACTGGCTGATTTGTGGGTTTTTGCCAGTTTGACTGCCAGTGCTGATTCTGAGAAATAGAAGGGGACCATTGTGTAGGCCAGAAAGGTGGATAGAAAGGAAATTTAGGCCAATTATTTTGATTTGTTTGATTTGGCCAAGATGTGGGAGGAAATGATTTTTGTGACCAATTAGGGAAAGATGGTTGATTCTGCCACATCCCACTATATTGTTGAGCATTATATTGAGGATGTTGAAAAGAAAATGGATCATTTGGCATACCGGATGGTCATGGCTGCCATTGTCGATGCTGATTAAGCAGACATACCACTTCTGATTCTTCTTCTACCTCCTTATAGACTGCTTTTAGGCTAGGAAGTGAAGGACATCCTTCTGTAGGGTGATCCTTCATGAAAATGGCACAAAATTTAATCACATCCAACGAGCATTCTTTGTGGTTGTGCTTCTTTCTACACCTGGGACGTAATATTGCCAAATTATTCTCTACTTCTGCTTGTTTCTGTTTGGCTTGCATAATATCGAAATGTGTTGTTAGAGTCCCAAGTATGTCTGTCTTAAAATCTTCCAGCAGATTTCCAATCTCTGGCGATCCTTCATGCAAATGGCACAAAATTTAGTCACATCTAATGGGCATTCTTTGTGGCTGTGCTTCTTTCTACACCTGGGACAGAATATTGCCAAATTCTTCTCTACTTCTACCTATTTCTGTTTGGCTTGCATAATATCGAATTGTGTTGTTAGAGTCCCAAGTATGTCTATCGTAAAATCTTCTAGCAGATTTCCAATCTCTGCACAAGTCACACCTTCATTAGAGGTCTTATTTTCCCTTCTGATCGTATCACGTTCTGCTAATTTCAACCTCGTATTGCCCCTCGAACACCTGATACACAAATCAATAATGTTAGGATAATTTTCCTGGTATATATCACCTTTTCCCATAATTTTCAATGTTTCAACCCATTGATCTTTCATTCCCCTAATTAATGTAGTTTTCAATGCATTAGCGGGTAAGGGTAGAGATGCATAAGGGGATCTCTGAAGATTATATTGAAATCATTCTACATATTCTTCCAAGGTCTCATTTGGTTTTGCTGTCATCTGGAATATCTCATCTTTCAATTCCCGAGACCTACAGTAATCTTGGTATTTCTTTAAAAATGTAGCTTTCATATGATCCCAATCAGTTATGACACCCCCACCTAATCCCATAAACCATCGTAGGGCTACCCCTTTTAATGTAGAAGGGAATATTTTTAGCTTTTGGGCATCGGTGGTGTAATCGTATCCTCTGCACAGCACATCAAAATCGAATAAAAACGCATCTGGGTCCTTTCATGTTAAGCCGTGACATGTAGGAATATGTTGAAGAGGAATAGCTTTGATGGGTGCATTAACTGTAGTATCTACTATAGGATATTGCAGTGTAGAGGTCTGGTGATGATTCTGGTTTTGGTTCTGGGCCATTTGATCGAAAATATGCCAATATCCCTGTGGCATTTCCAAGGAATTTATGGGTTGATGAGTAGGGGCAAGAATAGTTTTGACAACACTCCCTTTGTCTGGGATAATAAGTTTTTCCTGTCGACCTACTATTTGAGGTGATTCAAGACCTTGGTTCTAAATAAGTTGAACAACACTTCCCTTATCTGGCCTGATTATTGTTTGGGCAGTTTCAATAGGAGTCTGTAAGTCTGTGATTTCTTCCGTTTCCCCTTCTCCTTCTTGGAGATTACTAGCATTCCCTTCGTGAAGTAAACCTGTGTAAGGATTCTCAATTTCTTGGGAATCTTGCTCAATTCCCTCTGTTTGACTGTGTATCTCAGTGAAGGCTTCAGATGGTGATTCTGTAGCCTGAAGGGAACTAGTAGGTTGTCTAGAAGTAGTTCTTTTAAATCCTACTAATGGCTGAGATTCAATTCTTATAAAGATTTCATCAATAAAGGTTGTGCACCCAAGGGTCACCGGTCCCTTAGGTTTTTCAGTTTTAGGAGGAATTTTGTTTCGCTTAGTTGATTTATTCATTCAAAGAAACAAACCTTCATTCCTACCTACAGAAAGAACCTTACCTCCTTCCGTTGTAAAGCGGGCTGCGAGCAAGAGTGTTTCTTGCTCGATGCGCAGGTTCTTACCTTCCATCTTTAATACCCAATTCTTCACAAGAAGAAGAAAATTAGCTGTGCATTACTCCTTTAAAATGGCATACACTCTCTTGGGAAACAACGCCAAAATGAGTCATAAAAAGGTATCTTTTGAACACCTAATTATCTCACATTAATTATCAATCCAGGAGCGTCTTTTTATTCCAAGAATGTACTCTGTATGAGGCTGGAAATTGTCTAAGAGTAATGCTATGTAGATGCAGTATAAAATAACAATAAAAAAAGTAACCAATGCTTGAAAAGAAACCTAATTACAATTACATTAATGGAAAAACTACTTCAATCTTTGTAGAACATCGATCAGGGATGCAGTAGCAGTAACTCTTTCCCTTAGAAATTGATGCAAGATGACCAATCTGGGAATTACGAAGCTAAAGCCTCTATCCTCTACAGTTGGAGATCTTAAAGCAATCAAACCGAAAGCAAATTCAATGAAAGAAACTTAAACAAAACTCAATCTGAAAAGGAACAACAGTGTGTAACAGAAATGGAACAGCGATGGGAATTGAACAACAATTACAACTCTAACAAATTCAAAGTACTAAATTTCTATGCTTCAACTCTGTCGACAGCTTCTCATCATGCAATCATCAATTATAATAGATTATAAACTAAAGGAACATCTATTCAAATCAGCTACGAATCAGTAAAGCTTTTACGGTAACAACGAACTAATAGAACAACGAATTATGTTTATTGTAGAGAAACGAAACAGTAGTGACTCTGTATTTGATCCGATCAACAGTAAACCAATTCAAACATCAAACACACTCCACACGACAGTAAATAAATATTAGAATACAAAGAGTGAAGTAATTCCACCAGAGTCGGGCCCTTAGCACCAGTGAAATACTGCAGGGCTAATTCAGAATTACAGAAGGTAAATAGAAAGTGTGCTTTGTATTAAACCAACATAAATTCTTACAGAAAGGTTTTCTCTCAAACAGAGAGTTAATATAACAGAGAAGATGTAAAGTCTTTCTATCAATTCTCAATAACAATAACGATCCGTCCCACCCACCGTCACTAAAGGACGTGGTTCTATATATGAATTATTCGACGGACCAATCGAGGAACAAGATAAGTTTTAATAGCAATCCCTCAGGATCGAAAGATCCTGAGGGATTCACTCTTCTGTGTTTAGTCATCGTTCTTTTTGTGCTAGCTGAGGCCGAGCTGTTCCTACCTTTTCTGGGCTATTCGTTCAGATCTCCTTGCCCTTGGCTGGATGGGTTCAACGCTGATGGAGCAGTAGTCAAATTGTTCTTAACCCCGCCTTTTGGTACAGCTGTTCACCTCTCCGAATTCATGTTTGTCAACCAAAAAGTAGTTTTTAGTCATCTTTTCATAGTAATCATAAACCTTTCCAATTCTTATGTAATTCCTATGATAGATTACCTTTTCAAGGAAAATGGGAGTATATTTATGATAAAGAATGAGTAAATATACAATAATCTCATACCTCCTTCACTGCCGAACACCTTCCTCGTACATATAAGGCATCTCCATTTTGACCCTCTATATTTCTCCGTCTCATTTCCTCCGACAGCAAGGCTGAGACAATGTCATCAAAATTCAAGGTACTTGTATTGCTACCTATTGCAATAACCAGACTGTCCCACAAGTCTGGTAGAGAACAGAACAAACAGATGCACTTATCTTCATCTGAGATTTTAATATCAACAAATGACAGCTGACTTACCATAGTATTGAAGGCGTTCAAATGCTCTGTCTCTGAGTCTCTATCCTTCATCCTCAGGTTATACAACTTTTTCCGCAGGAACAACTTATTCACCAGAGACTTATATTGGTACAAAGTCCCAAGTTTTTCCCACAAATTATTCACCGTAGCTTCCCCAGATACATTCAACAATACTGAATCTGAGACAGACAACCGTATTGTGCTCTTAGCCTTCCGATCCAGTTTCTTCCAGTCTTCTTCTAACATTGCCATTGGTTTAGTATCTGGATCTCCAGCGATCCACTGATATTTATCCACTAGAAGATCTTCCATCTTGAGCTTCCATAACTCAAAGGTCTAACCATTAAATTTCTCGATTTCTATCCTCCCACCTCTCGCCATATTCTTTCACCAGAAGAATCGATCCCGCAGATCTCCCACTGAATAGGGTCTACCTCAGGCCCAAGCAAAAAAAACCCTCAGCAACAAAGGCATCCCGTTGAAGCCAAAACATCTTTGATACCAAATGTAGGTTTTAACCCTAAATAGAAATTATCTACAAATGAATCTTATAACAAAAAATAAACAATAGCGAGAGCATAAAACATAAAATAGATAAACACAGAGATTTTCCCCTAGATCCCAAATCGGGACGACCAACTTGATTTTTCATTATATTCCTTTTAGTGTTACAACACATATATATACATGCCGAAGCATACATAAACCCAAATCCATTAACCGTGGATTAGAACATAACCGTAGTTCCCTTGACCAGATCTAAAAAATAACAGGGGTCGAAAACCATCGTACCCCAAAAACATGTGCAAACTCACGCATAAAACATGGGTGGGTTCGCATATGAGTGGGACCGCATACCAAACAAATTTTCGCCAGGGTTTTGCAGTCCCCCCTGTGACCCCCCTGCTGCACCCAGCGCAACATATAGTGCATGAGGCTAGTCGTGGAAAGAATATAACACATACCCAATAGTGTTGCATGGTGTTGCAGTGGAAAGATCACAACACCACTTTCCGAGCTTATCTTTCAGAGGAGGGAGCTTCCCTTTCTTTGCAAGATCTGTAAGGAAGATTTCTGAGCATATTGTACATCTTGGCATGTGTCCAAATCATTCCCCACCTTCTACAGTGTAGTCACTTACATGAATTGCGTACTTTGTTTCAGTGTTGTAGTTGCAGGGTCAAGACCCTTGATTCTGAGCTTGTTTCTTGGAGGAAGGGCCAACCCTTCTCCTGAAACTCTTGTATAATGAATATTATCCTTCTCCTTGTATTATTCAGCCACATTTATGCATAGTTGTAGTATAAATGTGTTATTCCACATCTAGATTTGCATATTTTGTCATTTTATACATGTACATCCATGAGGCCCTTTTTTGGTTGTCTTTTGTTGTATAAAAAGGGTTGAATCCCCATTTTTCTTCACTCTTGCATAATATAAAATCTAGATCTATGGAGGAAAATTATTTTTTGCATAAACCCTCACTGAATCATGTCTTCCATTGCTTCTGTTAGTATGAATCCTTTGTCGAAGTGTATGAAAAAGGACCACTTTAGCTACACATAACTAATAGCCCTAACAACAAAAGTGGCTGCCAATATCTTCAGATCTGTGGTTATTTAAACAAGAAAAGAGCTGCAAAAAACGAGATCTATGCATAGAAAGACCTTAAGCAGTGAAAAAGAAGGTTTTGCTCCATATATCCAATAGACAAGACAAGAACAATTTTGAAAGAATTTTTGTATTAAGGGCATCTGGGAGGAAAACAAGAAGGCGTATCCAATTCTCCTCAGTGGGATGGGTTCTTGGAAGTCCTCAGCACTTCAGATCTAAGATATCTCTCTCTCTTGTGGTGTAGAAAAACCAATGCAAAGAATAGAGCTCAATGGGAGCTCACACAACAAATGATGGAAAAATGTGACCAAGTGTATAGATCTAGAGTGATCTAATAGGCAAGAAAAGGTGAAGAATGATAGGAAAAACCCTCCTATTTATAACAAAATATTGGGTGATTCTAGATCTTGGTGCATGATTAAAATAATGTTAACCAAATCTAGATCCACCTTTTATGGAATATTTTATTATATTTGTTGGAGGGAAAAGGTATTTGACTTGGGTCAAATCCCTTGATTTGTCAAAAATAAATAAACAAATGATTTATTTATCTTTTTAAGGAAGCGGTTAGAAGATAATCAAATAAATAATGATTTATTTAATTATTTAAGGAAGTGGTTGAAAGATAATTAAATAAATAATGATTTATTTAATTATTTGTGGGTGATTTGGTCATATTTAACAAGGAATATTATCTAAATAAGATTTAAATAATTATTCCTAGAAAATAATAAGATAAATAAAGTTTTATCTAATTAATTTCTTTGTTTTTGGGTTAAACATGTCTGGGAATAATAATTAAATTATGGTTTAATTAATTATTCCATGAGGAAAATGAAACAAATATAGGTTTGTTTAATATTTCCTTTTGGGGTTTCCTGTTTAGACCATAAACAACCTAATAAATGTGGTTTATTAAGTTATTTAACATAGTGAAGGAAATTTCACTTAGGGTAAAATTGGTCTTACATGGTGTACTTGGGTCCATCTAATGATAATAGGTTAGATGACCAAAAAATGGTGTAACAGATTGCCCCCCAGCGTGCGAGTGTCAGGAGCAAATCGTATGACCGAAGTACGTTGTAAGAATTCAATCACTAGACAGCAAAAAGGGATGTCAGAGAGAGAAATGTGAGGTAGATAGTGTGCTGAAGGACTAGACCCTGAGGAGACGAGACTCGCAGGTGCAACAAGTCTCTTTTATGAGAGGGTACCTGTGCTGAAGGCGGCGGGGGAGGCATACCTATGCCCGCCGAGACAAAGTACAAAAGAATAGTGTGTCCAGTAAACAAGGGACCGAACCATAGAGTACAGTCGGCATAATCATGAGCCAGATAAAAATACAATGAGGAATCCCACATACATGTTGTGCCTGGGATAACAGCCAGGACTGGTACAATAATATCTGAGTACATGAGATAAATACAACCTAAATGCCCCCTGTAAATGGGGAAGGGCTCACAAAATCTGACTGATACATGCAAATCAAAGAGGCACTGCAAGTGGCTAAGGCCAACATCATCAAATATCTGGAGCTGCATCGAAGGCTACAAGGAGGAGGTCATCCGGGCATGTGGGGGGCTACCTGCAGGGCCACCCCCTCATGAGGGCTGAGACATCTCACACACACCCGGGAATCACCAAGAGCTGCTGCTGCATCACTGAACCATCAAGCATACGGATCTCGATCATGCTGAAAGGAGCTAGAGTGGAGAAACAATCAAGTCAAAGGGAAATGAGAGATCCCTTTGCCTGATTCGAGGCACCGAACAAGAGTGGAAGCTGGAACCAAGGTACACCGCCCTCTAGACCTGGCTTCTGGAATGAATGAGCTGATGTCGACAGAAGGGGGTCCGCCATAAGTGAGGCAATGAGATATCCTCAACTAAGGCACGAGAGAAAATAGTAGAGCGACGGACAGACTGACACTAATGATGATGGTGAAATGGAAAGGACTGAGTAGCGAATGGACGACTTCCCTTGTTAGAGCATAAAGGGCATGAATGACATGGCAGCGACTGACACAATATCATAAGGGGTAGGGGACAGTGGGACTGAAGGTCATAATGTGCGACACAAGAGAGAGACCAAGCAATGAATGATGGAGGGCTATAGCGGGGTACAAAGGGACTCGGGATAGACTCCATGAATGCGATGATGACTCAACTTGGATGCTCTAAAAAAGGGCGACTCGATGGTGCTGCCACACAGTAAAGGCCCAATGGGGGACCATGAAAACATGAGTACAAGATGGTAACTCATGACGAAAATCGACACGAAAAAAGACAAGTAAGGAGGCAAAATGGTGCCCCAAGTACAAGTGTTGTAAGTGAGGAAGTTCGATTTGAAGGAGAGGTGAAGTGATCCTTCTTGGACAAAATAGGTCCCGGCGAAGGATGAAAGTACAAAAAAGATGTTGGCTATCTAACAGACCATAAAACACGCATCTCAGAAGGGAAATGCTAAGGGTAATATTTCTTAAGATAGAGTGCATTGCGAGGATTAGGAAGAGGATTGCCTTCGAAGTCCTCTAAAAGGTATGCCCCCTTACCAAGATCCTTACTGATGACGTAAGGGCCTAGCCATAATGAGTCGAACTTCCCGTGACCAAGGACATCATGGGCCTGGTCATATACTAGAACAAGGTCGCCTTCGTGAAAAGGACGAGGCTGGACTTTTCGGTCATATTGAGCTTTGGTGCATTTTTTGGCCGCTTCAATGGTTTGCAATGCAACACGGCGGTCTTTAGAGGCACGCTCAAGCATGATAAGTCGTTGTTCTAGAGGTTGGGTTTCTGGGAGAAGTTCAACAACCAGATGAAGGGAAGGGATTTCACACTCGATCAGTAAGATATCCTCCTCTCCAAAAATGAGGTGAGGAGTGTTATGGTTGAGGGGCATAGGTGCCCCTGAGCATGGTGTGGTCATGCCAAAATATATTTAGAAAAATGGGAATCTAAACACATTTTAATGATGTGTTGTGCCATTTGTTCTTGTTATGGTTATGCAGTTTGAGAAAGGAAATGGAGGATTACCAATCTCTTTTGGTACTGCATATAGGGATCAGATGGACTTTAAGTTTCCGAGTTGGCATACCTGGTGTCACTATCCCAAAAAGAGGATTTGGAGATAATGAACTGATGCTCTCATAGAAAAGCTATAGGTTGGTCAACAATAATGTCTAAGAGACTGGGTTGCTGATGTAAGATGAGGTAACGATAAGGGGTATCATCCCTAGAGTGATCTGAAGTGATATGGGACTCTAGAGGTTCTTCTAAATGTGGAAGAATACTGGGACTAAATTCAACACTACCAGATACACTAGGAGAGTTGTGGAGAATTGCTTCTCTTGGTCTCTCAAATGTGGGTGCCCCCTTACCCAAACATTGGGTTTCAATGTAATGGCCATAAGGTGGATGTGGTGTGAACGCCTGGGTTCGATGTAAGGGGGAATAGATAACGTCAGGGGTGGGGATTTTCTCCATAATGTCATCATCGCGATAGAAGATGGGGTGACTGGTGGAAGAAAGACCACCTGACGTGGTGAAGTGACCTGAATCATCATCATGAGAAGAGAGGTTCACATGTGCATCGTCACAAGGGGTGACCGAAGAGTAAGTAGATAAAGGATCTACTGATGTTGAGCCCAAGATGATTGCTGAAGGAAGGTAAAGCGAAACAACAGGGGAGGATTCAGATGGAATGTTCCCCGAGGGTCTCATGGATGATGATAGGTAAAAAATGTTGAACGAAGGTTCCGTCATCTCGACATCAGGAGGGGAAATGTCAATGGGAGCAGTCATATCTGGTAGTTCTACTGAAGTAGAATGCGCAAATAGGGGAGAGGTGGACTCATTGCGCTTGGCCTCAGATTTGTGGACCACGGCAATAAAGGTGCGGAAGTCCTCGAGGCGGGGACAAAGATGGGTGTAATGGCCATGGAGATCACACAAAGCACAGGGGTGGTTGGTGTGAATAGTCTTGGGGTTCTTGGCCGCGGTCATGGAAGGAACAAAGGCTTCTGGGACCGCAGACTCATGAAACGTGACATTAACCATGGGCTTGAGATGAAGCAATTCAGGATAGGTATGGGAGGCATGACCGACAACATCACACAAAGCACACTGGATGGTATGCTTTGGAGGCTGAGGAGGAGTAGGGTTTGTCGGGGCAACCTTGTCCTTTGATGCCCCCTTGCGAGTTTTTCCCTTCTTACCCGAAGCGGTCACAACAGGAGGTGGTTCCTGTTGAGGTGACTGAGGCACTGATGCAGCAGGAGAAGTCATGGGGACCGGTTGAACCGGGGTCAAAGCAATAAAGGTTTGGGTTGACCAGGCAAGGTGGGGGCTGGAGGATCAAGGTACCAAACGGGAATCCCAAGGGTCAAGTAAGGAAGAGAGAGGGTGGCCATGACTGGTACCATGTACATTAATGGTGGGGGAGCTAGGAACGATATCTGACTAGAGGGGTAATGGCCAGGTGGGACGGCTCCTAAATGGCTAAGGCTTGGAGGAACCGTGCCAGGAGGATAAAGAGGCTCATGACTACGAACTGCAGGTGAAGGGCTAGGAGCAAGTTGCGGAGGGCAAGGTTGCTGACTAGCCGAAGCAGGTTGCTTGAGAGCAGCCCGAGATGATTGCATCATGCAAACATTCGATGAGCTGGGGTCAGAGATAGGAGGAGGAGGAAGACCAGGGAAGGTTCCGAGCAAAGAGGATTCTTTGTAGACGCCAGGAGAGACACTGGTCAAGGAATCAACGGTTTTCTTTTTGGCTACAGAAGAGATGGTTGTCTCAGGTGAGGTCTGAGATTTTGGCTCATGATATGTCAACTGGTCAATGGTGACTATCTTTCCATTATGAGGGAAAGACATCTTGTGGAAAACCGCGGATGGGATAGCAGACATAACATAGGTGTAGCTTTGCCCCAATAGAATGTTGTAGTCTAGCAGGGCGTCGATGACTTCGACGTCAACGCAAATAGTCTTACCGGCAAGGGTGATAGGACAATTACGGAAGAGGCCAATGGGCTGGGAGGCGTGGCCGTCCCACGCTCGAAGGGTGATCATGGAAGGGGCCAGCTCAGGAGATCCGAGCTACTTCCAAACCGAAGCGGACATCACACAGGTGGATGCCCCCTCATCAGTTATACATCGAGAAACGTTGGCGTTCCAGATTTTGACTGGGATTTGGAAGGCGACGGAAGCAGGAAGAGGAGGTTGCTCTGATTGATGGGCGTCGAAAACAATCATTTGGTCATCAACAGGATCTACAGCGCCCACGTCAGATAGTATAGCCTTCTTTTGGGAAGGGCACGACTGGAGGAGTTCCAGTGTGGAAATGGAAGTGGGAGATTGCGCCAAATTGTCTACTATGCTATACGAATGAGAAACTCGACCAGAAGTAGCATTTCGATCTAACGGTCCTTTAGGAATCTTGGTATGGACCTCAACTTGGGGTTGAGGAATATGTAAGGGACCATTGGATGTCGAAAGACGCTCTATAGAACCTGAAGAGGGAGGCTCGGGGGCAGACTGAGCAGGAGGCTTCGGGTACTAGCGAGACCAAGTTTGAAGGTGAAGGTCGACGGTTGGGAATGGATCAGAGTTCATCATGAGGATCTGGTAATCGGAGGAACCAGAAACGGAAGGTGGACTGGCGACCCGCCCGTCAGGTGGTTGGGTAGCCATGAATCCTTGCTGAGGGAAAGGATCAGTAAACACAGCTGGTTGAGTAGTGGCCACGTTAGGGGGAGCATGAGGGGAGGCATGTTGTCCTCGTAATGTGGCTTGAGACTCCCACATCTTCCGCATCTGTGGTAAAAGGGGACAATCGTGGGTGTAATGACCATAAACACCGCAACACGAACAAGGCTTGTTAGTGCGAAGAGGCTTGTCCGGCTTGGGCTGAGTGCCTGGTTGCTGGTTAGCAGTGTTAGGGTCAAAACCTTGAGGATTGGGTCCATGAGTACCAGGGGAAGATTGATTTGGATCGCCTCTCTGCCTTCTTTGAGAAGAAGGGGGATTAGTCGCACCCTGCTGTGCAAATACTTGCCCTGACGGGGGCTGTAGGTGCTATTGCTGGGGTTGAGGAGGCAAGGGAGGTGGAAGCGCATATGCTGGAGGAGATGGCACACCAAGTGGCAGATAAGGTTAATGGTTAGGTTGGGCAACATTGACATAAGCAGGAGGTTGGGCAAAAGGAGGAGGCATGCCGTATCCTGGGTACATGCTACCGGGAGGGGGAAGAGAGCTAGAGGTGCTGGACCCTCCGTAAGGGAGACCGTAGCCCATAGGAGGTTGAGCATACGGATGGGAAAGGGCTCCAACGATACCGTCGGCGGAATGAGATGCCCCCGGGGTGTTAGTGCCACCGGGCCTGGGGAGGTCAGGAAGGACGGTATAAACATAACCAGACTGGGCGTAGATCAGGGCATATTTCAAGGCTATTTGGAGGGCGGCTTCTTCGGTTTGAGGGAAATGGGAGGCGACATCTTTGCCGATGGGAGCTAAGAGAGAGCGAAGGAACTAGTCCATATAGATCCAATCTTTGAAGGGGGGAGGTCGACATAAGCTGCGTCTTCGTCGCCATTCCTGAACATGGGTAGAAAGGCGGGTCGAAGATGTTTGCTTGAAGGAAATCAAGAGCTCCGTACCAGTATCGTATCGGAGAGGGAGTTGGAAGTAAGATAAAAAGGCTTGGGCAATGGTCGCAAAGGTGGTATGGGAAGAGGTGGCTTGTTCTACATACCATTTAGAAGCTTCACCGGTAAGCGTGCATTGGAACAAACGAAGACGGATGGAGTCATCGGTAATGGAATTGGAGGAACACCACATGTGGAAAGATTGGACATGATTGGTTGGATCTTCTCCAGCAAGGCCTTCAAACTTAGGGATGTCGGAGGGGAGCTTGGTTGGCATAGCAGGCCAACCAACATCGTGGCGGATAGGGTCATTGATCAACTGATGGAAATCAGGGAGGCTGAGGCCTACAATGTACGGCAGCAAGGGTATGGCCGAGGTAGTTCTTGTGGCGATTCCGCTAGTAGTAGTTCTGGCATTAGGGCCTGGAGCACCACTAGCGTTAGGCCCTGGACTAGACATAGTGAAGGTGACAGGGGGAGAACCAAGAGGAGAAGGAGAACCCAATGAATCAGAAGAGGAGTCGGAGTGCGGACTCAGAGGAGGACTGGCTCGTTGATGGCGGGACGGAGCAGGTCGATCGACTGGAAACTAAGGGTGAAAGCCAAGAAATCTCCGGGAAAGGCGCCTTGGGGGTACAATGATGACGGGAAGAAGGAAACCGACAAGGACAGAAAAGGACAGAATCAAGTGAGGTCAAGGGCAGAAAATGTGCAGTGACAATTGATTTTAGAGTCTTTGCTAGGCGGTGTTAACCATGCGCTTCTTCACTTAGGGTCAGTGTGTGGTGTGTGTTAATTTTAATTTTTAAAATCCTTTTCGTTTTGAGAGCAAGAAAAAAGTGTGCTGCGTAACTGAAAATAGATCTGCAGAGAACAGTATATAATGCTGAAATAACAGAAAATTAACAGCTACTATTGCATATATCTAACCCAAGGAGGCAGATCCCTCAAAACTAGTCTAAAAAAGGGGAAAAAATCTAGTCAAAACACACTAAAAATAGGCCAATAGATATAAGGTAAAAAGGGACAGGGATCTAAAGGATAAAGCTGCTGAAAAGATGTGCAGATCACAGCTAAGAGACAGAGGCAAGGTGGCTGGAAAAAGGAAGGAAATCAGCAAAAAGTGGAAAGGACAGGGAGGAGGTCCTAAAGAGAGGTCCAAACAAAATGACAAGTGGTGATTTGAAAGGAAGAAAGGCTGATTTAGAGGGATCTGAAAAGGAGGTATCAGATCTGGAAAAGGGGAGGCTGAAACTCTGAAAAAACAGACGCCTGAAGTAGCTAAAAATCTTCCACCAAAAGTGGAGGGTACTAAAGCCCTAGGGGGCTAGGTTCCCACTTAGATGAGCAAAAAAGATCAGCAACAAGTCGAAACGGGCTGAGACAGAGGCTTTAAAACCCTGACAGAAGCTTCAGAAAAACCCAGAAAAATTGCAGAAAAACAGCTAAAAAACTGGCAGGTCGCAGGTTCTGACCTTTTTTTAGTGCAAGTTGCAGAAAATGGGCAGAAAAGTGCGACCTGGAGGTCCAGGTCTCATTTTTTGGGCTGAAAAGTGCGACCTCCCACTCTAGTTTTCTCGGCGGCAGATTTTCGAAAAAGTTACCGTCTCAGTTGCGGCTGATGTCTGTCACCTGCGCAATAGGGCCAGAAACACGTAGAAGTTAAAAAATTTAATGTTTTAGGGTTTTATGTGAGAAAAACAACATCAAAATAGGAAAAATAAACAACTGAAAAGAAACCCTAGGGTCTGAAGTAGCTGGATATGCAGGAATATGAAAAACGATAGCGGTGGTCATTTAAAACCCGTGTGGAGTTGCCATTTGTTAGTATGAATCCTTTGTCGAAGTGTACGAAAAAGGACCACTTTAGCTACGCATAACTAATAGCCCTAACAACAAAAGTGGCTGCCAATATCTTCAGATATGTAGTTAGTTGATCAAGAAAAGAGCTGCAAAAAACCAGATCTATGCATGGAAAGACATTAAGCAATAAAAACAATGGTTTGCTCCATATACCAATAGACAAGACAAGAACAATTTTGAAAGAATTTTTGTATTAAGGGCACCTGGGAGGAAAACAAGAAGGCGTATCCAATTTTCCTCAGTGGGATGGGTTCTTGGAAGTCCTCAGCACTTCAGATCTAAGATCTCTCTCTCTCTTGTGGTGTAGAAAACCCAATGCAAAGAATAGAGCTCAATGGAAGCTCACACATCAAATGATGGAAACATGTGACCAAGTGTATAGATCTAGAGTGATCTAATAGGCAACAAAAGGTGAAGAATGATAGGAAAAACCCTCCTATTTATAACAAAATATTGGGTCATTCTAGATCTTGGTGCATGATTAAAATAATGTTAACCAAATCTAGATCCACCTTTTTTGGAATATTTTATTATATTTGTTGGAGGGAAAAGGTATTTGACTTGGGTCAAATCCCTTGATTTGTCAAAATAAATAAATAAATGATTTATTTATCTTTTTAAGGAAGCGGTTAGAAGATAATCAAATAAATAATGATTTATTTAATTATTTAAGGAAGTGGTTGAAAGATAATTAAATAAATAATGATTTATTTAATTATTTGTGGGTGATTTGGTCATATTTAACAAGGAATATTATCTAAATAAGATTTAAATAATTATCCCTAGAAAATAATAAGATAAATAAAGGTTTATCTAATTAATTTCTTTGTTTTTGGGTTAAACATGACTGGGAATAATAATTAAATTATGGTTTAATTAATTATTCCATGAGGAAAATCAAACAAATATAGGTTTGTTTAATATTTCCTTTTGGGGTTTTCTGTTTAGACCATAAATAACCTAATAAATGTGGTTTATTAAGTTATTTAACATAGTGAAGGCAATTTTACTTAGGGTAAAATTGGTCTTACATGGTGTACTTGGGTCCATCTAATGAAAATAGGTTAGATGACCAAAAAATGGTGTAACATCTTCGGTCATTTTGTATGCTAAAAGCCATGGGATTTGGGCCTTTTTGAGCCATATCGGGACCTGGAGACCTGTTTAGCTTAGCTAGAGTGATTTTTTTCTGCTCCCATTTGGTATTTAAGTCCCATATGACATAATATAAGGTATACAACCATTATTTTCCTCTTTTATTATGCAAATATCTGGGAATAACATTTTTGGGGCTTATTTTGATGCTTTTCCCCAACTCTTGGATCATAAAATGAAGTATAAGTTGTTTCTTTAACACTAGATGATGGTTATGTGTTTCTTAACACATCTCATGAGTTAATAGCTTGCTTTTGCTCCAGAATTGTGCTTATATATTTTTTCATCTCTAATTTTCGAATATCTTAAGATATTCCCATTATTTTAGATTTAACCTATTTTGGGGCATTACAGTGGTATCAGAGCATGATATTTGGCTCAGCTTGTGAGTTCTAGCTATCATAAGGAGTAATATTAGAATTATCGAGAGGATGGGTTTACTCTCATCATTTTTTAGATCTATAAAGAACCTCTCCCAGGAGGTTAAGCTGTTGAAGGAGAAGATATGCCAAGAGAATCCTAAAGGGTTTCAAGAAGAGGAAGGGCCATGCACTTCCTATTCTAATGAAGAAGAAGACAAGAAGCATGGGAGACACTTGGAACATTAGATTCTAAGTGAATACCTTGTTGAGTACAAGACTCAACCTAGAGCCTTCAAGGAGATTCTAACCTTCCCACAGTTCATTAAACTGGAGGAAGAAAGGAGACCTTGCAGCAAAAGAAGAATGAAGGGAAATAGGTTTCTATTGTCTACTTTTGAGGGATCATATTCAACAAGGACTTGGACAAGAATACTTGCAACATTCTTCCTACTACATCTAGTGGTAGAAAGAGAAGCAGTAGAGATTATAGCACTGTACATGAAGGGCAAAGCAAGCACTTGGTGGTTCAATCACATAAGTCATGCAAGAGTATCTACTCTTGTATATTTCACTCAGAGTGTGAGCAAGAGTTTTGATGAAGAACAATTAGAGAGGGAGGAGCCCTCACCACCTCTTGAGGATCTTATATCAGCGTTGTCACAACATTGGAGGAGCAACCTTCAACATCAGCAATTGAGGGAGCCAACATAGTGGAAGAAAGAAATATTGCAGCCATGCAAGGTGTTCCTAGAGCCTAGCAAGGTATGATTGCATTTCCACTTTCTATTATTGTAGAAAATCTTTAAGAAGATTGTGGAAATCTAATCTTTTATGACCCATGATCATCACTTAGTGCTAATTTAGAGCAGCAAGATTGCACTATGTTGTCCAAGAGCAGCAGTAAAGAAAGGAGGACCCATTCCTCATGGGAGCATTCAGAAAAAAGCTCCATTCAGGAAGCCATGGAGAAAGAGATGTCAAAGGGTAGACATCTTAAGATGAAATTTTTTTTCTCCTCTATAGATGACACTCTCTTAATGGGCATGCCATAACTCAAAGAGAGACTTCTGCTTGTAGCAGATCTAAGGCTTCTCTAGTTTTGGAAGGCCATGCATGAGGAGGAGGTCTCATTGGGAGGTCCCATTGGAGGTGCACTTCAACATTTCATGATGTGCAAAGTTCTTCAAAGATTTGAGGAGGTCGGTGTCCTACCATGGGAGGGTACCAAATATTTGCAAAATGAGATCCATCATCCGCATTGGGATGAGTGGATGGCAGTGTGGAGCAAGAGGTTTCCAAACCCCTTTCAGATCTATGATACAGGTCAGCAAGAAGCATGGCTGTGCTGGTTGCTTTTGGTTGAGTATGGTCACTGCCCAAAAATTTCTATTTCCTTGTCTCATGCCTTAATTCTCAATGATAGGATGCATAAGAAGAAGGCATGGTTGTTGTGGTTGTTAATAAGAGAGTTTGGACATCATATGTTAACTTTTATGTTCATGTATTTTCCCTTGTTGGAGGTATGTCTCATGTATTCACACATATTTCTGTTTCAGGTGTATCTCATGTATGAACTTTGGGTTTGGAGGAAGGATAACTACCACATGATATATAAGGGAGCTAGGTTGTACTATGTTCATGAGACATCTCACATGTCCATCAATGTCTTATTTCTCCATGATTTTAATTTTGAGAATGCAAGGAGGCAGCAAGAGTCCTTGTTGCTATGGTTACACTTGGGATAGTAAGGGCAGAATTTTTCCCATACTTATTATGTTATTTTCGGAGGGAGGGAAGGCACATTCAAGGTGCAAGGAGGCTACCCTTCAGCATTGGAGGATCATGAGAGGCTTCCATATAGGAAGGAGATCCTCTCACATAGCAGCATGATTGTGGATGGCTTTGGCATGTCGAATGTCAAAGGGAGAATTCATGGAGTGACAAGAGCCTTATCACTAAGGCCTACAGTGCTGTCACTTGGGAGCATGCTTCTACTGATGGAGTGTTCCAAGGGGAGTATGCATCCTCTCATTCTACATACTTTTATGAGATGATTCTCATGAGAGGGCTCATTGATGGACCTCACTTTCAGCTTACTCACCATGCATGGTAAGTAATAATTTTTTTTACTTTTTGATTACTCCATTGAGCATTTGTATCTTCTCACTATATATGAACAATGCATTAGTCCGCAAGAGAGCAAGAGTATTTTTGGGGTTCATGGTCACTTTAGGGCCAATCTTTTTAATGCTAGTAGCCCATCTATACATGACTTTGGGCAAGTTTATTATTATTTTAATTATTTACAACTGATATACATTTTTTCTTACTACCCCATGGTGGAGGAGCAAACATCCACAGCTTGTAACTTATTAGAGAACCACTTGCCACATGATATTCTCAAACATTAGTTGGAAATACTGCACATTATCCACTTGGGAAACCATTTGTACCATCCAAAATTGTACACAACCTTCAAAATTTTTCTGATTTGGATGCTATATGGTGATGATGTGCCATTCATCTTGTATGGGATGGTTTGGGTTAGCATGGCTCATGAAATTGGAGCAAGGATCCTTGAAGATCCAATCTTCTTCTTGCCACTTGAGGGAAACCTTATTGCAACACAAGATCAACATGCACTCTACACTTATCATAAGTGGAGATGATGATAGTGTAGGATAGGCCCTCTTGCCCATCATGATCATCTATTCAACCCACCTTCACTTCATGAGCCAAAGGTGGAGGGGATCTTTGATGAGTTTCCATGTTGGAATGTGACTCATTTTATATGGATGATAGCTTGGGGGTGGAGGTTTCACTTGGGAATGATAGTTCCCCATGCACTTCAAACTCCATGCCTTGAGAAGACCTCTAGATAGCACATAGTTGTCTCCTTGAGTATTTTAATTTTGCATAATGATATCCATTTGGGATGTACATGAAATGCTAACTTGTATGCTCGGGAGAGGCACTATGGAGTTTCATTGTTGAGACAACATCTTGTTCTTTGGGAGAGCTCATCATATGAGGATGCTACAGGAAGAGGGAAGGAGACTTTCCAGTTCCATCCTTGCAGTTTCTTGAGGATAAGCAACATTTGGGAGGGAAGGACTGTAATATTCCGAAATTAGCATGCAGCTGATAGGAATATTAATTTTTTATTTTTGCACTTAGTAGGTGAATAAATGGGGGAAAGAGACCCATACTTATCTTGTATTAGCATAAAATCCCTCTTGGTATGAAAAGGGGACATCCTAGTAGTTATATTTTTTACTTTCCATGTATGAACAGGAAGAGAATCATGTTGATTCAGTTAAGTTGACTATGTCAACAACGCAATATGGAGGAGTAGCCTTAATGGAGCTATAATGCAATTTTTGAGCGAAAGTGATAATGTGATGTTGGAAACCCTAATGGGTGGGATCCAAGGTGAGGAGGCTCACAAAACTTATAAGGAGGAGGATGGAAGACATCTGAGGAGTTTATTTATTATTTATTTTGGTCTACGTGACTATTTTATTTCTCTAGTTTTTTAACTGAGATTGTTGTGTAGCTTAGCATAAGGAATTCCTATTTGGGAATCCCTCTCCCTTCTTGAGAGGCCTCTTGAGAGATTTTTACTTCATTTATCCACATTTCAGCTCAAGGCCAAGCCACCTCCTTTAGCTACATTTTTATTCCTGTAGCAGGAAACACTATGTTGCACACTATTGCAGTGGAAAGATCACAACACCACTTTCTGAGCTTATCTTTTAGAGGAGGGGGCTTACCTTTCTTTGCAAGATCTATAAGGAGGATTTCTGAGCATATTGTACATCTTAGAATGTGGAAAAATAATTCACCACATTCTACAGTACAGTCACTTATAGGAACTGCATAGTTTGTTTTATTGTTGCAGCAGTAGGTTCAAGACCCTTAATTCTATGCTTGTTTCTTGGAGGAAGGGCCAACCCTTCTCCCGAAACTACTGTATAAAGCATATTATCCTTCTCCTTGTATTATTCAGCCATAGTTATGCAGAACTGCAATATAAATATATTATTCCAGATCTAGATCTGCATATTTTGTCATTTTATACATGTACTTTCATGAGGCCCTTGCCAGGTTGTCTTTTTTTGTATAAAAAGGGTTGAATCCCCATTTTTATTCACTCTTGCATAATATAAATATAGATATATTGAGGACCATTATTTTTTGCATAAAAACTCACTGAATCACACGGTCCCTTGCTTCAGTCATTTTGTGTGCTAAAAATCATGGGATTTGGGCTTTTTTGAGCCATATCGGGACCAGGAGATCTGTTTAACTAAGCTAGAGTGATTTTTTTCTGCTCCCATTTGGAATGTAAGTCCCATATGACATAATATAAGGGATCCCATAATTATTTTCCTCTGTTATTATGAAAATAGCTGGGAATAATGTTTTTGGGGCTTATTTTGCTGCTTTTCCCCAACTTTTGGATCATAAAATGAAGCATAAGTTGCTGATGTAACACTAGATGATGGTTATGTGTTTATTAACACATATCATGACTTAATAGCTTGCTTATACTCCAATATTGTGTCTATATATTATTGCATCTCTAATTTTGGAATATCTCAAGATATTCCCATTATTATAGATTTTCCCTATTTTGGGATATTATACATCTCCTTGATCTTTCTAATGAAATATTGCATAGTTCTGAGGTGGAGGTTGCCAAAGTGCTTCCCATATCCTCATTTTTCCATTGGAGACTGCCTTTAACCTCCTTCACTGAAACACAGTTTTCTTTGTCGAATGTGAACTCTGAAACAAGTTGAATCTGGTATTGTAATTGTAAGAATTTGAAAAACAACCACAACAAAAAATATGAGAAAAATTTCTTCAGCGAACCTTTTATTTCTCTCAATCCAGACCGAATTTGGAGAAACTGCTAATAAGGAGATAGAATTGGTCTCTTCTGCACAAAATCGATGTCTAGATTTTCAAGATTTGTCTTCATTTCCCCGAAGTAGCTGACTCAAAATCGTCGCTTTTTATTCAACGAATTTCTGCATTTTCTATTTTTTTATCTATTAGAGAACATTTTGTTTCTCTCAATCCAAATGGAATTTTGGAAAATTTCTCTATGGGGAAAAAAATTAGTCCGTTCTCCAAAAAACCCATGTCTCGAATTTTCGAGATTCATCTTGATTTTTCGGAAACATCTAACACAAAACTATCACTTTTTATTTCAACGGATTTTTGTGTTCTTAGTTTTTGAATCTCCTTGTCTGGTGCGTAATGTATTCTCTATCCTCGGATGTAATAGAATGGTTGTTCCATAGGCTGAGCTAATATTATGCTCTGATACCACTGTAATATTCGAAAATAAGAAAAAATTAGAATATTGAACATAAAACTGGAAATTTCAGTAAATAAGAATACAGCAAAACATGAGAAAATGATACACCCATTTCATTATGTATAATAGAAGAAAATAAGTACAATGTCTTGAGGGAAAATTCACTCAAGCAAGGCAAACAAGGCTCCCATGATCCAATACATCAAAATGTGAAATATTACTAATATACAAAATGTCAGAATGTCATGAGTGTGTAGTCCAAGTGAGAATAACTAAAGTTGGAGAATAGAAACACAAATATCTGATGATATAGTACTCAAATAATTCTAGGATCAGAGATCTAGGCTCCCTAGCACAATTCCAAAACAACCCAAAAAGGGTTTAGGGAAATATACTATGTGAAAAATGCAGCCCTAGGGCTAACTTATGATTTGCAACTCAATAATTGTAGGGAGATGACTGATATGACAAGAAAATAGTTGGTACCCCTCCCTTCTATCTTTCTGGATGAAGGGTTGCTCCCTCCACTACGAAACTAGCTCATAAATTAGGTTTTTCAACCCTCCACTGCAACTGCCCTGCAAAATAACACGATTCCTGAAGGGGACTACGCTGCTAATGATGGATGAAGCTTGGAATGATGAATAATTGTGGAAATGAAGCTCAATGAACCTCTCCTGAGTGGGCATTAGAAGTCCCTGAAGGATGAGGGTGGGATTTCCGCTTGAAAACACCCTTGTGCTAAAAAACACAAGAGACTATGCTAAACAGCTAAAGAATGCAGAAAGTCATAAAGGAAAAGACATAAACAATATTCAGAATTACTTCTATGGCTTCCATCCCCTTCCTTATATGCTTTTTGAGCTTCCTCACCCTTGGTCCCAGTCATTAAAGATGCTACTCTCATGCATGCACTCCTCCGTCGTGACTACGTTGCCCTCTACTATCTCCACTCCCTCCATGAAAATGTTGTTGATTTGGTCAACCTTGACCCAATCAACATGCTTTAACCCCTATTCACACCCAAGAGTGCTTTATTCAGCTAATATAATGTTCCACATTCACATTAGAAGTGGTTTTTGTTCCTACAAAAGGGATTTATGGGTCCCTCTACCCTCTTATTCCTCTATTAATTAAGGAAGACAAAATTTAATATTCTAATTAGCTAAAAGATAAATTAGGAATATTACAGACCGCACCGTTGACTATGTAATAATATCACGAGGGCGGTGCATTGACCAAACTAACAGTCCCAGGGCAGATAGTTAGGTCAACGCACCACCCATCCCAGAGCATTACATAGTCAAAGGTGTGGTCGTTTAGAGGACCACACCATTGACCATGTACTATTGTTGGGTGGTCCGTTGACCAAACTATCCACCCCATGGTGGATATTTTGGCTGTGTACTACACAAAAATATTCCCTTGTTTGGTGGTGCGCAAACATTTTCCATGCGCTCCAAGCGCGGTGTGTGATAAAATAGTACGCACCGATTACGGTGTGTGACAATTATTTTGGGCATCACCGACTATTTTTTTTTCAAAACAAATTATATATATTTGTAAATAAATTTCTCCTTTAATAAAAATAATGTATTTAATATGTGAATTATTCAGTAACGTCAACAGAAAGGACAAGGGGAATAACAAGAACATATGGAGGACTGTTATAATGTGATTCAGTTGTGGGGAGCATGAGAGAGGGATCAAATTTTATACCCTCACCCTTTTATGATAGCCACCCAGTTGCTCCTAAGGGAGGTAGGCCTCCTCAAGTTATACTAGGAGGCTACATCCTTGGAGGGTCATAGTGGGTTATTGGGATAGTTGATCTACATGTGGGATGCCCACCGACAGGCTTTTCAGGTCGGTCTTGACCAGTGGTACAAGCCCACTAAGGAGGACATATATTTTATTACTCGCCTATCTAGGAGAGGGTAGTATTTTCCCCAGTTCCCAGATGTCACTATCGACTATGCAGTAGGGATTCACTTGGCCTACTCCCAGAGATATATAATGAACGATATAATTTCTCCTATAGATTTTTAGGTGTCCAATGGTTAGTGACGTATTGTGTTGTTGTCCAGAGGAGTTGAGGTGCCTCTCACTAATACTTATGAAAATTTCACACTATACCAATGACGGGAAACACATTATTTTCCCACTTTTATTTTATGTCGATTCTTTATTCCAGGTGACACAACTTATGAGATGGTCTACTATTTCTTTGTGACAGTTTTGTACAACATTAGATAGATGTCATTCTAAGGTCCATGGGAGGTTTACCTTCCCTTTTGCTTCAGATTTATTTTGTTTATTTTTTGAGAGGTTCCTAGAGATGAGGCCTACTTTTGTTCGCCAACCTTGTAAGTCTATGTTGCATGTTGGTGCAGATGTGGGACGAGATGATGCCCAAGAGGGGCCAGTATGACTTTCCAACTAGGATATCTACTCATGCACTGGAGTTGCTAGCCAGTGTTGATGATCACTCATTTGTGGTGTTGATGTGTCCCTACGTTGGTTTGGATTGGAGAAGGTGTACCAACATCCTATTCACAGATGATGAGCTACTAGATGCCAGAGCTAATATTTTTGTTTTCTTTAAATTGATATAGTCTCATTTTATTCTCTTAATTAATTAATTAGAATTATCAAATTTATGCTAACACGTTCTTTAACTTGTTTTATTAAAGTGTTTAATTAAATTGTCTAATTATTGTTTTGTACTATATATTTTGTAGATATTGGGACATTTATCGGGGACATGATTCCACCCCCAATGAATGATCCAACTGTATATTTTGATGAGGAGATGGTGGAGGCAAAGGATTAGGGTGACAAACCTAATCCTCGGGTCCAAATACCTGCACAGGTGCGGTGTAGGGTGGACACTTGATTCAGGATGGAGTTGGGCAACCGAGTTTGTTGACTCATGGTTGATGAGGGATTCTACCCAACTAATATTAGAGATATCAAGGTTGATTGTAGGCTCCCAGATCTCTGGAAATAATTTCCCCATGATATGATGACCCTCATCTGTCATATCATTGGATCTTCCAGAGTAATAGAGGCTAGGAGGGATACGTGTCGTAGAGATGCATGAAAAAGTAGCACATCTGATGATCATGATCATGAGGGGAGTGATCATCATTCTAGTACTCCACCTCCTCCTCCTTCACCTCATGTCAGAGCTCATGAGAAACCAGAATCTAGTCCTAATCAACAAACATCTTCTAAGTAGTTTGCACCATCTCAGAAGACACCCAGTCCTGAGAAGATATGACCATCGATTGAGAAGGCACCTGATCCTAAGCAAGCACATCCATTTGAGTAGGCTGCATGATACACTAAGTAGGTTGCACAATGGATGACTTATCAGCAAGCAATTCCTAAGTAGACTACACCATCTAATCAGCAGACACCTTTGAAGCAGGCATGTCATCTATCTAAGCATGAGGCTGCACCATCGAGTGACATAGCCTCCACTAGTACTAGTATTGATGTAGTAGCACCAGATATTTGATAGTTATATGAATTTATATTGCAATTCTACATATTTGACATTATATAGTTATATATAGACACACACACATGCACACACACACACACACACACACAGATATATATATGGTCCACATATTTTATGTTCATGTTGATGTACTTAATTTACATGCTAGTGTTCATCACGATGTGTATATTGTTAGGTCATGTTAGATATGTTGATTTAATGTGCTTGCAGATAGATGTGTATGTGATAACAATTATTTGACATGAGATGTATATTTGATTTTTGTGTTGTGATGATGTTATACAATGCTTGTGTTTTGATAGATGATCATGATAATGATGATTAGATGATGTTAGCGAATTTGAATGTGTATTTTATAATATGATTTTTGTACGATATCTATCATGATCATGATGTTTATTTTTAATATTAAATCATGATATTTATTAAATATTATATCGTGATTGTAATTGAAATTTTAATTTTAATTTTATGTAAAATTGTAATTGTAATTGTAATTTTAATTTTAATTGTAATTATATGTAAAATATTTGTAAAATTGTAATTGTAATTGAACGTAATTGTATTGTTAAATTGTAAAATTGTAATTGTAATTGTATGCATCGTGATTTTAATTGTAATTGTATGTAAAATTGCAAAATTGTAATTGTAATCATAATTCTAATAGTATAATAATAATATTATAATCCCAAACAGAACCCCCCAACAAATAGTATAATTACAATTTAACAAAATAACAATATACATTTTGAAGATATCATTCACACACATTTAAAACAATATAGTAGTTGTATTATTTTAGGAATTGATATAAAAAAAGAACTTGATACAGTGCATTGTTTTCAAGATCAACATAATTTCAAATTGTCAAGTGGAATGATTTGAACATTAATACAATGCAAACCAATTTATTCAAAATAAATATTATAATGTTTCAAAAAAAGAGTCTTAGTTATAAGGTTAAGTCCTCTTCTTTATAAAAACTCATCTTAAAAAGTATAAATGATGAAATAACACATGTACCATATCACACTCTGTTCTCATGAGCACCCTCATTATCGTCTAATTCATTTGGCATGATAGAACTATTCTTCTCCAAAATATGTTTTGATCTAGTTTCATGTCTCGATACAAACCACCAATCCCTATCCAACAAATTTGGGTAAAAAAATGCATGGTTGCACTATTTGGGGTAAACATAAGGCTCCTTAACTTCATCCCCCATGTTTCTAGAGTTAATACATATTACCCTACTATCGCGATCTTCCTTTACATTATTCTGATCAAAGGTGTCCCACCACTTGCACCTAAAAATCACACATTGGAAAGAAGAGAAATCCACTTCAATGATCTCTTGTATATTTCCGACACAACCTAACGTCCCTCGTACTAGGTGTTGTTCACGATGGCTAGCTTGTCTAGATTGATCAAAATTGACTTCCACTCCACAGTCTTGTGTCATGTGTCCATCATTGGAATTTTCTGTGCAAAAATGGTGTCCATATGCCCACATAGATGGGAAAAAAATCATCTTTAAAAAAATTAAAAAATCATAGTGTCATGTGTCTTATATTAACCGAGTTGTTAAAATATGAAATATAGATGTTACATTTCAAAGGTACATTGTCAATTTGAATATGTACATAAATAGATTATTACAGAGTGGATGCACCCAATCCCTACGTTTAGCACAGTCTCCTCAACACGTGGGTAATGACCGATTGCATCATATTTCTCTCTGACTTGGTCAACAACCTAACTGTTGGGGCATATAACTGGCATATTTTATTTTAAACGATTGGGATAAGGAACACTTCTACCATTCAACTATATGAATTATTTCGTGTCACTATCCCATTTCATCCTCTTTTGTTTGTACAATGAAACCCACTATTTTATCACTTCGGAATTGTGAAGAAAAAATTAATTGATTGCTTCAATTTCCGCATAGGATGATGAAATAAAATATACATATAGTACATATGAGATTAAAATATACAATATATATAAGTTAAACACAAATATTTACTTTGTGTAAATTTGAAAAATTGTATGTCACTTACTTTTTATCAAGAGCATTTTTTCACTTTTTTGGAGAATCTCCCCTTCTTTTTTTTCTTCACCCCTTTCATCATCCCAAATCACCGCACCTAATATATTTTTGATCTACTTGATGTAATAACTAACATAATAGAAAGACTCGTACAATATCTACCCCTCTGCCATAGACCCCTTGGGTTTTTCCCTTTGTCGAACAAAAACGTTTAGTTTATTCATGTACCTCTCTAAGAAGAACATCTAATGACAAGAAACCACCCCAGCTAATTCAACCTCATATACTAGGTGGATTAGAATATGAACATGCAAGTCCATGGAACTCATCAGCAGTTCCTTCTCAAACATATAAACAATGTCAACTATCTCTTGATGCCACCATGGAATTCTAGCCACATGAATCTCCTTAGACATGATCCAACATACAAATGCAAATAATTTAGATATGGCATGTCCTAGGTCTTGGGGGAAGTTATGTTTCACACACCCAGGGACGAACAAAGGACAATGAAACTGCAAAGTTATAAACACATGCAATATTATAAAAAAGCAATTATGTTTTATGATCCTTGCATGGGATAAAATTTATTAATATAACAAATAATAAAATCATGTTTTTGACATTATACCTACTCTTAGAAGATTCAAATGGTCATGTCATTTCAACCCTGAAAAACCATCATGCATGGTGAATTAGTGTCGTAGTGAAGAACCATATGAATATGTCACCCTCATGCCCATTATAAATTTTTTGGCAAAGAAATATCATCTATTTTTAAAATCCATGGGACCTCACCTTCTTTGAAATACCAATTAGAGGGAAAACCTACCTCCGATCCTATACTTTCTAATTGTCTTTACCAAAGCTCTTTTTTAGTTTTGAAGTAATAAGATATCCTAACAACTAATGTGTCACTACTTTTCCATGATATTTTCTCCAATAAAGAAGATGAAACATTTTTAAATATATGCATGGGACCTAATAAGTGGGTAATCTTAAGATGATCCCAATATGGGAGGTTATCAAAGATATATTTCCTTTTCACCCCAATTTGAAATTTCTCAACATAGGTGTCGAAGAATTCTGAATCATTGAACATAGGCTACCCATTTGAATCAAAATTTTCTATGAAAACTTCTCCTTCTCTCTTTCATATGCATTAAGCCATTTAGCTAGTGTCATTATTGTGGGCCCTTAGGTTCTCTCTTGTTTACCATTGAAATTGTATGTTTCTCTTCTATAAGGGTGTTCTTCTAAGAGGAATACCTTGGAGAAGTCATACACTAGCTTTCGTAGGTCGTTGGACCATCTAGCTTTCGGAGAAGGCCCACAAAATTTACATCCATAATACCCTTTTGTTACAAGACCTACAAAATTATTGTATAAAATATGCATGGCACGTTAAATAATATCATGGAGATCATAAAAATTACAAAGAATTAAGTAACTAATATGCGAAAGAATGTTCTCACGTATATGAATAAATCAATATACATGTAATTTACCATAGAAAACTCCTAAGCTTGGATAATCATGTTTCGTGTAATCACATATTCCATACAACGTAAAACTCCTCTCTGTTGCGATGGATCTTGATACATCATATACATTTCTCCCATCCCATAATTCCTTCAATTAATCTACTAGTGGTTGTAATTAGACATCCATATTTTTCACGTGTCTTCACATTGATTTAAGAATATTCTTCATGTGTCTTTTTGAGGTATAGGGACTTACATAAATAGACATGTCAATAAGAAATTTTCTAATATAAATGATAACCTTAGGGGATTCAAGATAAAATGAAATTCAACTATTTCCTACCTAGTTATCTTCATAAACATTAAACATATGTAGAAAATAAGATGTAATGGTATGAAAACATAAAAGAGAACAAACTATATGAAACGTATCCAGAATCCTTTATTTATCCTTAATGATCAAAGCTTGTTCAGTGCTACTTACAACATGCTCATCCAAGGGTGAAAGACTTAATAGCTAGTAGGGAGAGTTATTTATACTAGCTTATAATACTAATAAAATCTCTAAAAATAATTACAATAATAGTATCAAATAATAGGAAAAAGGAAACTGTTGAGTCACTGTTTTGAAGGAAACAGTGGATGATTTGGTCCCCAAAATGTTGTTGTGCTATGAAGATGTTGGGATCATACATTACTCAATTGTTTCACACAAGTTATCCTATCTTTCTTCACCCGGGATATCCATATTTACCACCTTTATGAATACTTCATCCACTTTTTTATACCTTTCAAAAGTTGTCTTATTGTTAAATAGATGTTTGATTTCATGTTTCATGATAAAATCAAGCTCTAAGGATTCATGAAAGGCATTCCTTGTTATGCGTCCTTTAATTCTTGCAAACTTGGCCTTATCTATTGCAATGGTATACAATTTTTTGCAATAATATTCCAAATCAACCAGTTTATCACTTGGAGCTACTAGTCTAGGTAGTCCTTTATGGTTCAAAACATTGAACTTTGAATGAAACCTTTGAAAAAAATGTCCAACTTTTGACATTTTGTCTCCACCTAATTAATCAAATTATTCTTCTATAAAACCTTTTTCATTTCTAAAATGGTTGTTTTTATTTCAAAAATATTTATCTATTCTAGCTCTTCTCTGCACTTTGAATTGATTACCTTTACCATGTATGTGGCTTCTGTTATTTTGGTCTTAAGTGCTACATTCTCTTTTTCTATCGCTTCTCTACATCTGATAATTAGTTCCTATTGCTCAAAAATGATATGTATAAATGGCCATACATCTCTCATGGAGTGGCTTACCTCTATCCAAATACTTTCCTTAGCTTCAACCAAGGTATCTGCCATTGATAACTCACTTTCTAACTTCATAATATTGAGCCCCAATCTGTGGGACTTCTACATTTCCTCCATATACAGGGTATCATTTTTAATTTTCTGTGCTTCTAAGTTTTTAAAATTTTCAAGCAGCTTCTCATTTTCCTGCTTCTGTGTGGCCAATTCCTGTTTTTTTTCTTCTGGTTGGACGGTTTCAAAGATCTAAGTTCTTTGGGTAAGGTTAAACTTATAGTATAGTACCATAAGGGCTGCCTACGAAAATTGGCTCTTGGAGTTTGATTGGGGAATCAAGAGAATTTTATTAATGTTTTGAGCAGTAATGGTAATCATAATCTCTCCATTATGAGCCACTAATTCTATTTTAATAGGATCATATGTGGCATGGCAAGAGATTACCAGGTCTGGAAAATAATAGGTTTTTAGAAAGCTAAAGAAAGGTAGAATATATTCCTAGAATCTGATTGGATATTGACCGTCGAGGTACTTCTTCTTCAGCCAAAGGTGTAGTTCCTGAAAATCCAACTCACACTCTGTGTCAAGAACCTTGTATAAAGATTTTTCAAGAGAGATATGGTCGAGATCGACCGAGGTGATAGTAATAGGGCTCTCCTATAAATTTGGTTTCTTGGTTTTCCCCTTTGGAGCCATGCTAACAGACAAAGGAGAAATAAATGGAGAATTGAATGAAAGAGGGAAGAAAATGCAATATGATGTGAGAGAAATTGGAATTGTTTGATGAATATGCACAATAGAATTTGAATACCTACAACAAACAAAAGATCAATCAGATGAAAGTGATAAATAAGTAAGGTTTGGTTTATTTATAGCTAAGAAGGTTTATGGTAACAGTTTGATATGTGACCGTAGCAACTAACGACACTAGATCAATATAATGACATGGTAGCTAAAGGTCTCATAGTAGGATGACAATGGATGAATAGGGTAAATGGCTAGGGATAGATGGGAAATGGGAAAATAAGGTGGCATAAATTGGCTGGGTGAAGGCTAGTGGTCAATGTGCGAGGGTAAAGAGCCATTACCGAGTGGATGCACCCAATCCCTACGTTTAGCACATTCTCCTCAACATGTGGGTAATGACGAGTTGCATCATATTTCTCTCTAACTTGGTCAACAACCTAACTATTGGGGCATATAACTAGCATATTTTCTTTTAAACAATTGGGATAACTAACACTTCTACCATTCAACTGTATGAATTATTTCGTGTCACTATCCCATTTCATCCTCTTTTCTTTGTACAATGAAACCCATGGTTTTGTCACTTCGGAATTGTGAAGAAAATATTTATTTATTGCTTCAATTTCTGCATTCACTTACGAAATAAAATAGACATATAGTACATATGAGATTAAAATATACATTATATCAAAGCTCAACATGAATATTTACTTTGTGTAAATTTGAAAAACTATAAGTCGCTTACTTTTTATCAAACACATTTTTCAACTTGTATGGGGAATCTCCCCTTTTCTTTTGTCTTCACCCATTTCATCTTCCCAAATCACCACACCTATTCTATTGTCGATCTTCTTGATGTACTAACTAACATAATAGAAAGACTCATACGATATGTACCCCTTTGCCACATACCCCTCAGGTTTTTCCCTTTATCGAACAAAAACATTCAATTTTTGCATATACCTCTCTAAGAAGAACATATAATGACAAGAAACCACCCCAACTAATTCAAACTCATATACTAGGTGGATTAGAAGATGAACATGCAAGTCCATGAAACTCATCGGCAATTCCTTCTCAAACATACAAACAATCTCAACTATCTCTTGATTCCACCATGGAGTTCTAGCCACATGAATCTCCTTTGACATGATCCAACATAGAAATGCAGATAATTTAGATATGGCATTTCCTAGGTCTTGGGGGAAGTTATGTTTGACAGACCCACAAATGAACAAAAGATAATGAAACTGCAAAGTTATAAACACATGCAATAATATACAAAAGTAGTTATGTTTTATGATCCTTTCATGGGATAAAATTTATTAATCTAACAAATAATAAAATCATGCTTTTGACATTATACATTCTCTTATAATATTGAAATGGTCATGTAATTTCAACCGTGAAAAATGGTCATCCACGGTGAATCAATGCCCTAGTGAAGACCCATGTGAATATGTCACCCTCACGCCCATTATAACTACCTTTGGCAAAAAAATATCATCTGTTTTTAAAATCCATGGGACCTCACCTTCTTTGAAATACCAATTATAGGGACCAACTACCTCTGATCCTATACTTTCTAATTGTCTTTACCAATGTTCCTTTTTAGTTTTTGAAGTAGAAAGATATCCTAACAGCCAATGTGTCCATATTTTTCGATGATATTTGCCTCAATAAAGAAGATGAAACATTTTTAAATATATTCATGGGATCTAATAAGTGGGTAATCTTAAGATGATCCCCATATGGGAGCTTATCAAATATATATTTCCTTTTCACCCCAATGGGAAATTTCTCAACATAGGTGTTGAAGAATTCTGAATCATCGAACAGAGGCTGCCCATTTGAATCAAACTTTTCTATGAAATACTTCTCCTTCTCTCTCTCATATTCTTTAATTCATTCAGCTAGTGTCGTTATTGTAGGCCCTTAGGTTCTTTCTTGTTTACCATTGAAATTGGATGTTTCTCTTCTATAAGGGTGTTCTTCTGGGAGGAATACCTTGGAGAAGTCATACACTGGCTTTCGTAGGTCGTTGGACCGTCTAGCTTCCAGAGAAGGACCAAAAACTTTACATCCATAATACCCTTTTGTTACAAGACCTGTGAAATTATTGTATACAATATGCATGGCACGTTAAAGAATATCATGAAGATTAAAAAAAATAGAAAGAATTAAGTAACTAATACACGAAATAATGCTGTTACGTATATAAATAAATCAATATACATGTAATTTACCATAGAAAACTCCTAAGTTTGGATAATCATGTATCATGTAATCACATATTCCATACAATGTAAAACACCTCTCTACTGCGATGGGTCTTTATGCATCGTATATATTTCTCCCATCCAATAATTCCTTCAATTAATATACCAGTGGTTGTAAGTAGACATCCATATTCTTCACGTGTCTTCTACCAAGGACTATGAGAGCCAACATAAGATTTTCATTCTTCACGGACAACCATGGGGGGATATTGTTATTGATCACTACTACAGATCAAACATAATAGTTTGTGTTCTGGAGGGTGTTGTCCTCTAAGATAATTGGGGTCAATTAATTATGCAAGAGAATATATAATATTTTGTTTTGTTTTTTTAAGTTTGGAATATTTTGATGAGAAATGGATAAAATAATTTGTAACAGTTATATTTAAACTCTAGATAATATTAATTAATAATAAAAAGGGTTTTTTCTTGGCTTCTTCTAGTTTGGTACAGTTCCTGTGTTTTCCTTATTGGATCAGCTGCTATTGATGTAGACTCAATTGTTGTTGATAATAAACTAGGCTCTGTAACTGCAACTGCTATAGGGACTATTGTGACTATAATCATAGCAAGTTGGGATGATTCTTTCCCTTTAAGTAATCCTTCAATATCCTCCTCCATTTTCTTAATCTAGATAGTTTGCTCAATAATTAGCTTGAGTTTTTCTTCTTTTTTCTGTTCACATTATTCACTTTCCTTGGTCTACGGGTCCTCCGTAGAATAAAGTTTTATCTATTTTTGTAGACCTACAATTCCTTCATTTTTCTTTTTAAGAATTTCTTCTACTACCTTACAGTAATTTAAATTATATCTAATTTTGACTACAAGGTCTTCCAAAGACATGAGTTTGTTATCTTTAGCTAAGGAAGAAAAATTTTCAATCTTAAGCTAATATTGAACATTAGATAAGGCAGTAGTAAGCTTAGAGAGAGACATAACTGTAGTGGTCATGGTGGAAAACATCATCTCAACAGACTCTCTATGCATATCCATTTGATCAATTGGATGCATTTTATTGGTATCAAATGATGATATAGTCTTCTTGAAATTTGATGGAGATTTTGGAAATGGAACTTGGGCTAGAAAGAAATCCATTTGCATACTGCCTTTATGATTTTCAAAAGCATAGAGAAGTATGTGTTGATCAGTGAAGGTATGCTTCAAGAATTGATTGTAGACATTTGACTTCAGAGTTTCATTTTTTTCTTAATTTTTAGAAACTTTGAAAATATATTTTTATCATGAGGTGAGCTTGTTCCAATAGCCTGAATGATCTCTAGAGGTTCTCGAGAAGGTGAAGTTGTAGGAGGAGTGTTAGGAAATTTTTTTCTAGTTGATGTGGACACCTCTGGATCTCCAAGTTCAATAATTTATGGTTGTTTTTCTTCTGTAGAGACTGTTAAGCTAGTCTTTGGATTCTTCTATTGAACTATGAATTCTTTGATCAACTCCATGGCATGTGGACTCTCTTCTCTTACCCTTTTTTGTTGTCTGCTCTGATCAATTGGAGTTTGTAAATTTGAGGTGGAAAAAATATGTTCCTCTTCTTCTTGAAGTGTACCTTCTGCCCATTGCTCCCGATTCAAAAACTTCTCTATTTTTGGTCTCAGAGTGTGATTGCAAGTAGTTGTTTTCAATTCAACCCTTAAAGATGAAATAATTCCAAAAGGGTCACAAGACGAGGAAAAATTGGGTTGAAAATTCATGTTCTTCAATAATGTATCTGCCTCAACACCAGCTAATATACTGTTGCAGATAAATGAGCTAATCTTTGATTTGATCTTGAAATTTGACTTTCTCTTCCCTGATACAAAATGTAGGTCATGCATGTTAATAATCTGCCTAATATATTCAAAAGAGAAAATTCTCATTCAAACATGCTTTGGAAGCTTATATGGTGGAATTTTACAACCATACATCCTTATTTTTGTATAGTTATAGTATAAATACCAGTCATCACTCTTAACCTTGTCACTTAAGTGTAAATTTTTTTTATTTCTTCACCAATCCTAGGCTCTATCTCGCTGCTCAGGAGTTGTTCCACTGGATGTATGAATGTGTGTATGAAGCTTGAGAAAGTGAATTTTGTTCAAACAGTTCTGACTATCTCCATCTAATGGATGACTGATTGATTTACTTCTTGTTCATCTTGTCTACTGAGTGTGATTGGTAGTAAGTCTCCCTATTGAAAAAGAAACATGTGAACAAGTACAAAATTGGACTTGAAAATTCCTTGTGTAGTTAAATTCATAAACTACTCATGTATATTATCAACAAAAAATTTATTGTAATTATACATTAAACAAGGTTGTTGATCTTTATTAAGTATAGAAAAGAACATAAGAATGGATTCATCAATAGTTTTGTCATCTAGGTAAGCTAACAGATAAGACAGTAGGGAAACAATATGTCAAGAGGATTCAGGAAAAATTGAAGATGGATAGCATGGATTTCTCTTAGGAAATTCAACATCTTCTAGTGGGAAGGTTTCAAATATCTAGGTTCTTTGGGGAAGGGTAAACTTATGGTATAGTACCATAAGGGCTCCCTATGAAAACTGGCTCATGGAGTTTGATTGGGGAATAAAGAGAATTTTATTAATGTTTTGAACAGTATTGGTAATCATAATCTCTCCATTCTGAGCCACTAATTCTACTTTAATAGGATCATATTTGGCTTGGCACTAGATAACCAGGTCTAGAAAATAATAGGTTTTTGGAAAGCTGAAGAAAGGTAGAAAATATTCCTAGAATCTGATTGGATATTGACAGTCGAGTTACTTTTGCTTTAGCCAAAGGTGTAGTTCCTGAAAATCCAACTCACACTCTGTGTCAAGAACCTTGTATAAAGGTTTTGCAAGAGGGATACGGTCAAGATCGACTGAGGTTATAGTAATAGGGTTCTCCTCTAAATTTAGTTTATTGGATTTTCCATTTGGAGCCATGCTGACAGACACAGGGGAAATAAATGGAGAATTGGATGAAAGAGGGAAGAAAACGCAATATGATGTGAGAGAAATTTGAATTGTTTGATGACTATGCGCAATAGAATTTGAATACCTGCAAAAAATAAAATATCAATCAGATGAAAGTGATAAATAAGTGAGGTTTGGTTTATTTATAGCTAAGAAGGTTTATAGTAACAGTTTGATATGTGACTGTAGCAGCTAACGACACTAGATCAGTGTAATGAAATGGTAGCTAAAGGTCTGGGAACAGGATGACAATGGCTGAATAGGGTAAATGGTTAGGGGAAGATGGGCAATGGGAAAATGAGGTGGCATAAATTGGATGGGTGAAAGCTAATGGTCAAAGCGCGAGGTTCAAGAGCCATTACCGAGTGGATGCACCCAATCCCTACGTTTAGCACATTCTCCTCAACATGCAGGTAATGACCGGTTGCATCATATTTGTCTCTAATTTGGTCAACAACCTAACTGTTGGGGCATATAACCGGCATATTTTCTCTTAAATTATTGGGATAAGGAACACTTCTACCATTCAAATGTATGAATTATTTCATGTCACTATCCCATTTCATCCTCTTTTGTCTGTACAATGAAACCCATGCTTTTGTCACTTCGGAATTGTGAAGAACAAATTTATTGATTGCTTCAATTTATGCATTCGCTGATGAAATCAAATAGACATATAGTATACATGAGATTAAAATATACATTATATCAAAGTTCAACATGAATATTTACTTTGTGTAAATTTGAAAAATTATAAGTCACTTACTTTTTATCAAGCACGTTTTTCGACTTGATTGGAGAATCTCCCCTTCTCTTTTGTGTTCACCCCTTTCATCGTCCCAAATCACCACACCTAATCTATTTCCAATCTTCTTGATGTACTAACTGACATAATAGAAAGAATCATATGATATGTACCCCTCTGCCACAGATCCCTCAGGTGTTTCCCTTTGTCAAACAAAAACTTTCAATTTCTGCATGTACCTCTCTAAGAAGACCGTATAATGACAAGAAACCACCCCAACTAATTCAACCTCATATACTAGGTGGATTAGAAGATGAACATGCAAGTCCATGAAACCCATCGACAGTTCCTTCTCAAACACACAAGCAATCTCGACTATCTCTTGATGCCACTGTGGAATTCTAGCCACATGAATCTCCTTTGACATGATCCAACATAGAAATGTAGATAATTTAGATATGGGATGTCCTAGATCTTGGAACACTGTTACCGATGAAATAGGTAACCACACTATTACCTACTTTTTTTTGGTAGCATAAAAGCACCCGATTTTGAAAAGTGGTGATGCAGAATCACCCTTTTTTTTGTGCACATTTTTGACACTCTAATATTTTTATCTATGAAGAAGAATATTTGTTTTAAAATGTTAGTGATTTTCATGGTAATTTTGAAACATATTGATGCAGCATCAACTTTTTTTTTTTTAGAGCAATGATTTTCATGCTAATTTTGAAACGTATTGATGTAGCATCAACCCTTTTTTTTTTAGAGTGGTGATTTTCATGTTGGTAATAAAACACAAAACTTAGATAAAAATAGATATATATATATATATATATATATATATATATATATATATATATATATATATATATATATATATATATATATAAACAAATAAAAAAACCAATAAAAATGTAAAAAAAACAAAATTATTCCAAAATTATAACAAAAGAAATGACGAAATTTGAAAAAAAAAACATCAAAAACATTTTTTTCGAAGTTATTAAAAAAAAACATATAATTAAAAAAAAATTAAATAGAAAATTTAAAAATAATTAAAATTACAAAATTAAAATTTAGATTAAAAAAATAAAATACAAAAAAAAAATTAAATTTGAAAATTTAAATTAAAAAAAATAGTAATAATAAGAAAAAAAATACAAATTTTAAAACTAACAAAAAAAAACAAATTAAAAAAAAAAAAAAAAAATTAAAATTGAAAAAGAAAATTAAAATAAAAAAAAACTATCATTAAAAAATAAAAAAGAAAAAAACCACGTGCAAATAATTAAAAAACAAATATCCATAAATTTACTTTTTTTTTAAATGAAACAATTTATAAATTTGAAAAATGAAAAACTAAATAAAATGAAAGATTAAAAAAAAAAAAATTAAATTGAAATTTAATAAATAAATTTTAAATTTTAAAATATAATTAATCTAAAATATTAAATTTAAAAAGAAAATTATATATATATATATATATATATATATATATATATATATATATATATATATATATATATATATATATATATATATTAAAACAAATTAAATTTAAAATAAAAAATTTGAATTAAAAAAAAAATTCAAAAAATATAAAAAAATTAAAAAGAAAAAAGAAAAAAATCAAATTAAAAAAAAATATTAAAAAAATAAAAAAAAAAAAATTTGTTACGAATTAAAAATTATTAAGAATAAAAATAAAAAAAATAAAAAAGAAAACTAACAAAAAAAAAAATAAATTAAAAAAAATTATTAAAAATAAAAAAAGAAAGAATTTTTTTATCATGGTGGCACCGCCAATTGGCCTCCCGCCACGGGAGGCCGATTCCGGGAACCTCCCTCCCACCGCAGGAGGCTGATTCCAGGAATCGCCCTCCCTCAGCAGGAGGCCGATTCCCAGAATCGTCCTCTTACTGCAGGAGGCTGATTCCCGGAATCGACCTCTCACTGCGGGAGGCTGATTCCCGGAATCGCCCTCACGTCGTGGGAGGCTGATTCCCGGAATCGCCCTCTCGCCGCGGGAGGCCAATTCCCAGAATTAGCCTCCGCTGCCACCTAGGAGGGAGGCCAATTGGCGGCGCCACCACGATCAAAAAAATAATTTTTTTAATTTTTTTTTTTTTTTTTTTAATATTTTTTTTTAATTTGATTTTTTTTTTTTTTAAATTCAAAAAATTTAAAGTTATTATTTTTTTTTTATTTAATTTTTATATTTGAAATTTAATTTTTTTTTAATTTTTTTTCTAAATTTTGTTAATAGTTTTTATAAAATTTTGTATCTACCTCAACGCCAGCTGATCTAGTGTTGCAGATAAATGAGCTATTCTTTGATTTGATCCTGAATTGTGAATTTCTCTTCCCTGATACAAAATGTAGGTCATCCATGTTAATCATTTGCCTAATATATTCAAAAGATAAAATTGTCATTGGAACATACTTTGGCAGCTTATATGGTGCAAGTTCACAACCATATATCCTTATTTATGTATAATTCTAGTATAAATACCAGTCACTAGTCTTAACCTGATCACTTAAGTGTAAAATTCATTTTATTCGTTCACCAATCCTAGGCTCTGTCTCACTGTTGAGGAGTTGTTCCGCTAGATGTATGAATGTGTGTATGAAGCCTGAGAAAGTAAATTTGGTTGAAGTAGTTCTGACTATCTGTAATATCCCAAAATAGGGAAAATAAGCAGTAATATATATCTGATATAGATTTCCTCAAAGGTCTCGTCCCATGAAAGGATAAACCCCTCAATCACAAGGAAACACTGCAAAGAAACGCCAAGACCTCCTGCTGAAGTTGCCTCTAAAAATAATGCATTCCCTAGTTGGAACAACATTGGGAATATTGGGAAATGTATGGCTTGATGCCACAGATCTAAAATGTGCTCAATTTCTCTCCAAACAGATCTCTAAAGAGAAGGAATCCCTCCTCCTTTGAGAAACTAGCTCAGAAAGTGGGGTTCCAGTCCCCACCACTACTGCACCCTGCAACACAGCACCATAACCAACAAAAAATACGCTGATAAGGTAAGCTGAAGCTTGGCCTGAAAACCTGATGTGGAAATGAGCACAATACTCTTCCAAGAGGCTCCTCAAGTAAAGAGCTGTGATTCTTGCTCGGGAACACCCGGTGGTAAACATCACAACTACCCTACTAAACAACAAGAGGAAGCAATAGTCTAAGCAAACCAATCTCAAAATAATCTAAAAAATAACCTCAAAATTCTTTCATCCTCTTCCTTATATATAATGTGAGCTTGCTTGCCCCTGGCCCCACTCAATTAGGTCATTTCACTCACGAGGTCCATCTCCCTCCAAAATTGTGTTATTCCTTCATTAATCTCCACTCCTCCCCAACTGCGTTGTTGACTTGGTCAAAGTTGACTGAATCAACATGATATAATCCCTGTTCGTACTTGGAGGTATTTTATTAAGCTACATAAAGCGTCTCCTTTCACACTTAGAGTGTTTTTATTGATGCTTAGGAGACTCATGGGCCTTCCTACCCATTTATTCACCTACCTAGTGATAAACTCAACTATAATATTCCATTTAGTTTAAGGCTAACTTTTTGGAATATTATAGTCCTCCCCTCAAAAATGTTGCTTGTCCTCAAGAAACTACATAGGTAGAGCTAAATTCTATTCCTCCTCCTCATAAATAGTCCCCACCACTGCTCAAAACAATCTACAATAAATCTGCCTTCCATTGTTTCCTCCAAGCATGCAAAACCAAATGGTTCACATCATAAAAAGGTGGAAGGTGTGAGTGGAAACCTTCTTGTTCTCCAATGGCCTCCTCAAGGTAGGAGTGATGACCAACATGGTGAATCTCATTCCCAATGAGTGATTCCATAACAAATGCTATCATCCAAATGAAATGAGCCATTCTAGGTAGCTCATCAAAGAAATCATAAAAATGTAGTGGAGCTACATGGACAGATTAGTTTTCCCCTTTTGATTTGCTTCTCTCTCCATTTATGATAAGTATGAGGTTTTTTATGTCCTTGGACTGAAACAACATGGCCTCCAATAATGGCCCAAGCTACCCCATCAAACAATTCAGCCACGAAGTGCCTCCTCCAAGCACTCAAGTCCTTCAAATGGCTCACTCCATATGAAGAAAATAGATGTGATGTGGAAACTATGGTTTGCCCATTGCTCATCCTAAAACATACAAAATGAATAGTAGGGAGAATCATACTCCCAATGGGCATCTCTATCTCATATCCCACTCTCCAAACAAAGCTTCCCATGAACATAGGAATATTAGCAATACATGGAAGCAGTAACCAATGAAAACAAGTTGTCACATGACAACCGGAAAGTGAACCATAGTGCCACACATGGAACCAACTCAGTGCATCCATTGCCTGAATCAAAACAAGTAATAAAAAGTGCTCTCCCAGCCACTTTTTTGCTTCCACAATCATTCTATAATATAGAAACATGAAATTACAATGTGGTGTCAATGGTGCACACCAAGAATCATGTGGCTTCCCCCACAATCCACCAATAAGATAGCCAACCTCAATGATGAAATTAGCCGCAAGTACATCATAATATAAAGTATAATAAGGGATGATTTTCCTTAATACGACATGCTTCTCATATAAAGTAAAGAGATGAAAATCACAATGAAAATGTATACCTTCTCTACCATGTACTTCGGTCCTTGAGCTGAAATGGCTCAACTGAAAATGCTCCCTAACCTCCAGAGAGTAGGGAAGTGGCTGTGACATCCTCTCTATCCCCATCCGGGCTATGCATATCTCAATATTCTGAAATATATCATGCTGGATTCCCTCCCAAATGAACTCCTCTGCCAAGGAAAGATATGCATCAAAATGAATGGAAAATAAGTCCTCATGTACTCCATGTAGCAACTTCTCCTTGAGCTTAGGAGCTCTAGTCAAGAAGACTCTTCCATAAGAATAGATGACCATATCATCCACCATATATCTATCATCTCCATCCAGGTCATCAATAATAATGCAAGCACCAAGATCCTTGGAGTACTCTACCAAGATTTGAGACCTCCAATATGGATCAATTCTCCCAAGAGACAGTGCTGGTAATCTGGCATGTGAAGCTCTCCTCATGTTGTTGCCTACTACTTTTACATTCCCCATGTCAATATATCCCTCCAAAATATTCACCTCTCCAATATCCAAGAGTGGTGAATCCAAAGACAAGATGTCTCTCATCAACTCTAGATCTGGTGGCCTCCTAGGTGGAATGCCTCCATGTAGTGAGACAAAAATGTCAAGAGTAGACTATACATATGGTTGGGAAACCTTGCCCTTGCCCTCACAACACAGATCAATCTACCTCCCTTATACATTAGCTCTCTAAAATAGAGAAGGGTGTGTGTTCCTCATCAAGTGATGCTACCCTTCCTTCCTACCTTCTCCTTCCATCTGCAATGCTTCACAATCATGCTGCTCATTGATTGTGCTTTGACCTCCACATATGAGATCCTGGGGAACTTCTTGTAAGGATACAAGAAATCCTCATGTCGGAGCATGTGCTCCTCCTTCCTCTCGATGAGGTACTAGATGTGCTTTATAAGTGACAGCGTTGTTGACCTTATCTTCATCAATGTGTATGGGAAACCCTCCAATAACTGGATTCTCTTGGGAAAAAGAGATCCCCATGCCCTCTTGTTTAGGAATATGAGATAGATGTCTTGCCTCTAACAATGTATGATGCAAGATTTCATCTTCTCCCATGGTTTTCTAAAGTGGAGTGAAGCTTATAGTTTCCTCCATCACATGCAAGGTTTTAGTTTTCTTAGGTTTTTCTTGCTCCAATACATGTGTCTTAGGAAGTTTCCCATCAAACCTTCCCACCAATTTTTTAATGAATCTTGCATAAGAGGAAGTATTTGCATTTTTCAAAGAAAAAGATTCAAAAATCCACCATACATAGGCCTTATCTCTAAAATGCAGTGCTGCAATTATGATGGCTTCATCTTCAGAAATATGGTGTTGCTATAAATAGGAGTCAAGCTCCTTCACCCAAGCTCTAGCTAAACATGTAGGTGAACTGTCAAAAGTAGATAGAAGAAATATATCCATATTCTGATGCTTGCTTCTCTTCACTTGGATCTTGAAAAACTATTGGAAAGGGGTATGATCTCTAAACCTCTCAGTTTAAGATTCATACTCTTGCAACAAATCACTAAGAGTTTTCCTCTTAGGCATTCTTCGTCCTTTCATCCATCTCATGATAGATCTGGGCATTTGACTCTGTTGTGCATCATGGTGTGTAGTTTGATGCTCACATTGACCATGTGAAAATATAGATCTACCTCTAGATCCAAAATCTTCTAGAGATTCCATCTCCCTTCTCATCTTCTTCATATCTTCTTTGATGCTTTGTATAGGAAGAAGCTTTGAGAGCCTCTCCTCTTTCCTTCTTCCTCCACATGATGGAGTCTCCTTTTTATCCATCTCTCCTTATTCTTATAGTATAATGGCCTGAGATCCACAAGCTGAGCCACGATTATGCTCTGATAACACTATAATATCTGAAAATAGGGAGAATAAGCAGTAATGGGAATATCTTATAATATTCCAAAAATGGACAGATCAACAATGCATTCACTAAAAAACGCATTTCCAGAAATATAATCCATAAAAATGTAAACCATCACTTGGATCCATTAGAAATTTCCCTCTACCATATAAATCCAAGAGGAGATTAGAAACAAAAGAAACTAGGTGAGGTAAACAGACCTCCCACACCTAGTGTAGCTGGAAATAACTAAAACCCCAATACACTACTACACAGAAATATTACATGAAAGATACTGTGTAGTATTATGAGGGTTTCAACTCAAAAATTAGGAGAAGAAGCAGATTTAATCATATATTAATCAATAATGCTTAAGAGTTGAGATTTAGTCTCCTTATAAAAAAATAAAGAGACACCGGTAAGGGTTTCTTGTCATACACTCAAAATAAAATGGTGATCTTTAGAAATAAACTAAATAACCACTGTAACATGAGATACAAGAGTGTATAAGGCTAAATAATAATATATTTGATACAAATCTCCTGAAATGTCTCCACCCATGAAAGGATGAACCCCTCAATCACAAGGAAACACTGCAAAGAAACCCCAAGGCCTCCTGCTGAAGCTGCCTCCAAAAATAATGCATTCCCTAGCTGGAAAAGTGCTGGGAATGTTGGAAAATTTATGGGCTGATGCCACAGCTCTGAAATTCATTCAAGTTCTCTCCCAACATATCTCCCAAGAGAAGGAAGCCCTCCTCCTTTGAGAAACTAGCTTAGAAAGTGGGGTTCCAATCCCCTCCACTGTGCACCCTGCAACACAGCACAATAACCTGCAGAAACTGCACTGAAGAAGTAAGTTGAATCTTGGCCTAAAAAAATAATGTGTAAATGAGTACAATAATCTTCCAAGAGGATACTCAAGGAAAGAGGTGGGATTCTCGCTTGGGAATTCCTAGTGCTAAACAACAGAGCTACCCTACTAAACAGCAAGAGGAAGCAATAGTATAAGCAGACCAATCGAAAAATAATCTAAAAAAAAACTCAAAATGTTGTCATCCTCTTCCTTAAATATAATTTGAGCTTGCTTTCCCCTGGCCTCATTGAATTAGGTCATTTCCTGTATGAGATCCATCTCCCTCCAAAATTGCGTTATTCCTTCATTAATCTTCACTCCTCCCCAACTGCACTATTGACTTGGTCAAAGTTGAATGAATCAACATGATATAATCCCTGTTCATACTTGGAGGTGTTTTATTAAGATTAATAAATGGTCTCCTTTCACACTTAGAGTGTTTTTATTGATGCTTGGGAGGCTCATGGGCCTTCCCACCCATTTATTCACCTACCTAGTGATAAACTCAACTATAATATTCCATTTAGTTTAAGGCTAAATTTTTGGAATATTACACTATCTCTGTCCAGTGGATGACTGATTGATTTACTCCTTGTTCATCTTGTCTATTGAGTGTGATTGGTATTTAGTCTCCCTACTCAAAAAGAAACATGTGAACAAGTACAAAATTGTACTTGAAAATTCCTTGTGTAGTTAAATTCATAAAATTCTCATGTATATTATAATCCAAACATTTATTGTAATTATACATGAAAGCAAATTGTTGATCTTTATTAAATATAGAAAAAAATACAAGAATGTATTCATCAATAGTTTTGTCATCTCGGTAAGTTAACATATAAGGCAATAGGGAAATAATATGTCTAGAGGATTCAAGAAACATTGAAGATGGATAGGGTGGATTTATGTTGGGAAATTCAACATCTTTTGGTAGGAAGGTTTCAAAGATCTGGGTTATTTGGGGAAAGGTGAAATTATGGTATAGTACCATAAGGGATACCTATGAAAACTTTCTCATGGAGTCTGATTGAGGAATCAAGAGAATTTTATTAATGTTTTGAGCAGTAATGGTAATCATAATCTCTCCATTATGAGCCACTAATTATATTTTAATAGTATCATATTTGGCTTGGCACAAGATAACTAGGTTTGGAAAATCATATGTTTTCGGAAAGTGAAATAAAGGTAGAAGATATTCCTAGAATTTGATAGGATATTAACTATCGAGGTACTTCTTCTTTAGCCAAAGGTGTAGTTCTTGAAAATCCAACTCACACTCTGTGTCAAGAACCTTGTATAAACATTTTGTAAGCGGGATATGGTCGATATCGACTGAGGTGATAGTAACAAGGTTCTCCTCTAAATTTGGTTTCTTTGATTTTCCCTTTGGAGCCATGCTGATAGACAGAGGGGAAATAAATGGACAATTGGATGAAAGAGGGAAGAAAACACAATATGATGTGAGAGAAATTGGAATTGTTTGATGACTATGCGCAATAGAATTTGAATACCTGCAACAAACAAAATATATATCACATGAAAGTAATAAATAATTCAGTTTTCGTTTATATATAGCTAAGAAGGTTTATGGTAACAGTTTGATATGTGGCCGTAGTAGCTAACGACACTAGATTAGTATAATGACATGGTAGCTAAAGGTTTGGGAGTAGGATGACAATGGATGAATAGGGTAAATGGCTAGGGACAGATGGGGAATGAGAAAAAGAGGTGGCATAAATTGGTTGGGTGAAGGGTAATGGTTTGAGCGTGAGGGTCAAGAGCCATTACCGAGAGGATGTACCCAATCCCTACGTTTAACACATTCTCCTCAACACACGGGTAATGACCGGTTGCATCATATTTCTCTCTGACTTGGTCAACAACATAACTATTGGGGCATATAACTAGAATATTTTCTTTTAAATGATTGGGATAAGGAACACTTCTACAATTCAATTGTATGAATTATTTCGTGTCACTATCCCATTTCATCCTCTTTTGTTTGTACAATGAAACCCATGGTTTTGTCACTTCAGAATTGTGAAGAGCAAATTTATTGATTTCTTCAATTTTTCCATTCGCTGATGAAATCAAATAGGCATATAGCACATATGAGATTAAAATATAGATTATATCCAAGTTCAACATGAATATTTACTTTGTGTAAATTTGAATAATTATAAGTTGCTTACTTTTTATCAAGCTCATTTTTCCACTTGTTTGGAGGATATCCCCTTCTCTTTTGTCTTCACCCCTTTCATCATCCCAAATTACTAGTCTATTGTCAATCTGCCTGATGTACTAACTGAAATAACAGAAAAACTCATTCGATATGTACCCCTCTGCCATAGACCCCTCGAAAAAAAACTATCAATTTCTTCATGTACCTCTCTGATAAGAACATATAATGACAAGAAACCACCCGAACTAATTCAACCTCATATACTAGGTGGATTAGAAGATGAACATGAAAGTCCATGAAACTCATCGACAGTTCCTTCAGAAACATACAAACGATCTCAACTATCTCTTGATGCCACCGTGGAATTCTAGCCACATGAATCTCCTTTGACATGATGCAACATAGAAATGCAGATAATTTTGATATGGCATGTCCTAGGTCTTGAGCGAATTTAAGTTTGACACACCCATGGATGAACAAAGGAGAATCAAACTACAAATTTATAAACACATGCAGTAATATACAAAAGTAGTTATGTTTTATGATCCTTGCATGGGATAAAATTTATTAATATGAAAAATAATAACATCATGATTTTGACATTATACCTACTCGTAGAATATTGAAATGGTCATATGATTTCAACCCCGAAAAATAGTCATCCACGGTGAATCAGTGCCGTAGTGAAGACCCATATGAATATGTCACCCTCATGCCCATTATAACTTCCTTTGGCAAAGAAATATGATCTGTTTTTAAAATCCATGGGACCTCACCTTCTTTGAAATACCAATTAGAGGGACGAACTACCTCTAATCCTATACTTTCTAATTGTCTTTACCAATGTTCCTTTTTAGTTGTTGAAGTAATAAGATATCCTAACAACCAATGTGTCACTAGTTTTCGATGATATTTGCATCAATAAATAAGATGATTATTTTTTTAAATATATGCATGGGACCTAATAAGTGGGTAATCTGAAAAATGATCCCAATATGGGAGGTTATCAAAGATATATTTCCCTTTCACCCCAATGGAAAATTTCTCAACATAGGTATCGAATAATTCTAAATCATCGAACATAGGCTGCCCATTTGAATCAAAATTTTCTATGAAATACTTCTCCTTGTCTCTCTCATATGCTTGAAGCCATTCAGCTAGTGTCATTATTCCAAGCCCTTAGGTTCCCTCTTGTTTAACATTGAAAGTGGATGTTTCTCTTCTATAAGGGTGTTCTTCTAGGAGGAATACCTTGGAGAAGTCATACACTCGCTTTCTTAGGTCGTTGGACCGTCTAGCTTTTAGAGAAGGTCCATGACATTTACATCCATAATACCCTTTTGTTACAAGACCTGTGAAATTATTGTATACAATATGCATGGAACGTTAAAGAATATAATGAAGATCATAAAAATTACAACGAATTAAGTAACTAATATGTGAAAGAATGTCCTTACGTATATAAATAAATCAATATATATGTAATTTACCAGAGAAAAATCTTAAGCTTGGATAATCATGTATTGTGTAATCACATATTCCATACAATGTAAAACTCCTCTCTGTTGTGATGGGTATTGATACATCGTATATATTTATTCCATTCCATAATTTCTTCAATTAATTTACCAGTGGTCACAAGTATACATCCATATTCTTCATGTGTCTTCTACCAAGGACTATGAGAGCCAACATAAGATTTTCATTATTCACGGACAACCACGGGGGGATATTGTTATTGATCACTAGTACATGCCAAACATAATAGTTGGTGTTCTGGAGGGTGTTATCCTCTGAGATAATTGGGGTCAATTAATTATGCAAGAGCATCTATAATATTTTGTTTTTTTTTTTTAAGTTTGGAATTTTTTGATGAGCAATGCAGAAAATAATTTGCAACGGTTGTATTAAAACTCTAGATAATATTAATTAATAAGAAAAGGGTTTTTTTATTTACTTCACATATTGATTTAAGACTGCAGATGTTAAAGGAAAAAATGTAAGAAGATATGATTAATTAAATATTCAAATTGAATGCTTAAATTACCATAAGTGTGAAATATTTCAAACAATGTTTGAAATTTTAGCAAAACATATTTAATATAATGAAGATGATGATAGTTTCTTGATGTAGAGGGACTTACACAAATACATAGTTCAATAAGCCATTATCTAATATAAATGATAACCTTAGGGTATTCAAGATAAAATGAAATTCAACTTTTTCCTACCTAGTTATCTTCATAAACATTAAACATAGGTAGAAAACAAGATGTAATGAAAATAGGAAAACTTACAAGAGAACAAACTGTATGAAACATATCCATAATCCTTTATTTATCGTTAATGATCAAAGCTTGTACACTCGTGCTTACCAAATTCTCATCCAAGGGTGAAACACTTAATAGCTCATAGGGAGAGTTATTTATACTAGTTCATAAGACTAATAAAATATCTAAAACTAATTACAATAATAGTACCAAATAATAGGAAAAATGAAATTGTTGAATGATTTGTCACTGTTTTCAAGGAAATAGTGGATGATTTGGACCCCAAAATGTTATTTAGCTATGATGATGTTCGGATCATAAATTACTCAATTGTTTCACACAATTTATCCCATCTTTCTTCACTCAGGATCTCCATATTTACCACCTTTATGAATACTTCATCCCCTTCTGTATACCTTTCGAAAGTTGTCTTGTTGTTAAATAGATGTTTGATTTCATGTTTCATGATCAAATCAAACTCTAAGGCTTCAATAAAGGCATTCCTTGTGATGTGTCCTTTAATTCTTGCAAACATGGCCTTATTTATTGCAATCATATACATTTTTTTGCAATAATATTCCAGATCAACCAACTTATCACTTGGAGCTACGAGTCCAGGTAGTCCTTTATGGTTCAAAACATTGAACTTTGAATGAAACATCTGAAAAAAAAATGTCCAAGATTTGAAATTTTGTCTCCAACTAATTAATCAAATTATTCTTTTGTAAAACCTTATTAATCTCTAAAATGGTGGTTGTTATTTCAGTAATATTTATCTATTCTAGCTCTGCTCTACTGTTTGAATTGATTACCTTTACCATGTATGTGGCTTTTGCTAGTTTGGTCTCAAGTGTTGCTTTCTTTTTTACTATCATTGTGCTACATCTCATAATTAGTTCCTATTGTTGAAAAATGATATGTATGGATAGTCATACATATGTCATGGATTAGCTGACCTCTATCCAAATACTTTCCTTGTCTTCAGCCAAGGTATCTACCATTAATAAATCACTTTATAACTTCATAATATTGAGTCCCAATTTGTGGAACTTCTACATTTCCTCCATATACAGGGTATCATTTTTAATTTTTTGTGCGTCTAAGTCTTTAAACTTTTCAAGTAGCTTCTCATTTTCCTGCTTCTGTGTGGCCAATTCTTGTGTTTTCCTTACTGGATCAGCTACCATTGAGGTAGACTCAATCGTTTTTTATGATAAGCTAGGATTTGTAACTCCAAATACTATAGGGACTGTTGTTACTGTAACCATAGCAAGCTGGGCTGATTCTTTCCCTTTAAGTAATCCTTCAATATGCTCCTCCATTTTATTAATCTGGATATTTTTCTCAATAATTAGCTTGAGGATTTCTTATTTGTTCTGCTCAAATTCTTCACTTTCCTTGGTCTATGGGTACTCTTTAGAAGGAAGTTTTAACTGTTTTTGTAGAGCTACAATGCCTGGATTTTTCTTTTTAATAATTTCTTCTACTACCTTACAGTCCTTTAGATCATATCCAATTTTGACCACAAGGTCTTCCAAAGACATGAGTTTCTTATCTTTAGCTAAGGAAGACAAATTTTCAATCTTAAGTTGATATTGAAAATTAGATAAGGCATTACTAAACTTAGAGAGAGACATAGATGTTGTGTTCATGGTGGAAAACATCATCTCAATAGACTGTCTGTGCATATCCATTTGATCTATTGGATTCATTTTATTGGTATTCAATGAAGATATTGTCTTCTTGAAATTTGATGGAGATTTTGGAAATGGAACTTGGGCTGGTAAGATATCCATTTACATATTTCCTTTATGATTGTAAAAAGTAGAGAGAAGTATTTGTTGAGCAGTGGAGGTTTTCTTCCAGAATTGGCTATAGACATTTGACTTCAGAGTTTCATTTTTCTGCGTAATTTCTAGAAACTTTGAAAATATATTTTGATCATTAGGTGAGTTGTTTCTAGTAGTCTGAATGATCTCTAGAGGCTGTCAAGAAGGTGAAGATGTAGGAGGAGTTTTAAGAAAAAAATGTTGTTGATGTGGATACCTCTGGATATCCAAGTTGAATAATTTCTCATTGTTTTTCTTCTGTAGAGACTGTTAAGCCAGTCTTTGGATTCTTCTATCTAACTAAGAATTATTTGATCAACTCCATGGCATATGGAGTCTCTTCTCTTACCATTTTTTGTTGTCTACTCTGAGCAACTGGAATCTATAAATTTGAGGTGGAAAAAATATGTTCCTCTTATTCTTGAAGTGTACCTTCTACCCACTGATCCTGATTCATAAACTTCTCTATTTCTAGTCTCGAAGTGTGATTGTAAGTGATTGTTTTTAATTCAAACCTTAAAGCTGAAATAATGCAAAAACAGTCATAAGACCAGGTAAAGCTGGGTTGAAAATTTATTTTCTTTAATAATGTATCTACCTCAACACCAGCTGATCTAGTGTTGCAGATAAATGAGCTAATATTTGATTTGACCTTGAATTGTGACTTTCTCTTCCCTGATACAAAATCCAAGCCATCCATGTTAATCATCTGCCTAATATATTCAAAAGAGAAAATTGTCATTGGAACATACTTTGGCAGCTTATATGGTGCAAGTTTACAACCATATATCCTTGTCTCTATATAATTCTGGTATAAATACCAGTCACAAGTCTTAAGCAAATCATTTAAGTGTAAAATTCATTTTATTTCTTCACCAATCCTAGGCTCTGTCTTGCTACTGAGGAGTTGTTCCATAGGATGTATGAATGTGTGTATGAAGTATGAGAAAGTAAATTTTGTTGAAACAGTTCTGAATATCTCATTCTAATGGATGACTGATTGGTTTACTCCTTGTTCATATTTTTTGCTGAGTGTGATTGGTAGTAAGTCTCCCTACTGAAAAAGAAACATGTGAACAAGTACAAAATTGTACTTGAAAATTCCTTTTGTGGTTAAATTCATAAATTTCTCATGTATATTATCAGCCAAAAATTTACTGTAATTATATGTGAAACTAGGTTTTTGATCTTCATTAAAAATAGAAAAGAATACAACATTGGATTCATCAATAGTTTTGTCATCTGGGTAAGCTAACATATAATATAGTAGGGAAATAATATGTCTAGAGGATTCAAGAAACATTGAATATGGATAGGGTGAATTTCTTTTGGGAAATTCAACATCTTCTGGTAGGAATGTTTCAAAGATCTCAGTTCTTTGGGGAAAGGTAAACTTACGGTGAAGTACCATAAGGGCTGCCTATGAAAACTGGCTCATGGAGTCTAATTGGGGAATCAAGAGAATTTTACTAATGTTTTGACCAATAATGATAATCATAATCTCTCCATTATGAGCCACTAATTCTATTTTAATAGGATCATATCTGGCTTGGCACCAGACAACTAGGTCTAGAAAATCATAGGTTTTCGGAAAGCTAAAGAAAGGTAGAAGAGATTCCTAGAATCTGATTGGATATTGAGTGTCAATGTACTTCTGCTTCAGCCAAAGGTGTAGTTCCTAGAAATTGAACTCACACTCTGTGTCAAGAAGCTTGTATAAAAATTTTTCAAGAGGGATATGGTCGAGATTGACCGAGGTGATAGTAACAGGGTTCTCCTCTAAATTTGGTTTCTTGGATTTTCCCTTTGGAGCCATGTTGATAGAAAGAGTGGAAATAAATGGAAAATAGGATGAAAGAGGGAAGAAAATGCAGTATGATGTGAGAGAAATTGGAATTGTTTGATGACTGTGTGTAATAGAATTTGAATACCTACAACAAAAAATAGACCGATCACATGAAAGTGATAAATAATTGAGTTTTGGTTTATTTATATATGAGAAGGTTTCTGGTAATAGTTTGATATGTGAATATAGCAGCTAACGACAATAGATCAATATAATGACATGGTAGCTAAAGGTATGGGAGTAGGATGACAATGGATGAATAGGATAAATGGCTAGGGACATATGGGCAATGGGAAAATGAGGTGGCATAAATTGGTTGGGTGAAGGCTAACGGTCAAAGCACGGTGGTCAAGAGCCTTTGGTGGAAGGAAAACCACTACTGGATTTTAGAGGGGTGAGCGAGTGGTTTGTGGTTTCGTGCATTGGGGGGGGGGGGTGTAGAGTGGTGCCAAGTCATGAGAGAGCGACATGTGGAGTTGCCCCCCGTTAAAGGGAAATGGACAAGGGGGGTGAAAAATGTTTCCTTGCTATTGTTCTAGGTGGGGAAAATATCTATTGTCGAAATATGTGTGGTGTTTAATTATAAACCATCAAAAATGCTTGTGTCTTCTGTGACCTTACATTAAAAATATGCACCTCCATTACAACAAATTTATTATGCTAATAATTTTTAAAAAATGATTAATACTTTTCCAAGCAATTTAATCCCAACTTAATAAAATTTAACATTTTAATGTCGCATTTAAACAATTAGCCTCATAAAAAATGTATTGTTTTGAAGCTAAAGCATCCATTTTTACCTTCTTTCCTAACATTTTTTGATGCCTTCATTTTTTTGGGTAGAATACCTCTATCATATTATTGATATGAATATATAAAATAACCATATTGCTAACATTTTTTTATTTCTTTCTTTTTTCATTCATATCCTAACTTAGCATCTGGATTTTTTAATTTTTGTCTAATATTCTAACTTATAAAAACCAAATAATGTTACAGCAGAGGGAATATGGGTTGACACCATCCATGGCTATGCTGATTCGTAGACTTCATACTTCATCCTTGAAATTTTCGGCCCATGCATCCTATATATGCTTTATGGATATTGAATATGTTGGGATTCGCATAAATCCCAACTCACTTCTGTGTGAGGCATGCGATCGCTGCAACATTTCTAATTCTTTGCAACGAAAGAGCCTTTGAATCATTGGGATTATAGGCATGTGCCTCAATATCTTAAAAGGAGGACCACATGATTTACCCTTTTTATTTTATTTTTCATACCTATCATGCCCACATTTCAAACATATCTTTGTCTACATAATCTTCTCTATATAGAATACAATCATTTGGGCATGCATGATATGATATGTCCTCAACATGCAACATTTTCAACAATTTCTTTGCCTCTTCGCAACTACCGGGTAAGACATTACCACTGGAAAGAACCTTATATTTGAATACTCTATAGTTTTTCATGGATAATATTAAATATACTTTAATGACGATAATTATTAACGTTCATAAAATTGACCATTTTTAATGTTCATTGTGTGATTATATTTCTCAAAATATAGGAGACCTGATTATCAATTACCCCAAAATTTTTGAGAAACATGCTTTTGACAAGCCAAACTTTGATTTCAAGATGTACAGTATCATAATTTTCCTCAACTTGGTAGACTTTGACTAATCGCCAGGTCCAAAGATAGGGGTGGTGGAAGAGAATTTAAGGCTTTCGAAAAAGGTATCATCGATACGAGCATCATCCCCTAGCTGATCATCATTCTGTAATGCATCTAACAACATTGTCTCCATGGGAGTTATATCCCTTAAGTAATCATCCATAACAACCTATTTTTGATTGCCTCCATTGCTAGCTTGCGAAGAACTACTTTTTTGTAGTCATTCCTTGTTGGTGAATCTCGATGTAGTGGGAATTGAATAGGTGGTCGATTCAACCATTCTTGGTATCATTCCTCTCTGATTTTTTCTCTTAATTTAGGATTCTCTCAATTTGACATTGTCATGGGGTCCAATGGAAGATGATAGGCAGGTCACTCATCATCACCAGAATCCTAATAATTCCAAAATATATATTTGAACATGATTAGTACAAAATTGTTGATATCAATTAGTAAACACGTCGACAATGCATGATTAATTGGTTTGAAATTGAAATAACTACATTAATATACCAAAAAAATACTATTACCATCATTGTCATAGGATTGTAGTTAGAATATGCAATGTTACAATTGGCAAGGTGAAGTGACTGCCCATTTTAATCTACCAAATGCACCTTGCGGTATGCTTCTCCTTATAAGAGCTTCCGACGTTTTGGAGATATCTTAATATTTTGTCCATATGAACTCGATTCTAAGTTTGCATGAACCTGCAAATTTGTATACACTAAATTTATTCAGCTCATTGACATGTATAAAAGAACAAATTCAATTAGATAATGAAAATATAGATAAAATGTGAAGTAATTACGTCTAGATATGGATAGGGAGAACTCCATGATGGATTTGAGAAATATTATGGAACAAGTTGGATTTTGAGGAATAATACATTTGATATAATAATGATATTTTCTCCTTGCATCTGAGAAAAATAAAAAATATATTTTGGTGTGCATACCTAAATGTAATTTCGGTGCTTTAAAAATGGACTTATTGTTATCGGTGTTAATTTACTGTTAACCACACTGGTGCATTTTAGTTTTAGTTACCGCGCATCTATGCGGTTTTATTAACTGATGCACCCATGTTGTTAGTTAACAGATGCCTCGAATATCTGGAAAAAAAAAAAAAAAAAAAGAAACTTTATTTTTTTCAAGTGAAAAGAAAGCAGTGAATTGAAAAATGGGTGGCAAATTATTTTCAAAAATCTAGTTTAATAAAAAGGTTCTTTAAATAGTAAAATATATTCATTATTTCATTATTTTTGCAAAAAAATTTAGGAAGGGATTTGCATTAGAGACATACCTGGAGCAAGAGAGCACGATAACATTGTGGAGCATCAAAATAATTTAGAATAAACAACACTATTCAAAGAAGAGAAATTCGAAACATCTCGCGATTTGTTAAATTTTACTGTATTAATTTTTTTTTTTGCAGTTTCTGTAGGATTCAATACATGCATAGTACAAGTTTTAAATTTTACTATGCTTTTCAGAAAAATAAAAACAAAAAAATCCATTCTTGCATTAAACCCTTTCTTCTTCTTCTTTATGTGACTTCACAATTAGGGATATTCATTTTAGATTTATATGGTTTATATTACTATATATAGGAATATGAAATGTAACCCGCGAGACCACTTGCAGAGTTGGATCCTAGTCCATGTTGGCCCTTTCAATATTTTTTTAAAAACATATTTTTTTTTAATGGGTGCACCCTTTTTAAAATAGTGCATTGGTGCGCTATTGTAGCATAGTGCATCGTGCCTGTACTAAAAAAAAGAAAAATTTGATAAAAACATTTTTTATTAATTTATGTTTGTGTTAATCAGTGCACTGGTTAACACATAATGCACCGAGTCTCCTTGTTTACAAAGATCACCATACGATGTTTCTATTGTATTAGCAGTGCATTTATAAGAATCTACCACACCGTGTTTGGTATGTACTTTAGGAAAGGCGTATCATTTTATTGATTTTTTTTACTTGAAAATTATGTGATTTATTTATAAAATATATTAATGAATGGTACGGTACAAGTTTCCTAATGATAAAGAAATGGTTGACAAGATTTCAAGTAACAAAAATACTAATTACAAATCGAAAAAATAATAAAAGACAAGTTCTTTGCAAATTATTTACAAAAATTAATATTTTTGAACTATATGTAAGTTTAACTAATATGTATCATTTAGTGTGTATCAGGTGGAGCCTCAAATGAAAAAGATCCATTAGATTATTTCTGATCTAAGACCACAAGAGCGTAAAAGGTTGATGGAAAAATTGCAGAAGGATGAATCAGGTGAATGAAAAAATACTATCGATCCATTATGAGTTTCTTTTTTGAAATTTTATTAATAATACACTTAAAAATATTAGATAATATTTTTCAAAAAATCTATTAATCCACATATGTTTAATTTTCTATATGTACCAACAACAACAAAAAATGGATGTTGTTCTAAGAAAATAAAAAAAAATAGAACATGCAAATCAAAATGAATTTCTCCTTCACTCATCTGGAGTGGTGCTGGAGGTTAATGAAAGGGGAAAAAACTTTTAAAAAACTTTGAGGATCTAGTGGAACGAATTTATAGATGCTCTTTCCACTTATAGTAAAAAAATCTATCCAATGATTCCAAGAACCAAATTTTATTTAAACTACATGACGAGTTTCTAGAGAATTGGTCAATGCGACATTTAGACTTTTAATAGAAAAAAAATACAATAACAAAAAATAAGGAACGAAAAAGTAATATTCCTTTAAATTATTTTCTATAACTATATGCATATATTACTAGAAATAAATCATTTATAAATATCACTTTTCTTATATTTAATTTTCATATATCAATATAAAAATTAAATAGTTTATTGTCATGGTACATTGTGAGGAAGATTACGAAAATATCAAATGATGAACGAGCTGATATGAGAAATAATCCAGTAGGAATTTCCAAAAAGGTGTACAAGGATATGGTCAAAGGAATGGACATAATTGCATCACGCGAGGAGCTATCTCAGTAACAACATGCTTTAAATGTAATATGTAGTCATTGAATTTTTTGACTAGGTACAATAAATAAACAACTTAAAATTAAATATTAATTTTCAAGTATTTTCTTGCAGAAATGAAAAGAATCTGGAACCCATTCAGCACATAAACAAGTACGACATGGAAGAAAAGGGTTGATATATATGTTTGTGAGTAATTTTTAGTTCCTTATAACAACTTAACTAGATATAATTTTTGTATATTTTAAGTTGTTTTACAACAACCATCATAGAATGTATTCAAAGAGGTGCTAACATACAAAGAACAACCATGACAAGAATTGATTGACATTGGGTTAAATATGGGTTTTCAGTATATGTTGGCATATCATAAATTAATTGTGAAATTTGTAAGAATCTATGTTATTTTACTTAGCTCAGCCTAAAATTAATAGAAAAAAATATCTCTTATATTGAATCTATGATTTGTTATGGGGTATAAAACTTGTAGGAAACAAAGTATGGAACTGCACCAACAAATGAATTGTTGAGATATGTCATGAAATTTGGTTTTGAAATAATGTGTATATTTCATGAGTCAATCCTTGCAATGGTAAATTTATTTTCAATTTACATTGATGTATATTATTTAATATGCAATTTTCATTATTGTCAACAATGTATATACACTCATTACACTTTATTTTTATGTTTGTATATGGAACTTAAAGAAGAATAAAACCATCAAAACAATGAGAAAAACATTCCTCCAAATAAGCTAAGTCATGGAAGTAGCTTGAGCAGTTGCAACAATTCCAGCGAAGAATGATGATCAATATGTCTGGATATCAAAGCAAGGCATCGTATTTTTTGAAATATTTGTGTGTGAAATTAGACATTTTGTTTAATGTAATAGACATAGTGGCCCAATTGAAAGACATAGGGATACCAATAACTATCCAATTTTGTATGACAAATAGTGTCGTCTTGATACAAATATATATATATATATATATATATATATATATATAATCAAATATGTTTTAATTTATTCTATTGTGTTCTCCATTGTTGTTATAAGATGTTACACCATTGATTAAATATATGGATGATTAAATATTATAATGAAGATACGCGAAATCTAATGATATGATATAACAAATTAATCCAAACATCATATTGAAATTTACTAATAAAAATTTAATTGATATGAATATTGTTATAAGATACGTGCCATATTTTTATGAATAATGAATTTTAAAAAAATCACAATAATTGCACTGTCACAGGTTGATGTTTCAAAAAAATACAAAATGACACTAGTTCATGTTATTTACTACGCACCGCTGAGTTTTTAGGATACTATGCACCGATGCGTTTCTATGACCTATGGGCACCGCACTAATACCAATACCAATTAGAAAACCTAGTGCACTTTATCAACGACTACCACCCTGACGGTCTGATAGCTGTTGAATGCATCGATATTGTTTGCCTTTAACGTGCCAGTCTATTTTTATAACTTAATGTCTCTGTGCATTTTAGGACATAGACAAACCATTGCGGCTTTACACCTTAACAGCCGGGTGCATGCACCTCCCATGGGCCATCGGGTCGGTGCGTCTTGTTGGGTGACACACACCGGGACATTTCTAAACACCCTGGGGCATTCAAAATTTGTTTTTAATCTCGGTACTTGGTATGTTTATAGTACCAATGCGTACATGGTAAAGCACATTAATGTTTTCACACCTGATGCGTGCACCGATGAGAAAAACATCCGAAAAACCTTTGTCCACCCAGTTGTTTTTAGTTGTGTTGAAGTTCCATTAGAAGCTCCACCAAAAGCTCCATTACCAAAAATGGATGTTGTAGTAAATGTTTTATTGACAATTTTGGCCAATTTTATAACACTAAGAACCTCCTTTATAACCTTTGGTATAGGCTCTTTTCCTTGTAGTGTAAACGGAAGCTAGGGGTAGGCTTGTTTCAAGTGTGCCTACGAGGCCTTCCCATGCAGGTTTGGTCCAAATATAACTTGCACCTAATTTGGAATAATCTAGGGAAATTCTTTGAAGAAAATAGCTCATATGAACAATGTTGTCAAGATAAATACCCTCTGCAGATAGAGGCGATATATTTAGCCCTAGAGTGGGTCTAGCAAGACAAGATTATTTCTAATGAAAATCTCTATTAAATAACATTTACTATGTGATGAGAAAAGATACATAAATATCTTTTTCCCAATGCTATGCTTGAATCTGATGATGATGACCTTGATCGATGCGTCTTGTAGGCCTGCTTCCTACCATTGATGGCACGCGAATACCTACGGATGATCAAGAGACAACACCAAATGTGATAAAATGCATAATAAACATAAAAACTAGTTATCTAGTAGATCAAGGTGTACTATAATATTTGCATAAAAATTTAGAAAAATATAGAAAGAAAACATCAGATGTTGTAATTGATAAATTACAAAAGGAGAGCTTACAACCTAGGCCTTGATTTTGGAGGCATCCTTTGTTGAAAATATGAGTCCTTCACCAAAGCTCAAAAGCATTTCTTCTCATGAACACTTAGGCTTTATCACAATGCTAGTATGCAAAAGGATGAGAGTTCAGACGAGTCTAAAAATGATCAACCAAGCTGTAAACTTGGGGGAATGAGGGATGTGAATTTATAGGAAGGGAGAAGAGGTTCGGATCTCATGAAAGTAGAAGGAAGCCCCACTTTCTAAGTGATGACCTCCCATGGATGAGATCAAGCCCCTAAAATGAGAGAGCTCAACCTTATCATCATTGTTCAACAACCAACTCGAAATCCTTGAGCTTCTAGAGGTCAAAGTTTCTCCTCCATTTGAGGAAGCACTTCTAGAAATGGGATCATCAAGGTTTTCTAATAAATTAGGGCACTCACAGTGTTGGGCTGGAGCTGTGAAAGGGATATCACTGTGGTCATGAAACTTGGAAGAGCGTTGACCCAGGAAACTAGGAATTTGACCAAGTTTCTTCAGTAATATTTCAAGGAAGTCTTCTTTGGATCTTCAAGGGGATATTTTATCATATTTCTTGATGACGAAAAGAATTCATAGGATATGTGAGAGGGAATTTCAAGACTAGGGATGGGAAAATGAGCATGATGAAATGTTACTTTGTAACATATGCCCAATAAAACATGAAGGAAGAATAGGGAATGATGGATGAAATACTTTATGAACCAAGGGAAGGAACGTAGACCACCTTCAGAAAACCTTCCAAATAAAACATTTTACAATATATGACATATCTAGTATAAATAAGCCCAACTACATAATGCTACACTAGGCATCAAATGACACATGAACCCACGATATGGTCGCATCTATGTCTAAAAGAGATCATAGAAAAGGATCTATGGTATGGACACATCCATCCGTATAGATAAGATCATGTATACAATCATGAATACTCAACAACTCCCCACAGTCTCGATGAAAAATCAGATGTGACCTAGGGTCTTCACCGTGATATAAATCAACCAAATCTATGAATCTAGCCATGTGAATAAATGTGTTGTTGTCGAACATGGTAGAAACCACCTGATTATCAATTAATGATGAGAACCATTAACTATAATGAAAGAGACCACCAATAATGATGATGGACCTCAAGGTACAACAAAAAAAATCTATAAGCGTGAATGAATGTGTTGAATTTGAACACTTTCAGAATCATTCCATCGAATGCCATTGATGTGAACCTATCTTGAAACATGAAGAACTTTCCATTGAGGCATGCAAACTCCAAGGTACTAAAAGAAGTTTCTAAATCACCTTCCTGGATAGTGAACTGGAGTCAACATGAAGTGATTCGTTGAAGGAGGGCCATGATGATTCCTCACATCATCGACACAAAACAATATATGTCTTAATATGATAGGAGTGATTTGGGATTATAACATAGGAGGTCAAATAAGTAGACGATGTTTGACAAAAAGGAATTCTCTTAAACATATTGGTGACATGACTCTGTAGGGTGGCAACATTTTAATCAAATAGGATCAGAGGTCATGTTGAAAAATTTGGTATCAAATGATAGGAGAATGGATTTCCCAAATTCATGGAGGAAAAGTGATGAATGTGGGATGCTCCGAACCTGACATAAACTGTAGATGAGTGTCATGTTCTAGAGCGACAAGCTGCCCATAATATATATTGGATGTTCACTTTCAATTTTCCCTCATGATTGCTAATGATTACCTCTTTATTTTTAATAGCCATCATGAAGAGGATAAAATATGTTGAGCATGTAAGTTCATTCTTTGAATGAATCCATCCTAGTAATTTTAATGAGCCCTAGGAAGGAGGAACTCAATCTCGTCATGGTGAAAATTCTTTCATCGTTTATTTTTTAACGAGTCCAACGAGAGGTAAAATCAGTAACTATTCATGTTTAAGGTCTTTGAAAAGAAACAAAAGGAAAAATCCATCATGTCCCTTTTCGTAAGTCATCTCTCGAACCTAAAAAGGTAGAAAGAATATTCGAGAGAACCAATAGACCATGTTTGATCAAGGTATTCCTTTTTTTGTAAATAGTAAATATGAGCTCAAAAAAGGGTTAAATGTATATTGATATCAGGCCAATTCATTCACTTTAATGAGTTCAAAATGGCAAGTACTCGACAATATTTTCATTTTTTGACTGTAAAAAAGGTGCTGAAATTTGACTCCAGTGGGGTTCCTTTCTCGTAAATGTTTAACAAGCCCAAAAAAGAGATAAATTTCACCTCATTTACATAAAAAACAATCATCAGTAGTGTGAAAGTCCTGTACTGCACATAAACAAAAAACATCATGGATATCATGGAAAAAATCATAAAATATTGGTGAGATTTTTTCAAGAATATATAAATAGACCAAAAAACAAATTCATTTTCACCTTTCCATTTTGAGAAGAGAATTTTGTCCATTTTCCGTCAAAATTTCAAATCAGTGGTGTGATAGATTTAGGACACCATTCATCCATCTTTCAGTGTTAGGTAAGAGCTCTAAACCTCGTTTTCAATTTTATTCTATTCATTTCAATTTAATTTTTGAAATAGGGAGTTTAGAGGGAGAAATTTTAAACTTTAAAATCGCGTGCAACCAATGAAATTTCAATCTATTAAGGTCTTCTTGGTCACGTTTAGCCTGTTAGGGTTTCATGCCACCAACGCCTAATTAATTTAGATAGTTAGGCGGGCCGTAGGAAGGATTTCAAGACATGAAATCCACCAAACTAGACTATTAATTTCTAAAAATACTCCAATGAAAGCACTTAAAAATTCAATTGGACATGTTTTATAGGTCCATTTGTTAAAGATGTTGGTTGAATGGAAAGAACAGGGCCATTAGGTGGAACAACACCAAGATTTTCTAGACTCCAATACTTGATCAGTATCTGGGATGTGGAAACACAATTGTTTGTCATCAGGGATGAAGAGTTAGAATAGTATGTGATAGACATATATTTCATCACTATATTCTCCAGGAGAGAGGAGAGGATACATATCTCCGAAGCTCATGTAGGGTGTGAGAGTACTAACATGTTCATCCATAAATACTATCTTGGGGCATGGAAAATAGAGAGTGGGAAGGTAGAAATTTCCTCCATAAGAGTGCTCCCCCTGCGTATGATACCACATTGCGTCATAAGAGTGGAAAGAGCCCAATAATTTTATGAGGAAAAAAAACCTCAGTTCCAATACATGGTGGGCTGCTTGGCCCCAATGATGTTTAACTGGTGTGAGGGGTTTTTGGCTGACATGAAGAGCCAACTAACCAAGTGCAAGATAGGGAGACTAAAAAAATTTGGGTACGGGTAAATCTTGGTGACCTTCTTTCTAGAAAGAGTACCCATATTCCAGTGCCAGTGGCTACAGATTCATGATCCATCCCCGAGGGATCTAAGGCTGATGAGATGGTGCGAAATTGTGTCCTGACAGGGTGGGGGCCAATAGATGCATTTCCACATAGCCTTTCTAATTTGGTTGCAGTGTCAAATTATCATAGTTGAGGACTACGAATATGCCTACATTGACTTTATAGGAGATCTAGATCTTCCGATTCCACCAGGCACACAGTGGACCAATGCAGGTATTTTTTTTTTTTTTTTACATTTTCAATTTTCAATTTTTTTTTTTTTTTGTTTATGTATTCTGAAATTTAAACTTATGACATGTTTAAAGATATGGGTCCTTAGAGACCTCCACTAATTTCACCTATTGCACGGAGGGTATCCCATCCAGTAGAGGATGCTGCTTATGAAGAGGGAGAAGATACACTAACTGAGCGAGAGAGGAACCAGGTTGGCCTCACGAGAGGCATTCCAGAGTATGCTACATTCGAAGAGATTCCTCTATGCCTTCAAAGACATACAATAAAATTTCCAAGCAGATTGCATTGTTTATTATAGCAAGTAATTCGAGAAGTCACTTTCTATCATGAGCACCATGTGGGCGGATAGCAACCCTGTTTTATATCTTTTGACAAATTTATGCTTAGAGAGCCATTTTTGTAATAGAACACATATTTTTTGAGGTTTTGGATGTAACACACTTGCAGACCAATATATATATATATATATATATAGATATAGATATATATATATATATATATATATATATATATATATATATGTACATATATATATATATATATATATATATATATATATATATATATATATATATGTATATATATATATACATGTATGTATGTATATATATATATATATGTATATGTATATATATATATATATATATATATATATATATATATAGATATAGATATATATGTTTCTACAACTACTTATGTATCATGATGATGCCTTGATTTTACATATTGCACAAATGCCTATCTCATACACGGTTTGATAATGTATACGTTAATTTATTTAAACATCTTGGAATATGTTGATATGTGATAAAATAAAAATTTATTTCGAATAATGTAACACACAGATATATATGAAAAATTTGAGGATTACACATAGAATAATTCTGATTCAATTGTAACACAACGAGTTGTGAGTCTAGCTTAATAACCAAATCTCTAATGCCAAGATCAATGGCATTTGATAATAGTTCGATCATTGCACTATACTCGACAATATTTTTAGTTGTTTGACCCAAACAAATACCTTTTAAATTAACCAACTCACCATAAGGAGGAAAGACTGCACATGCTACGTAAGAGAGGTTATGTGTGCTACTACAAGTTCTTCCAGTAAAACCAACGTAGTAATTCGAAGACATTTGCTAACCAAGTGGAAAAAAGGGTGAGTAGAGGAAATATGTCTACAAGGCAAACAATCACACCAAAAATCAACTCAAAGCACACTAATGAGTAAAACACTAATGTAAAAAGTATCACACGTATGATTAATCATAATATTTTTTTAGATAGAGCCCATTTCGAGGCTCCGCCAAAGGGTTTCCTTCATAATCATCTAGCTCATAGGCTCCACGCTCCAATACATGTTTAATGATATAGGGACCATGCCACATCATATCGAGCTTTCATACTCCCAACTTATCACGGGCTTGGTCATAAAGGAGGACCAAGTCACCTTGAGAGAAAATGCGGGAGGTGAAAGATTTTTCGTATTGAACCTTACCTCATTTTTTTTTAGCTTCAAGAGCTAAATTGGAAAGCTTTCTCGTCTCGTCGAGATGCTCGAGGTACAACATACGTTCCCCTTCCAGCGATGTGCCAGGAAGTAATTCGATAACTAGCTTCAGGGAAGGAATCTCACACTCGATCGAGAGTATGGCCTCTGGACAATACACCAATTGGAATGGTGTGAATCCAATGGAAGCCTTAACAGAGGTTTAGTATGGCCACATATTTCAGTTTCATTTTTGGTTCCCAATGTTGCATTGGAGCATAGTCACCAAGACTTTGTTGACAACCACAGTCTAGCCATTGGCTTGTGGATATTAAGGGGTGGAGTTATCATGACATAAATCCAACTAAGAAGAGAGATTTTTCATCATATGATTACCAAAATGAGTGCCAGGATTAGTGAAAATCGATTTCAGGACACCAAACTGATCTATGAAATGATTGAATGAGAATTGTTCCATAGTTCTTCATTATCATATGTAGGAATTGCCTTAGCCCATTTAGTGAAATAGTTAGCCAAAGTGATGATATAGCCATGCCCCCCAGTCAAGCCAGGGTTATGTGTCATAAAATCTATGCCCCATTTCACAAAAGGTCTAATGGTCACAACTAGGTGCAAAGGTGAGGGTGGGATGCACTCTTTCATACTGCGGTAATGCATTCTTTAAAAATAATTCATTTTTGTGTTGCGATAATGCATTATTTAAAAATAAATGGCTTGAAATACCCTGCAAGAAGGATCTTTTGAGTATTAGTTTAACCAGAAATGTGACCACCACAAGCCCCAGAGTGGTATTCATTGAGAGCTTTCTCATCTTCCTTGATAGTCAAAAGTGGTGGAGGATAGTGCCAATACCAGCGTGATAGAATGTGTCTCCAAGGATGAAATAAGGTTAGGTCTGGTAGCGAATCTGTCTTTGGTTAGAGTTCAATAGATCTAGCTAAAAATTTTGGGTCTAGAGATATAAAATAATGTCTGCATACCATGGATCAAGAGTACTAATGAGAAAGAGAGCCTCATCGGGGATGGACTCATCGAGAGGAGTGAGATGATCCATGGTGGGAAGATCACAAATTAACTCAGCAAATACCAAGGATTTCTTAGACTTAGTAGTAGTAAATTCTATGTCAAACTCCTAAAGGATAACGATCCATTTCGAGTTTTTTCCCCCAAAAAACCGATGCGTGAGAATGCAGGTCATAGGTTTACAATTAGAAATCACCAAATTTCTACGCAGGAGAATTTAGTGATGGAAATGTTGAACTACATGGACAGAAGTAAGTGTATAAGGTCTCAATATCAAATAGATTGTAGCTCGAGTATTAAACTACATGTTCTTGATCATCGTCGTCGTCATGAACTAGCACCATGCCAATAGTGTTGTCGGCGACGACCAAATACATGTAGTAATCGCAGTGATAATAGGGAGGATACAACAATGGAACCGTAATGAGGGCTCATTTCAATGCATCGAAAGAGCTCTGAGAAATTTCATCCCATAAGAATGGGATTCCCTTTTTCAATAAGTGTGTAAAGCCTTTGGAAAGGTCAGCGTAATTCAGTATGAAACTACAAAGGAAATTAGCTTTCCCCTGCAAACTCTACAGTTGATGAACATAAGAGGGAGCAGAAAAATTGACGATTTCCTCGAATTTCAGAGGATCGATGCAGATGCCTTCTTTGTACACCATGAAACCTAGGATTTGACCGCATTTGACGTAGAAGATAAAATTATGAGGATTCAACCTGATATTATAGTGTCAATAGTTGAGGAAGATAGCTCTATGGTGTTCTAGGTGATCTCGACAGTTAAAGGAATGACCAGGAAGGTCACCAAGACATGGTTGAAATATGTGTTTATGTCATGAAAATCATAAGACATAGCTTGCTGGAAGGTGGCTCCAACATTCTTCAGGCCTAAAGGGAGCTTTTAATAGGAAAAACTACCCCATGGATAGATAAATGTGATTTTGTGCTAATCAACTTGAGTGATGTTAATATGGTAATAGCTAGAGAAACCATCCGTAAAGGAAAAAATCTCACTCTTGGCACAATCATCAATGATATGATCAATAAAATGAGTGGGGTAATTTTCCTTAGAACATTCTTGATTAATATCGTGGTAATAAATGAAAACCCGAATGGTCCCTTGCTTCCTATTAACAGGAACAATATTTGATACACAATCTTTCAATGGTATGGTGTAAATAAAAATAGCTTTAGGAAGTTTTTCAACTTCACCCTTTATGAAGGCAACCTTTCTCAGGTGCACAGGACAAATTCCTTGGCAAATGGGCTTTGAATCTGGGTATGTGGAAATTTTGTGCACAACTATACTCAGATCGATGCTGATAATTTATTCATATGACCACGCAAAGACATATTGAACTCCTGAAAAAGTTCAATATAAATATTGATCTCATTGGGAGAAAAATATGCACCGATATGCACATTGTCGAAAATCCCTAGTTTGATAGAGATTTCAATCGAAATGGTAAGAGTGATATTTCCCATGTTCCCTTCAGATAGTACTTCATGAATCAAATCCAAATTCTGAAATGCATCAGTCAGTACAGGTGAAGCATGGGACCCTAAATAGGTGGAGATGTCACCTCGGATTGGGAGAAACGAGGAACAATGATGTCCATCATCCCATCGAGTTTATTGGAGAGACATTACCTCCACTATACTCTTTTCGGTAGGGAAAATATCATTCAAGGGATCATCAGATTCCCAAGAACCAAACCAGGGATACTCCACATAAGTTTCCAGAGAGGAAACCAAATGAGTGTTATTTTTGGATGCAACCTCACAAGTTGTGAGAATAGTTTGATACATTTTTTCTACTAGGCTAAGAGGAATAATTCCACCAAAACTCTCAAGGGTTGGGATTGGGAACAATACATGGATCATGACCAGAAAAAATAATATTGATAGAGATGACATTCAGAGGCAGAAAAAGAAAACTCCCATAAGGGACTAGTCTTTGAATAGACCAGACCCAATGTTCTCATAAATAATAGCAGTCTTCTGAATATACAGAATATTACCTACTGAAAAATAATCGGGGAAGAAAGCTAACTAATCGATGGCGACTATATTCCCTTGATGAGGGAAAAGGAGGATGTGAAAGAGGGTTGAGACCATGCAAACCATAGCATTTTCCCAACTTCATCCAAGAAGTAGATTATAGTTCAAGTTGGTGTCTACCACTTCAACTTCCATGGTTACTATTTTCCCCTCCAACGGGATGGAAAATTCCTTGAGAATATCTTACGGCTGAGAACCTCTACCATAGAAAGCTTCTAAGGTATTTTAGGACTCTCTTAATGGGAAAAAATCGACGACTTTCCAACATGAAATAGCTATAATGCAGGTCGAAGAGCCTTCATTAATGATAGTTTGATGAATATTCTTTCCCATAATGGTAACTTGGATTAGAAAATCTACCTAAGATGGGAGGTGAGGAACTAAATTCTCGAGATTGAATGAAATCAGTCTAGATTCTGAAGGATCTTTCCCTTGAAAAGCGGAAAGTAGTGCCTTCTATTGTGATGGACACGATTGAAGGACCTCCTAAGCTGACATCACCACAGGTACTTGAGCTAGATATTCTACAATATTGTAGTGTTTTGCTGCTATGACATTCATTTGGTAAGATTATTTTTGAAGAACACCCTTTGGGGGTGGTCGGATGATGGAGTCAGTACTCGGTCTCTCAATCTAAAGAGGACCAGAGGTAGGAGGTTTGGAAGAGGAAGGGAGATCTATAACTTACGGTTCCACGGGAGCCCTGGATGGATTGGGATAATATTTCATTCTTGTGGTGATGGCAACAAATTGTGTTCCAGCCATGAAAACTTGAGATATTCCACACGATTGAGCTTGATATTCCATTTGCATCTATTGGGAAGGGAAGGGTTCCTTCAAAACATCGAGAGTGTCGGGTGTGCCTTTCAGAATATGAGAAAATTTGGCACGTTAAGGACAATCCTTGGTGTAATTATTGTCATCACATATCAAACAAGGATATTTTGGCTTACGTGTTGAAGAATCACCAGCATATTACTTCTTTGAATCATGTTTAGGGTTTTCAGATTTATAATTTCCTTTAGCATTTTTCTTACCCTTCGATGATTTATCTACTCCACTAGATTGAATAATATTTACCTTTAATTTTTTACCAAGATTATTCTAGTTATGGGAAGGAGTAGGGGGTGTAGAGGGAAAAAAATATTTAGACTTCCAAGAAGTTTTAGGCACACTACTATTAGTATGAGCCACTCTCCCAATTAAACCATCTACCAGAGGCATAATAGGAGACTCAGATGATGCGAGATAATTTGAAGGACACGACGCATTAGGTAAATACTCATATAGAATCCCATAATAGGAATAGACCAAATTGAGGTATTGAGCTCTGGAAATAACCTTTTATACCCAGACACACCCACCCATTGCATGATCTTTTGAAATCCTAGGAACGAATAATTTTGTAAACCATTCCATAAATATTTGATCAGGGATCTCAATTTTGACGAAGAGACGACAACGTCGCCATTCATGAATGTGATCCAAGATATGCATAGTAGTTGATTTCTTCACTGAGGTGAGAATATGGGTTTCGGTTTCATACCGAATAGGTAGTTGGAAGTGAGTGAGGAATCCCATAGCCAAGGAATTGAAATTGGAGAAAATTCCTCAAGGGAGCTCTATACACCATTTGGCCATGACAATGGTCAAAGTATGCTGGAAAATAGTCATCATTGCTATTGTCAAGATAAATCTGGTATTTGGAAAAAGGTGATCTCTCTAGCCCTAGAGTGGGTCTAGCAACACAAGATTGTTTGTAATGCAAATCTTTCATAACTAATATTTACAATGCAATAAGGAAAGAGACATAAATACCTTTTCCCAAATGCTACACTTGGATCCGTTGATGGTGACCTTGATCCATGATCCTTGTAGGGTCACTTCCTGCTACTAATGGCATGCAAATGCTTGTGAATTTTCAAGAGACAACATCAACTATGGTACAATACATAATAAACGTACACACTAGCCATATATCAGATCAAGGAGTACTCGAATATTTGCATAAACATACAAACAAATATAGAAAGCAAACATCAGATTTTTTATTGATAAATTACAAAAGGAGAGGTTACAACTAGGCCTTGATGTTGGAGGTGTCCTTAGGTGAAAATATGAGTCCATCAAAGCTCAAAAAGAAATCCTTCTCTCGAGCACTTAGTCTTTATCACAATTCTAGCATTTAAAGGGATGAGAGGTCAAACAAGTCTGACAATGATCAAACAAGCTCTAAAATTGGAGGAATGAGAGATGAAAATTTATAGGAAGGGAGAAGAGGTTGGGAGCCCATGAAATGAGGATGAAGGCCCACTTTTAAGGGATGATTCAAGTAAGTCATCATTGGATCTTCAAGGGGATATGTTAGAATATTTCTTAAATGATGGAAATATTGCATAGTATCTGTCATGGGGCATTTTAGGATCAGGGATGGGAAAATGAGCATGGTGACAATTTACAGTGTAACAAAATGATGCACTACTTCCTAGGCCTAAAGGTTTGGTAAAATCGAGGTGATATTTCCCTTTCTAAAGGAAAATAAATTGTGAAGCTAATCGAGAGATGTGGAAAGATGGATTGCAATTTTGTGCCTACTCCAATGGAACTCACCTTCAAGAAGCTATGTGGAGTATTGAAAACTTGTGGGCGCCACAATGTTCTTGGTAAAATCTCATCTGAACATATGCTTCATTGTGAATACATTGAGTCAATTTATGGTTGAGCCTCTTGAAATACATTAGGTTGCTGCTAAGAATCACTTGAGAGATGTTTTTGGCACAATAAACTATGGTTTGAGATACACTGCCAAGAATTTGAGGCTACATGGATATATTGGTGTTGACTAGGCTAGAAGTGTTATGAACCGTAAAAATAAATAAGTATCTTGCTTCTCATTGGGATCTTCTTCAATATATTGGATGTGAAGAAAGTAGAAATCAATTTCTTTAAGAATAACTGAGGTTGAATACATTGTTGCTAGTATGACTTGTTGTAAATTTCTTTGGTTAAGGAAGCTCTTTAGTGAGCTATTTGAGAGTGTTTCGGATACCACCATGATCTATTGCAACAACCAAAGTGGGATTCTCCTTTTAGAGAATCATGTGTTCCATTACTGCTCCAATCACATTGATATCAGGTGCCACTTTATCTGGGATATTGTATAGCAGGGAGCATTAAGGCTCCAACACATTAGGACTGATCAACATGTCAGAGACATCCTAATGAAGCCCTTAGTTAATGTCAAATTATTATCATTCTGAATAAGGATTAGAGTCATTGAAAGACCCTCCTATGAGGACCCCACTTGAGTTAGACACTAAACTCTCGGAGCTCCTGAGGTCTTGGGGTACTTATTGTAGCTATGAATGACCATAGGGTGAGTGGTTCACCTTTCCCTATTAGTGCATTGTGTACAGGGTGAGTGGTTCACCTTTCCCTATTAATGCATTGTGTATAGGGTGAGTGGTTCAAATTTCCCTCTGATACCCCATGATGGTTGACATGTGTGTAGAGTGAGTGGTTCACCTTCTCTTGTTGATGCCCCAACATACATCATACCCATGAAGTTTTGGGCTCATGCGAAGTACCTCTCATCTGGAAAAGGAGTTTGAAAAAAGTAGATTGGGACCACAACACGATGGACACATCGTGTACTACCATACTCCATATATCTAGGATGCATGGTGTTCAAAAAATTGATATCAGATCAAGTATGATTGAGGTTCTACCTCTGGAAGGACTTTTTTCAGTTGAGAGTGGAAGGTATTTTAACTCGCTATCGAACGATTCTTCTTCGTTATCCATATAAGATTTTAGCAGAAAAAATATGAAATGAGATGCATAGATTGTAAATAACGACAAGATGACATGATGGTCAATAATGAGGGATATATTGGCAAGTGGAATTATCCCTAGTTGAGAGGGAGTTTAAAAATGGGAACTAGGGCCAAATTCCACTTTGGGACAAAGAATTTCTTATAGATGATGATTGTATTAAATTTCTCTTTTTGAGAGGACCAATATTGATATAAATATCATCCAATTTGGACAAGAAGAAGTGTATTTTTGAATCTATGGACATACATGTGCAAGTTGTTCATGTTGCCCACATCAACATGTAGGCTCATGAAGTCGAATGGACATAACTCTTGACCCATATTTTTTTTTATAAATACAAGTGATCTCTCACCTCATTTGGCATCATCATCACTTATAGATTATATTTCCTTATCTCATTGGTTCATACAACATTGGGAATTCTGTCTCTCCTTCGTGTGGAACAAGAAGGATGAAATTACAGGACACAATTACAGGGTTGAAAATATCATAAATTTCTGTAGTTGAGTGTTGAATTTCTATTTATGGGAATCATTTGAATTTGATTTTTTGGGTTCATGTTTGTCTCATCGGGTTGCATTTATGGGCACAAAATCCAAGGAAGAAGAAATATTTTTACTCGCATTGATCATAGGTTAAACAAGTTTGGCCACAAATTCTGTGACTAATTTGGGCTCACTTTGACTGCCACTAGAGGTGAAGTTTTACTCCCTTTGATCGAGTTTTAAAGGAGAAGTTTTTTTTGTTGCATTGACCATATTTGAATTTCTCATTAGGGTTGAAGTTCAACTATAAGTGATAGAAAAAATTGACAAGGTTGTTTTGAATTATCATTTGGCAAGTCTATTTGAATTTTGTACTCTCTTTGTCACTCTCATGAACATTATAATATAATAATAATAAGAACTTATTAAAGGGTTTTCCTCACATTGGGGATTTTCCTTAGCATCCCCCAAATATGGTGTCCTCTTGTTTTGGCTTGTCTTGTGCATTTTGTTTCATGTTCTATCTACTTTTATTGTCAATGTGATTAATGGTTAATTTGATTGGAAAATTTCATTGAGCTTCCAAAGGAACATTGGAGTAGTTATGCTAAACATATAATATACCATTTTATATTTACTAATGTTTGTGAAAAAATAAATTATAAAAATAGATGGATAAAATAAATGGGGAGACGAGTTACATCTTTTTAACTATCTTTTAAACACAAATGGTTAGGTTCCTATTACTTTTATCTTTATTAATGGATACTTATATGTAATATTTTAGAGATACTTTTATTTACTCTTTTTTTATCCAAGTAAATGAACATATCTGGCCTAATTTGTATGCATATTTAAATTGTTTTTTGTTTTTGATTTTTTAAAGGGATTTTATAAATTTTGTTAAAGATTTGAAAAAAAAAAATATTAAAAAAAATATTTTGAAATCTTATTTTTTAAATGTAATTTTTTTTCTAATTGGTTAATGAATACTTTTAGGTGGTTTTAAATTTAATTGTTAGATACAATAATTATATTAAAAATAAAAAATCTAAAATAATATTATATTTGGTGAGTGTCATAAAAATTTATACTTTGTTACAATAGCATGGACCAATATCATGGCTTATCCACACCACATGCCCAAAAACCATAACTCATTTAAAAATGAAAGTATCTTATAAATATTTGACTGTAATTTAATTTTATAACATTTTTTAAATTAAAACTTAATACTTAAAATATAATATGATTCTTAACCATGGATATTTTCTCCCATTTTACCAAAGATATTATTGACTTTTAAATAAGATTAGTTACAATACCATAGTTTTATCAATACCACTTACCTAAAAATCATTACACATATAAAAATGGAAATATTTTATAGATATTTTCTTTTAATTTTCTTTTATAATATTTTTATATTTGTTTTTCATATTATATTAATTTAAAATTATATATATATATACACATACATACATATAATTATGATTTATTTAAAATTATCAATTAATTATTGCATAACAGGTAGGTACTATGCAACAATGTTATCCGAATGAAGATAACCATTTATATTAGTTATTAGTTATTTGACACTATATTAAATTTTTCAATACTCAGTGTTATAGTGGAAAAGAACTCATCATCTTGGAGGAGAAGCACGTGTTTTGACTCGAATACAACCCTAATTATAGGCATATTTTCCATAGTGTCACACCGTAAGAGACCAGCAAATAATGTGTTAATGATTGAAACTACATGGTAATCCATGCTACCCTAGCCAAAATCACTACGTGTTCATTATGGTCGCATTACCCAAGTTTCAATAGCCCACGAGTAAAAATCATGAGTTAATGCACAAAATCTCTTTGGTTTACTCAAATTTGGATCTGAAATGATGGAAAATAGTGCCTCAACCCCATATATAGATGTTTCCTATCGTAACTAAGACTAACAAGATGGAAAAAAGAAATAAAGAACAAGAAATATCTTCCATCCTCTTAACATTTTCCCAAAGTAAAATGGTGAATAAATTGGTAAAATAAGGGCCTCCCATTGGCTATGTAAAGGAGGCTAGGATATTGAAATTAGGATCACAATTCATGCACAGTTATGCTTCCAAGTTGATCATTGAGCGAGATATTCAAGAGCTAGGAGTTTGAGGAGGTTGGACTGGAACACTCTATGGTTGTAATATTCCCTTATTATTGAATAATATATATGCTACTCTTGTTTTTTTCCCTTCCATGGTCTTATTATTAGATAGTTATGTATATGCTCCTATGATGTGGATTTATGTTTATTAAGGTTGAACTCAATGATTATGATGTTGTTCATTCACTAGTATGTTTGCTTGATAAGGTTTATATATGTTGTGGATATTACATGTGCTTATCTTGTGTTCAAATTTCTTTCTTGGAGTTAGCCAAGGAATCTTCTTTTGCTACACTCATGCTCGAGCAAACATTCACAAGAAGAAAAACAAGTTGTTATTAGCCATGAGTTTGTTGCTTTCAGTATTGTCTATGTATCATTGAATTCCTCTTAACTTTGCAACTTTAGATCTCTTACTTTGTCTTACCTAGGTTTCGGAAAACCTGAGAAGGTTTTTTTGTCAATCATCTTTCCCTACATCACTAAGTGGTTCATTGATATGGCCCTAGATATAAAATAGAAATCCATATAATATATATTAGGTATTAAAATGTTTTACCACTTACCCAAAATCATCACACATTTAAAAATGAAAATATTTTACAAATAATTTATTTTAATTTTATTTTATAATATTTTTTATATCAGTTTTAATATTATATTAATTCAAAATTATATATATATATATATATATATATATATATATATATATATATATATATGATTTTATTTAATTTTATCAACTACTTATTGTATAATAGGTAGGTACTAAGAAACAATGCTATCAAAATGCACATAACCATTTATATTATTTATTATTTATTAACCATTATATTATATTTTTCAAAACTAAATGTTATAGTGGAAAAAAATTCCTCATCATCTCACGAGAGAAGCACATGTTTTGGCTCGAATAAAACCATGATTAAAGGCCTATATTCCATAGTAACACACCCCAAGAGACCTAAAAATAATGTGTTAATGATGTAAACTACCTAGTAACCAGGGTTACCCTAGCCAAAATCACTACGAATCTTCATTATGGCTACGTTACCCAAGTTTCAATAGCCCACGAGTAAAAATAGTGAGTTAATGCACAAAATATCAATGGTTTACTCAAATTTGGATCCCAAAAGATGGAAAATAGTGCCTCAACTGCATATAGAGATGTTTTCTATCGTAAGTAAGACTAAAACGGTGGGAAAAGGAAATAAAGTAGAGGAAACATCTTCCATCCTCTTGACTTTTTTCGAAAGTGAACTGGTGAAGAACTTGGTAAAATGAGAGCCTCCCTTTGCCTATATAATGGAGTCTAGGCTATTGAAATTACGACCAGAATTAATGCAATATTATGCTTCCAAGTTGATGATTGAGAGAGAGGTTAAAGAGCTAAGAGTTGGAGGAGTTTATACTAAAACACTCTATGCTTGTAGTCTTCCCTCATTATTGAATAAGATATATCCTACTCTATTTTGTTTTCCATTACATGGTCTTATGATTAGATAGTGATGTTTACGTTGCTATGTTATTAATTTAGGTTCATTAAGGTTGAATTCAATAACTATTATATTGTTCATAAACTATTATGTTAGCTTGATAAGGTTTATATATGTTGTGAGTATTAAATGTGGTTAGCCTTGGTATTGCACACGGAATGCTACAACTCGTGGAGGCCACTCTACTTTAATTTATCAACTTGGGGTTCATACAAAATTTAAGGTGATAGTGCTATATACATAGAATATGCATTCCACTCATGTCATCCTTTTCTGAGTCCTACAAAAGGGTCATATCTCTATGGTTTCTGAATGAATTTAGTCACACTTTTAAAAAGATACCTAGGGCTACAAGTGAGTCAAATCCATTACTTTGTAAGAAATAAAAAAATAGTCTATAATAATAAAATACATCTAGCTACTCTACAATAAAATAAATCTACAAATTAAGCTATGGCAAGAAATGGAAGCAAGCTAGACATTTTTCATGAAGTAAATTGTTGAATTGAAATTGCAGAAAGAAGACTAACCTAATCACACATTTTTGGGCCAAATGGATAAACACACTATGTCTACTTCATGTTTTAACTATCATGTTTTTACTCATGGATCTAATCATGACCTAATTATGCTTGTAAATGGTTTTTTTCCAACAAGGAGGAGAAAGTGCTAAGGTGGTTTAGGAAGGTATTGAACTCATGAGTGCAGGGATGAAGGTGCCTGGGTCGTTTTTGCATCTCTGAATGAGGTGGATGATGGTTTCTTGGCTAAAGGAGAGGCCCACTAGTGCTCTTACAGTTGTTTCTGCAGGTTTCATGTAGTACTACAGGAGAGTCCTAAATTGCTACAGAAAACAATCTGGGGATAAATTTGAGTCGAGAAATGGTGGATAAAATCATAGGGGAGGTGTAATGAAGGTGTGTTTGGATTAATTTAGGATATCCAACTCCTTGGCCAAGCTCAGAACCTCTTAAGAAGTCTGTCTTTCACTTATAGGGTTGCTCACACTGTGAAGGTGAAAATTATGAAAAAACAACGGGTGAAAATGTGAAGTTGGGTTACACTTTTCTCCCTTTTGTGAGAAATATATATATATATACTTTTTTTTCTTCAACTCTCTATTTAGATTTATATTTTACGATAAAATAAAACTTGTCAAAAATTTTATTAGCTTTCTATTACCTAATTTTTAGAATTTTTATTCACATTAGATATGTCAACTTAACATTTCTTTGAGTACGTGTTCTTTAACAACCAAATGATTCATAAAAATTCATGTTGAAACACATTGGTGTATTCTTTGAAAACTCTGTGTTTTGAAGAAAAAAAATGTGTTACAACAATATAGATAGAGTCTACTTTGGTATCATTATATTTACGAAACCAACTAATGCATATCATAATTACTAGAATTTTTTGAATTGATCCAATATGAAAAAACTACATATTTTGAATATGTTTTGGCTCGTGTGAAGTTTCTTAACATATTAGTTATAAACTTTCTACACTTTACAAACGACACATCAATGTAATGCACCACATTTTTTTTCAATTTTTTTATAGTGTATTTTAGAAGATACATAATTTTGATTTCACTGAATCATAATGACCTTCAGAAAAAATTTTCACCCATTTTATTACAAAATTAATTAAAATTAGTAAATACCTATGAGATTCCTTAAAAGTTATATTTCCTGAAAGTAGATTGAATTCTGCAAAGGGTTGTCTTCATTCAAAATGTTAATTCATAAATTTTGATCAAGTTTAATCATTCCAAATTTGAATCAATGTGTTCAAAGTTGAGTTTTTGCATAGTTGTAGATGTGTTAGTTCGACCAAATTTTTGAAATAGTTCAGCTGATTTCTTTTTTTGCTGCTTTGTCCCATTAATTTTTACGACAAACAAGTTCGGCCAAACTTCCGCTCACAAATTACGTCGGCTAGAAAATTCAATGAAGCCCTTCCCAAAAAACATTTCGTAGCTATATAAATAGCCTAAAATGGAATAATTATTTTCACATATTTTAACACATTTCTTCATTTGGGATGAATTGGCAATGGACTTTTTGGGCTTAATTTTCAAAGGACATTTTTTGGAGGTAACTTTAAAAGTGAAAATTTTTAGAGGTTTTTTGGGCTTAATTTTCAAAGGACATTTTTTGGAGGTATTTTTTAAAGTGACATTTTTTTTGAGGTTTTTTGGGCTTAATTTTCAAAGGACATCTTTTAGAGATATTTTTTAAAGTGACGTGTTTTTAGAGATTTTTTGAGCTTTATTTTGAAAAAAAAAATTTTGGACGTATTTTTTAAAGTGAAATTTTATTAGAGAAAGTGTTTTGGGTTGAAGTAAATATTTTATACTCATTCTTTAAAGTGAGATTTTGTCTAATTTTTAAAATGAAATTTCTTTCCAAGACTTTGAAGGAAATATTATGAGCTTCATTTCATTTTTAAAAAACATTTTTTTGGTTGAATTTTTAAAGGAAGTGTTTTGGGTTGAAGTATGTATTTTATGAAAAAAATTTAAAATGTGTTTTTTTTAAATTAAATATTTTGTGATGCTTTATTTAATTGAGTTTTTTCTAAATTTTGATAGTGACCTTTTTTTTATAGGATTTTAAGAGAATTTTTTGAGCTTCATACTAGATTATCATGGGAAATCAAAGGAATTGTAAGAGAAAATATGATCGAACAAGAGATGCTCATGAATGTAGAGAACATGGAAGAGAATATTAAAAAAAATAGAGAAGAAAACTCAAATATTGAATTGAAAAATCAACCTCAACTAGAAGTTGAAGAAATTATGTAAATGTAAATATTATAAATTTGATATTTAAAATTTGACTAGTGTATTATGAAAATTATTTTTTATTTTATGAACTAATTTGAAAACTATTTTGCAATGTAAACATGGAGAGATATTCCTCAAAACATTGATGAGAAGATATAAATTTTTTAAAGATAAAGTGAAAGAGATATTGGACCAATGATTGAAGATGTTGAAAATGTTGAAGGAAATTCAAGTGAAGAAATTCAATCACCAGGTATGTATATATATGTTTAATGTTTATTATTGAAAATATACATATTTATTAATTTAATTGTTTATTGAATATGCAAACTCATTATGTACATTTAATTCTAATGTGTACACATGAAATCAATATCGATGATGAGATGTTAGAAAATGTTGAGACTCACACATATGGAGATAAAAAAGTTGACCATGTTATACGATATCGTGTTAAGCGTATTATTGATACGTTCTTCAAAGATGAAAATGTGGTACCTCAAGCCAAAATGTTGAACAATCTCTTAACATCAAAGAAATTAAAAAAAACTATGACTTTAGTCGGTATACGAAAATCAACAAAAGATTAAAAAATGAAGGAAAATGTGATACAAAATATAAATAGTGCTCTATATTCAATTGGAAAATCTAGAAAGAAAAATTATTTAGATGCACATAGAGTAGTACAAATGGCAGTTGTTTCATCAGGTACTAAAGAGAATCACTTGGTAAAATATAGCGCAAAAGCATTAGGAACCTCATGAAATTTTTTTCACAAATATCGAAAATTTCGATTGCAAACATATGTAAATGATGAAATCGCTTGTTTGACAATTATTTGAAGGAAACCATACAAAAATAGACTTGGATAATATGTTTAAAAAATAATATATGATTATTGGATGAAAAATTAACTTGTTTCACTAAAAGAAAGGGATGTGATGCATAGAATAATAGCAAAAACTCGATATGAAGAACATGAAAAAAAATTGTTGGACACCACTCTGATAGAGTTGTTCAAAAAATTCAAAGAAGAGAATCATGAAATTGTTGTCTCAATAAGTGCTTCTGTGCAACAAAATCCATGGTATGTTAAATCTACCACTATACGTAACACTTGTTTTTGTCGTTATCATGTGGAATTTCAGTTATATTATGACACATTCCTCAATTTTGGTAATTTTTTTTTAAAACATTCACCTCCTCATTCCACTATCCATGATTTCATATCTCAAATTTTATGTGGAAGAGAAAGCCATGAATTATTTTACCAAGAGAAATGTATTGGTGGTAGAAAATGCGATGATTGTGGAAATTTGAATTTACTTCAAAACAAATATTGTACTAATATAAATGATCAATCATTGTCCAACATAAAAGTGAAATGGAAGAGAAATGAATATATTCATACATGGATTGGTTTAGGTAGTACTACAAATGCTAAAGGAATTGATTTACAAGAAGAAGAATTTTTTGTGATAAAGTTTTAGAGAAAGTTTAAGGCAGAAATTTATAAATACACCAAGCATTCCAATAGAGCTCGATGGAAGGACATGAAATCAAAAAAATCTCGTGAAGTTTTTCTACTAGGGACCATTTTGTCAATATTTAATTTTGTAGAGAACTACACATATGTTCCGCAAAAATAAATACAGAGTGAATTATATCATTCTAGCGAACTCTCCATGTTTGTCCATATTCTATATAGACATGCTAAAGAAAATGTTGATCATATAGAAAGCACCAGTGAAAATCGACATGTTATTAAATAATATCACTTTATATCACTAATTTATGAGTCTTTGAAAAGTCGGGAAATAAAATTCAATGAACATTGGATATGGTCAGATGGATGCACACGCCAATTCAAATCTTTACGATCATTATTTTGGTTGTGTCGTATTCATATGAAAATCTGCATTGAACATTGTAGGAATTTATTTGAGACTGGTCATGGAAAAGGAGAACATGATGGTGCAGGGGCATGTATAAAACAAACACTTCGAAGATATCAAGTGAACCATTTTTCAAACCGACTTGTGTGAGTTGAATAATTTGTTCAATGGTGCATCACTACACTAAGCCATGAGACTAACCGGTCAAGAGAAGTACAAAGGAACCTGTATATATATATATATATATATATAGAGAGAGAGAGAGAGAGAGAGAGAGAGAGAACTTTAACATGTACATGATCTAATTTTTATTAGATTTCTAATTTTAAACATTATTTATCACAATGATTATCTTTTATGGTATATTAAATAACATATTTATATTCTTATCTGAATTTTACATATAGTTTTTTTTCGCATATTAGGGTCCAAGATATAGATAGATCGATTGGAAATGATGTTGAAATAATAGAAGGGACTTGAAAATTGCATTCAATTAAAATAAAGCAGCACCAAAATGTGTTTGTATTCGATAAAAGAAAATATTCTTGGTTTTGTTATGTTTTCATAGACAACATAGAATCCAATGATGTTTGTGAAAAAAAAATGTATGTAAAATATTGGCAATATACATAACTAAATACAAACGGGAAAATTTTTGTTGCAAACTTTGAAGAAATTCAATCAGAGGAGACTATAATATCATCTGAACGTGATCGAGTTTTTGATCTTGTTAGAGAAGGTAACATTTCAATTACTTTCAAATGATAGAGATCTATAAATAAATAATAAAATCAAGTACACATATTAATTTTAAAGTTAATTTTTCACATAAATTATGATCTAAATTTATATAAGTTTGTTTTATTGTGCAGTAGATATTTTTGATGTAGGTGCACCTACTACCCATGCGGAAAATGTGAAGTATTATTTGATGCATTGCAGTGAATGAAAGATGAAATTATTGGAAAACTATGATGATAATGGGTTTATATATGACAAAGGGTCTATTATATTGAAAGGTCATTTTCTCCAATAAACTCAACAACGTCGTGATTTTGTTTTCTTTGAAGACTATGAACCTGATGTCATAAGTTTTCAATATAGTCACTTGGTGTGTGCAACACACATAAAGTTGATAGAAGTTCAATCAAAGAAAAAAATGAAAATTAAGAAATGGAAAATGTCAAAAGCCGATGGCATTCCATTATAATTTTTTTGATTGAGTTACCTAAAAAATTCTTCTCCTTGGATTAATCTTTTAGAACCTACAGAGCTCAACTAGAAATTGAACTATCCTTTTCTTTGTGCATTATTAATTTTTAGAATTATTATGATATGTATATGTTATGTTATATGTACAAGTTTTTGCACATGTACATTGTTTTGGTACATTCACACAAGTAATCTATACACATGTGGATTATCTGGTCTTAAATAATTTCATACATTATCTAACCTAAATTTGTCATAATGCCATTATTGAAAAATGTACATGTCTGTGTATCTAGCATCGTTCATATAATGCAAATTTTAAGTTGTGATTTTGTTTTAGACATCTGTTAAGAAAATTATAATATTCATTCTTGAATGCAAGATGTGTGGTACGTATTTTGTAATTTCTAGTCTACTATAAACTAAAAGTAGCTTTTATATCTACATTAATGGAAAATTTTGCGTGCTAGATATATGTTTTAATGCAATTTTAAAATTTTATGTTCGTTTGACACATATCTGAACACCTAGAATTTTATGATTGTTTATATATATATATATATTGATATCTATTGTACTTCAATAATTTTTACATATATTCATGATCTTAAATATGTAGAACCGTCTATGATTGTTTTAAATGACATGTATGGTCATGAAAAATGTACCTAAATGTCACCTTTAATAGAAATCCTAATTATATAACATTCACACATGTTCAAATGCATAACATGTACCACAAGTGTTTTGTAATTTGAAATTTCCATCTAGATACATTTTATATTTAACAAATAACAAAACAACTTGAGTTTTGAAAAAAAAGCATTATATCAGACCATGTGATCACATGCAAGATGTAACAACTATCCAAAATTTAAAATAATTATTGAGAAAAGTAAATGTAGTTCAGCTATATCGAAAATGTAAAATATGTCCAAAATTTATATAATGAACGATACAAGTAAATATATATAACAATGTATAGTGTTTATATATATATATATATATATATATATATATATATATATATACATTGATATGTATCGTACATCAATAATTTTGACATATATTCAAATGTACTTCAACCATTTTTACATATATTCATGAACTTAAATATGTAAAATGATCTATGATTATGTTAAATGACACATGTGATCATGAAAAATGTACCTAAATATCAACTTTAATAGACATATCCTAATTATACAACATTGACACATGTTCAAATGCATTACATGTACCACATGTGTCTTGTAATTTGAAATTTCCATCTAGATCAAAACATTATATCAAAACATGTGATCACATGCCAAATGTAACTATCCAAAATTTAAAATCATTCTTGATAAAAGTAAATGTAGTTCAACTATATCCAAAAAATAAAATATGTCTAAAATTTATATCATGAACAATAAAAGTAAATATATATAACAATTTATAGTGTTACATGTATCAAGCTATATAGAAAAGTAAATTTAAGACTATCTATCAAAAAAAATGTTGCATATGCGTCATCAATCAAATAGAGATGGATGTAGTGTCTTTTCCAACATCGTCCCTATCCTCTATGTGCTATCATCTGAAGAATGGGGAACCTGAACACAATGTGTAAACATTAAAATTTAATGTTTTAAAATTGAATGAGAATGCAGAACTTCATAAAAAAAATAATAAAATAAAATCATGCAATACCTCAGGTAGTTCCCTCTCGATTTTACCGTGTTGGTCGTCCATCAGTACATCCTCCATGGTAAGTTGTACAATATATATATATATTAAAAAATTTCAAATGAAAATGCATAAAATCATTTTCAATAATATTAAAAAAAAGTTAGACAACTTCTTGTTCAAATTGTTTGGATGTTTCTGTCTCCGTCATACACTCCATTTCTACAGTCCTTGGAGAATGGAAATCATCTCAACAAACCTAATATTCAAAATTTTTAAAACTGTAAAATAACCCAAGATCTAGATCTCATTTTTTAATGAAACTTTCACTTCAATTTATAACTTAAACATAAGTGAAAAATTGAATACCTGTGACGGTGGATGTGGCACTTCTCCTAATAGAGAAGAAGAGGGTGGCTCCAAATGAAAATCACCTCTACCAACCTAAAATTCAAAAATTTTAGAACTCTAAAATAACTCAAGATCTTGATCTAATTTTTTAATGAAACTTTGACTTCAATTTATAACTTAAAAACATAAGTGAAAAAATGAATAATTGTGATGGTGGATTTGGCACATCTCCTCACAAGGAAGAAGAGGGTGGCTCTGAATGGAAATAATCTCCACAAGCCTCAAATTTTAAAATTTTAAAACTGTAAAATAACTTAAGATCTAAACCTCATTTTTTAATGAAACTTGAAATTAATTTTATAACTTAAAAACATATTTAAGTGAATTTTCTTTCTAACTTATGATGGTGGATTTGGAACATCTCCTAACAGGGAAGAAGAGGGTGGATCCATTGCGAAAACATGGGACAAAATCAGAATATGTTAACATTTAATTATATACATACATGTGTACACAATTATTTATTTTAAAAATATGACATCATAATAATAATATAATAATAGATTAATAATTGTACATCAACATCATTAACACTTAGAAAACACTAACATTTGCCAACATATTATCTTGATTGTGAGAACCATCTTGATTGTGAGAACCTGAAGCTTCGACCATGATATTGCCAAAACCTTCATTCACCAAGTGTGTTAACTGCAAATGGTGTTCACATATGAAAGAGTTTTGTTATATTAACATATACAAATAAACATGTATATGTATTTATTACAAATTGTACCTTAAAATATTCACACTAACCATTAACACATACCGATCACATGCCCTCTTCCTCATGAATAATTAAGTCCCCCAAACTATTGCGACAATGCTTTGCATATGTTACAAGCTTTTCAATACTCATGTTGTATATCTCATCATCTGAATGAGACATGAAATTAGCACCTGAATTCTCTCATTCTCTTTGTTTATTAAACAAACATCAATTCCACCAAGTCCAATCTGAACATTGTCCATGATTTCATCCCTTGCTTCTTGAGTAATTTGAGAATCGGAATCCATCTCTGACCGTAAAGTTTCCAGACAAAAAGGTTGGCTTACCATTGGCAGCTCGGGGCAAGGAAACTCATCATCATGCTTAGTGCCAGTATGGTCACATAATAGACCTTTCCTAGGACCAAAAAATGCAAAGGAAAGGTCATTATAATTGGGTTTCATTCTCAAAAATAATTTTGCATAAAACAATTTTTCAAAAAAAAAGGAACCTCATCGTTCCATGGTACTCTTCCATAGACAGCAAGGTGGCCATCATAAAAATGGAAAGCTATATCAAGATGCTTAAAATATTTCACCTTTAGAATCTTTATTTTCCACCCTTCTTTGAAATTAAACATATATTTTTCCATTTCTTTTTTAACTATGTGTTTAACATCCTCCCATGTATCAGGACACATCATTGTTTCCTTTATTTTCCTCATCAATTCTACAAAATTATTAGTGGTTGGCCCAAAATTTTTGCAGACATATACAAGTGTGCTTAAAGAGCATGTAACTATTTCTAAGCTTTCTTGACTCTTATTACGGAGTTTCAAAGAAAAAATATATTTTATCAATTTTGAATAAAGATGCTCATACCTTTGTAATGTTCATTGTTAGATGTTTGTTTCCCAAGGTAAATCGGAAATGTCATAAGGATAAGTCGTGGTTGGTGTAAAGCCTTCTTCTTGAATAACGCAGTCTAGCCTATGTATTTTTCGAGCAACATTTTCACCCTCTGCATCAATATATAGAATTACATGTATAAATAAAAAACCATGTGAACAAATTTGTACAAATTTTATTTTTAACAATGAAAAAATTATATAAATAATTTAAAACAAATTAATAGTTGAATGAAAATAAAATTTAGATTGATGGGCACCTCAATATGGCTAGGCAGCATCATGCTCACCCTAAGATCGTTGAGAACCAACATGACCACCAATTGATTGGACACCGCTCATTAGTTAAGAAACAACATGACCACCCTTTGATTGGTCAACAGGGGAATTCATACCACGACCCTCATGCAATTGGCCACCACCTATTGATTGGCCACCAAGGGAACGTGTACCACCACGACTCTCATGCAACGAAAGGGAAACTTCATAAGAAAATATGAATTTATAACCAATTCAAAAATACATACATACATATAAATACATGTACATATGATTGATTAGATTGCATGAACCATACCATGATTGCGTGAGCCATGGCCAACCACCATTGATGGAATAGATACTCTTGTCCTTAGAACTCCTAAAAAACAAAAAATGAAATTTATTAAAAACTAATTGAACTCACAAAATTGATAAAAAATAAATTCCATATGTATACATGTATGTACTAGGGATAAAGTTATATATATTCAGTAAAAAAATCAATTCCACATGTATAAATCTATGTATGGGGATAAGATTATATATTCAAATGTCATTTAAGAACATGCACATTTAATATAAATACCATGAACATCCCTCGATCCATGATCCCCCTCTCTTATAAAAACATGGGATTCTATTTGTGTTCACATTTCATCCTCCATGATATATATATGGATATATACATTGAACATTTACAATTATTTTTAAAATTACTGTTTAAAATAAATTCAAAATAATTAAAAACATTGATGTAATTTAGTACACAAATGTTGAGCACAAACACAAAACTTTCAAAGCACAAATTGATGTATAAAACTCACTTTATATTATTTTCTGTTGAAGTCCTTCACATTTTAATTTTACAAAATGCGAAGTTGACCAAGTTGTGCTTACATGGTGGGATAACACTCGATATATAATTGAAAAAAGCACATGGTAATTGAAAATGATGCATTTATAAGTAAAAAATGCACACATATCAAAAATATATTACAATGTCCATCAATAAATTTTGAAGGAGGGTGTCTCAACACTAACTCATCTTTGAGAGATGAACCTTGAATTGGCATTGCCCCATAAAATACTAATTCATCTTTGAGAGATGAATCTTGAATTGGAATTGCCCCACACAATAGATCACCAGACATCTTATTAACATTTTTACAATGTCCTATACTAAAAAATTGAAATTATATAACAATATTGTTTTCTTTTCCAAGAAGTTGTTTTAATCTCTCCCTTTTATCTTGGTACATGCCTTTCATCTGGTTTCACATAAGTTTAGAATTGGTGAAAACTGAAATTCCATTTGATCCATACTTCCTAGCTATTCCCAAGCCTTCTATCAATGTTGTATAATATGTTTCATTATTTGTTGTTCTTCATTGTATATTAATTTTCCTTTGGAGGACCTTGTTAGTCATAATATTTCAAAGTACATATGTAATCACTACTTTCCCTGGATTGGTATAGAAAGAAACCTCTATGCATAATGTCCATTTTCAACCATGTTTAGTGGGCTTTTTTTATCCCCGAAAAAAATAAATTCAATAAAATATATTAAATGAAAATTTACTGCAAATTCCTTCCAGTTTATTGCAAATGCATTAAATTTTATGGGAAAAATGACATGTACATGGTTTTCCATAAATTTTATGAGATAAATGACATGTACATGGTTCCCAAAAATACTAGAAAATGCCTTAAATTTTATGGGAGAAATGGCATATAAATGGTTTTCAAAAACACTAGCATTTTCCTTTAAAATATATTAAACATGAACATTTACTGCAAATGCATTAAATTTTATTGCAAATTCCTTAAATTTTATTGGAAAAATGACATGTACATGGTTTTCCTTAAATTTTGTGGGAAAAATGACATATACATAGTTTACCTTAAATTTTATGGGAGAAATGACATGTACATGGTTCCCAAAAACACTAGCAAATTTCTTAAAGTTTATGGGAGAAATGACATGTATATGGTTCCGAAAAAACCTAGCATTTTCCTTAAAAATATATTAAATTAAAGTTTACGGGAGAAATGGCATGTACATGGTTTGCCTTAAATTTTATGGGAGAAATGACATGTGCATGGTTTTCCTTAAAGTATATTGGAGAAATGATATTTACATGGTTCCCAAAGCACTACAAAATGCCTTAAATTCAATGGAGAAATGGAATTTACATGATTTCCAAAAACACTAGCATTTTCCTTAAAAATACATTAAACATGAACATTTGTTGCAAATTCCTTAATTTTATTGCAAATGCCTTAAAGTTAATGGGAGAAATGACATGTACATGTTTTTCCTTAAAGTTTATGGGAGAAGTGACATACATACATGGTTTTCCTTAAATTTTATGGGAGAAATGACATGTAGATGGTTTTCCTTAAAGTTTATGGGAGAAATGACATGTACAAAAACACTAGAAAATTCCGTAAAGTTTATCAGAGAAATGACATGTACATGGTTTGCCTTAAATTTGGTGAGAGAAATGACATGTACATGGTTCCGAAAAACACTAGGAAATTCCTTAATGTTTATGGGAGGAATGACATGTACATGGTTTTCCTTGAAGTTTATGGTATAAATGGCATGTACATGGTGCCCAAAAACACTAGAAAATTCCTTAAAGTTATGGGAGAAATGACATTCCTTAGAGTTTATGGAGGAAATGGCATGTACATGGTTTCCAAAAGCACTAGCATTTTCCTTCAAAATATATTAAATGAATATTTATTAAAAATGCCTTAAATTTTATTGCAAATTCCTAAACATTTATGGGATAAATTATGTGTACATGGTTTTCCTTAAATTTTATGGGAGAAATGACATGTACAAGGTTTTCCTTAAAGTTTATGGAAGAAATAACATGTACATGGATCCGAAAAACACTATGCCTTAAATTTTATGAGAGAAATGGAATGCACATGATTTTTCTTAAATGTTATGGGAGAAATGACATGCAGATGGTTTGCCTTAAATTTTATGGGAGAAATGACATGTACATTGTTTTCCTTAATGTTTATGGGAGAAATGACATGTAGATGGTTTGCCTTAAATTATATGCGAGAAATGACATGTAGATGTTTTTCCTTATATTTTATGGGAGGTGTGACATGTAGATGCTTTGCCTTAAATTTTATGGGATAAATTACATGTACATGTTTTTCCTGAAAGTTTAGGGGAAAAATTACATGTACATGGTTTTCCTTAAAGTTTATGGGAGAAATGACATGTACATGGTTTTCCTTAAAGTTTATGGGAGAAATGACATGTACATGGTTTGCCTTAATGTTTATGGGAGAAATGACATGTACATGGTTTGCCTTAAAGTTTATGGGATAAATTATATGTGCATGGTTTTCCTTAAATTTTCCCTTAAAGTTTACGGGAGAGATGACATGCACATGGTTCTCCTTAAAGTTTATACGAGAAATGACATAGAAATGACATGTAAATGGTTCGCAAAAAAACTAGCAAATGCCTTAAATTTTATGAGAGAAATGAGACGTAAATGGTTTCCAAAATCACTAGCATTTTCCTTAAAAATATATTAAATAGAATTTTACGGGAGAAATTACATGTACATGGTTTGTCTTAAATTTTATGGGAGAAATGACATATACATGGCTTGTCTTAAATTTTATGGAGAAATTACATGTACATGGTTTGCCTTAAAGTTTATGGGAGAAATGACATGCACATGTTGCTAAAAACACTAGCAAATGACTTAAAGTTTATGGGAGAAATGACATGTACATGGTTTCCAAAAACACCAAAATTTTCCTTAAAAATATATTAAATGAACATTTATTTCAAATGCCTTAAAGTTTATGGGAGAAATGACTACAAATTCATTTCTTTAATTGAAAAAAAATATTATTGTTTTCTGATACAAAATTATGTAAATATAGATAGACAAACAAGTTAGAAAAATTATATATAGACTTGAGAGCTACTTGAAATGCATTTCTATAATTAAAATAAAAAATCATTTTTTTCTCATAGAAAATTATGTAAATAAAGACAGAACAAATTATGTAAATATAGACACATAGAAAAATTAGAAAAATTATATAGAATTGAGAGCTTCTCCAAATGCATTTCTTTAATTGAAAAATAAAAATAGTAAACTTATATAATCTTGGGAGCTACTCCAAATTAATTTCTTTAATTGAGAAGAAAAAATCATTGTTTTATGATACAAAATTATTTAAATACATATAGACAGACAAATTAATCATTATTTTTTGATGCAAAATTATGTAAATACAGACATACAAACAAATTAGACAAATTATATATAGAGTTGAGAGCTACTCGAAATGCATTGCATTAATTGAAAAAAATAATTATTTTCTGATACAAAATTATTTAAATATAGATGGACATATAAATTAATCATTGTTTTCTGATACATAATTATGTAAATATAGACACACAGAAAAATTAGAAAAATTATATATAGACTTGAGATCTACTCCAGATGCATTTGTTTATAAAAACAAGAGGACGAATCCCTAGTGACACAATTACAGGTGGAGATTCAGGAACAAAGGAATAAGCAACTATGATTTCTCTATCAGTTTCCTTTGTTTATATCGAAGCAATGTCACCTGCAGCTAAGGCAGGGGAAGCATCAGTGCAAGCAATGGAAAAATATACAAAAAATTGGCATAGGTAGCAAGGGAAAAGGTAGTTTGAAAGCCAGTGGCAGTAACAGATCCAAATGAAGTGCTCGCGCGACAACTAGATCTTTCTTTTATAAGAGGAATAGGAGGAAAAATACTTGTTAAAGAAATATATGAATTTTTGAGCTAGGTTGGATGGTTCAATAAACACAGATCTGTATACTTGTTACAAACATATATTAATTGTTGAGCTAGGTTGGATGATTCAATAAAGATAGATCTATATGTTGGTAACAAATGGCTTGGTTATAAAGCATGAATGGAGTTTTGTTCAACCTATAATTGTGGAAATACCTAAAGATGCACCTGTTCTGAAGGAAGATATTTCTAGGCATGTGATTTTTCCCTTGAAGTTTTAGAACTATAAAGAAGCATCGAACAATCATGAAACTAAGAAGGTAGACCCCAACAAAGAACTCCCACCAGCACAAGGCAGCAAGCTGTTGTATAATTTGGACTGGACTTAAAAATATTGAGAATGAATGTTCTTATAAAGAGACATGGGAAATGAGGAGCTATTGAATTATCAGGGTACGTTCATTGACTTGATTGAGTGAGGGAGACGGGAAGGGGATATCGTGGTGTACTGCTATGTAGGAGTTTCAAGAAATGATTCGGTATGAAAGCAGAATGGCTACCCAAACCAGAAGTAGCATCATTAGTCAAGAGAGAAATAACATTAAATAAAGGGTGAGGTACGAGCGTATCCATCTAAGAAAGGAGAGGTACACATGTTGTTAATTTTCCTACAACTTTACATTTGTGAAAGACAAGCTAGGTTATAAGGCGGCATAATTACATATCTAATTTTATATCTATTTGTACCTGATTTTTTTTAATAACTCCCTCCCTTAGTGCTAGCCAACCCAAGCAAGCCCACCCAATATAAAGAGTACATGATCAAAGATGCGGAGAATATAGGAACAACATATCATTATTTATTATAATTCGGTCTCATAATACAAGTGGACAATCCCAATATGGAAGAATTAAACTTACCGAATTTACAAAAGCTATAATTGTTATCTTTCATGAGTAAGCAAACAATCAGACAAGGATACATACGTGCAGGCATTGCAGGAGGCAGAAATTCACATATGTGGGAATAGACAAGGAGGCAAATGGGGAGACAGTAGAGCAGGCATAGGATGCTCAGAAGATGACAAGGACGTAGAGCAGGAAAAGGACTTTGAGGAGGCATATCATATCGAAGACGTAGATCAAAACCTACACAAAAAATTCAAACATATCAAACTAAAAATTACACTGAAAATACAAAAACAACCGTAAACAAAAAAATAACAAATTTCCCTTACCTTCGCACCTTCTCTTTCTCCCATCCTGGCCCGTGCAAAAGCGCAACACACCAATTTAAATGATCTAAAACACAACAATATTGTGAGAAATCACATCAGAGATTGAAAACACAATGATATAGTGAGGAAGTGCAAAAGAGCTTGAAAACACAATGAGACATTGAGAAAGCACAACAGAGCTAAAAAACACAATGAGACAAACTGACCCCTACAACAACGCAACACACCAAATAAAATGATAAAAAACACAACTATACAATGAGAAAGCACAATAGAGCTCGAAAAAATAGGAAGACAACACAACAAAGCTCTCCAATGGTAACAAAATGATCGAAAAATTGTTGCATTTTGGGGGCCAGTATATTTATAAGAAAAAGTTCGTCGAACTATACTAAGAATTTCGGCCAAAATTTCGTTGTCGGTTTTCCTATCTCTGGCCAAAAATTTGTTTCCCCATGTCATCAATGTTGATGGTAGAAATAGTTCGACTGAATTAATTTCAAAATTTCGGTCGAACTATTGGGAGAATGAAATTCGCGAACGAATTTTTCATGAAATTGTAACCCAAATTCACATTTTTACCGAGGGATGATGGTGATTTGATAGAAATAAGGCTTATGATGGTTCAGAAGCAATGTTAAGGGTGTTGGTGAAGTTATCCTTTGTTGTTATACTTGAACATGCAAGAAAAATACCTGTTCATGCAACAAACATTGGAAAATTCATGATGAAGGAAATGGAAAAGAAGGGTTGAATTTGGAAATAAAACCTACTTTAGCATCAAACAAAATCAAACTCAGTATGAAACTACATCAACCTAACTACTCTTTCCAAGAGATAATAAACCAAAGATAAAATTTGACCTGTGGGAAAGGTCTCCCTTTGTCAAGCTCCAATGAAAGAGATGAGAGAGAGAAGCTTAACACACAACTTTCTGATCTTATCAATTATTCTACCAACATTTATGCAAGCTTAACTACAACAAATTACAAATGGAAGAAAACTAAAAACAATGAATTGAAATGTAAGCAAACTAGCTAAAAAATCATAAAGAAAATTAACTACAATGACACAAAAATAAGCATGAATACACAAGGGTGACTAAGGCCAATGGATTAGGCCCTACCCCACAAGCGTAGCCCTCTAAAACTAACTCAATGAAGGACAATCTAAATACTCATCTTATTATAGAAAATAGTCTCATTAAATAATCATAAAAGTCTAAGAAACATATTACAAGACCTAAGAGTCTATTAGCATCCTTCAAATTTCGAATCCGAATGAGATATTTCTCAGGCCTATTTAACATAGAGGGTAGCTACCAACAACTCCCTAAAAAGTAGGTAATGTGTCCTCTCTAACTACAAGAGAAGTGGAGCTCTCGTGCCCTTGATCACCCACTTTCTTGGTTGCCTTTGATTTCGAGCTGTTGGAGTGAATATCTAGGATCCCTTTGTTGTATTTTGGAGTTAAGGAGGTGGGAAATTCCCCTAGAATATCCCCTTGCTATCTAATCCGAGCTTTAATTTGAAAATATTCATCAAAAGTGCAATATATTCGTGGTTATCCTTTATCATTCGAAGTATGACAAGCCTTAATCAATATCTACCCTAGGAACATAAGACCATAATATAATTAAATATGAGAAAGAGAAACTTAATAAAGCCGAAAAGGTGAAAATTAACCCCTCCAATTATAGCTAATTATGGAGCTCATCATCATCCCCCTATTAAATGGTTTCTCATCCTCTGAGAAACTTAGTCCTCCTTCTGTATTTCTTTCAAAACTTTAATGGACCCTCTGAGTTCCCAAGGAATAAGTGTGGGAGTACCTTCCAAAGGGTAAGCTCCATCATTATTTTCTGCTTCCTCTCATTCTCTATTCTCCTCATTCTGGTTTTTTCCATCACTGAGTCCCAGCAACAAGGGTGGATTGAGTTTCAAACTAAGCCATTGAGTTTGCCTAGCCTGCATGGCCCTCTTATACAATGTGGCTCTTTCTAGGGAACTTCTCAATATCTCTGGTGTGTGGTATTCCATGTTTATAAGACTGTGAGGGAGGCTATTCCATCTCCTTCGACTAGCCATTATGCATTAATCTCCCAACAGCTAAGAAACATCATCAAAATCAGTGATGGCTTGATATTTTATGCTAAGGTACTCTTCTGCAAGTCCAAGGTCATTTTCTATCTTGAGATGGTCGTTTATGACTCCCCTAAGGCTGAATAGTTCTGCTCTAATGTGTAGAGGCTCCATTTTTTCTCTCCTCATGACCGTCCTTACTTATTGTGCTTTGGCTTCCTCATTAACCATCCAAGAGGCTAATTCCATTAACTACATATCTCCCATTCTAGGATTATGGTCCCAAATGTTCAAGTCTGTTAACACAAGATTGTGCATGTAGAATTATTCCATTTTACTCTTGTCTACCATACTTGATTGATTGTAAAAGTAAATGAATTGTCTACATTTTTCAAATAGTAAGGATCCATGAGAGGTTAGTGTTATGATTTGAAATAGGAGCCACTACTCCTTGAGGTAGAATACATAGGAATATGATGGGTATCTATGTTGGATGGCCTCCATGCACAAATCTTCCATGGTGGCCATTTGTTTGTCTTTATGCTGAAGCTGATCCTGTAATCCTGTATTCTTTGTTTGGGCCTTCTGAAGCTACTCTTTTAACATGGATTATTTAAACCTAGCATCAGACACATTCCTTCCCAACTCAACCCATTTTTCCTACATGACCCCTATGCCATAGACACCTTTGGTTGTAGAAACCTGCATCCAATGATTAATGCATGCCCTCACCTCTTCTAACTGATAGAATAAAGTTATTGTAAACTTATAAGCAATCAATTTTCCCCTTTCAATTAATGTATAGTAGGAGCTGAGACTTTTTTGAGGTTTAGGGTGTGACACTATTGTCACATCTTTGAGTATATGTTTTGGTGAGGTAGGCTCCTGTTTTTTATCTTTCTCTCCCCCCATTTTGCATCTCTCCCTTCATCTTGTGCCTTTTCCTCAACTTCTTGGGCATCTTACCCATCCATGCTTGTATTTTCTCCCTCAACCAATGTTTCTTTCTCTGATTCTGGTTCTATTGGGGTTTCCTGTAGGAAAGAGAGAGTTTTCTATAGCAAAATCTATTTTTCTTCTTGAATACCCGCTCTTGCTTTTTTGCCCCTTTTTTTTATGTCTTTTGAGGATTTTTGGGTGATGTTGAATGTGTATGGGATGAAAACCTTGTTGAATGTATTGTTATGTAGGTCACAAGGGTCCTCATAGGAAAGGTGACCTCTTGAACCTTTCCTTCTTGTATCCTTATTTCATCATATTTCTTGGGTGACTCCTCAATGGCAATAGAGTTTGTAGTTGGAGTTTTCATGTTCCCTTGCCTCACCCTTTGGCTTCCTAGTCTTGAAATATATGGTGCTTTTGTCTTCCTCTTTGTTTTTAGTGGTGTGCTCAAAATTGGCTAGGGTAGCAGCCACTTTGTGACCTTTTATGTCTACTGATATGTTGGTGTCCTTAGGGGAGGTATCATTGCCTATCATAGGATCCAATATTTCTTTCTCCTCTATAATTTATTCCTTCTTCCCCTTGGTCTCTCCCTTATTTGTTTCTAATGTCTATTTGTTTTTTGTTTCAACCTCCATCTCTTCTTTTTCTTCCTCATCTTCAACCTCCTCTTCTTCTTCCTCTACCTCCCTCTCTCTAGGACTAGAGGTAGAGGTTTTTCTTGTTTGGGCGGCTATGAAGGCTTCCCTATCCATGTCTATGACTGAGGACCAAGACACGGGGAGCTTTAATCTTCTCAGAGCATCACTCACATAACCATGGGGTGTTTCATTTTCTTTAGAAATTTTGCAACCTATAACCATGGGTGTGCTTACAGTTTTGCAATATTCCAACCCAAACTTTTTCAGAGTTTCTCGGAGGTATTTAGATTGGGATATAAACACTCCTTTCTTATATTGAGATATTTAAAGTCATAAGAAGAAGGAAAACTCTCCAATCATGGACATTTCAAACTCTATTTGCATACATTATGCAAATTGATGCCCCAATTGTTCCACATCACTGCCAAAGATTATATCATCCACATATACCACTACAATCAGTAGATGGTCACCATCAACCTTTGTTCATAAATTCCTATCCATTGTCCCCTTTCTAAAACCTTGTTGCTGAAGGTGTTTATCTAGCCTCTTGTATGAGGCTCCCAGCTCTTTTTTGAGTCCATATAGGGAATTTTTTAGTTTTCATGCAAATCCTTCATTTGTGGTGAGAATAAAACATTATGTCTGCTCAATGTAAACTTCTTCCTTCAGAATTCCATAGAGGAATAAAAAATTCACATCCATCTGATATAATTTGATGTTCTTGTAATTAACAAAGGATAGAAAAATTCTGATTGCTTCTAGTCTAGCCACTGGTGCTAAGGTCTCTTCAAAATCTATTACATCTATTTGAGCATATCATTTTCAGACTAAATGACCCTTGTTCTTGATTACTTGACCTTGTTCGTTCATCTTATTTTTGAATACTCATTTGGTTCCAATGGAATTTTTCTCTCTAGGTTTTAAAACTAGCTCCAAAGTATCATTCTTTTCAATTTGATCAAGTTCCTCATTCATTGATTTCACCCCGAACTTATCCTCACAATATTGATTGAGATTATTGGGTTGAATCTATGGTTTCAAAGCCAAATTTTCACAGATTAGACTGCTAATCAGTTTCCTCTAGGTTTGAACACAATGCCTTTCATCCTCCAATATTTTAATTTTAGGATGTTATTTCTATCCATACCTAGAGGATGTATTCGGACTTGAGGTTGTGTTTGAAATCTCATGTTAAAAATATGTTCCTGTTTCTTCTTGATATGAATCCCTCATCGTTGAATCTTATTTGTCCTTGGAGTTTATCTCCATTGTGGAGGATTTAGGTTCTTCCCCCATCTCATCCAGTATTACATCAATGCAATCCTCAATCTTCATTATCTACTTGTTATAACATTTAAATTCTTTTCTTCAAACAGAGTAGCCAATTAATATACCTCATTGGCACGAGAATCAAAATTTCCAAGATTCGTATCATTTCTTTTTATGAAGCACTTTATTCCAAACACCTATATATGTTTGACTGATGCAAGTCTTCCGTTCCAAAACTCATAGGGATTTTTATTACTATTAGGCATGAGGTGGGTTTTGTTAGAAAGATATACTACTACTTGTGTTTCTTCTCCTTAGAAGATGTGTGACATTCCTTCATCCAACATTTCTTTGGCCATTTCCTGGACTGTCATGTTATTCCTCTCCACCACTCTATTTTATTGTGGTGTTCTAGCCATAGGATACTACCTTTTGATTCCATTATCTTCACACAAATACTCAAACTTTCCTAAGATGTACTCTCCTCCTCTATCTGATCTTAAGCATTTTATATTTAATTATTTGTGATTTTCTACTTGAGCCTTAAACTTCTTAAATTGCTTTCATGCTTACAATTTTTATTTTAGAAGAACAATCCAAGTGGCTTTGGTATAATCGTCAATGGGAATCATGAAGCACCTTTCTCCTTTCGACATCTTTGTTCTATTTGGGCCACATATGTCAGTGTGAATGAGCTCCAAAGTTCTAGATGAGGAGAAATATTTCGTTTTGAAATGGGTCCTCGTATGTTTCACAAACTAACATGAATTAGAAATGGAGTTATCAGGCTTTGAAAATTTTGGTAGTAATTTCAAAATTACCATATTTCCAAATTTTACCAAACTATAAAAATTCAGATGCCCTAGCCTCTTGTTTCACAATTGTGCTTCATTTGTTTTTCTTAAATAGCAGTTGACTTTAGAGTTGTCAATCACATATACATTATTGTGGGTTCTGACTGCCTTTCCCACTAGTTTTCCATTCTTCATGTTGCAAATCTCACAATATTTTGACCAAAAGGTCACATTATAGCCATTATCGCACATTTGGCTAACACTCAGTAGATTTTTCTTGACTATTTGACATTTTGCGGCTTAGACACATATTCAAACCTCCATCTACACTCGATGCCTTTGTGCTGAAAAGTATAACATTTGAAGCATTCCACTTCACTTAACAAGGGAGAGAAGACGTTATGATTTCTAAGAGAAGAGCTTGGAGACTTGGAGTTATAATATTTATTAGATCTAGAATTTCTATCTCTTTCAGCTTTGATCATTCTACAATCAACAACTTTGTGACCAAATATATGAAATTTATAGAAATGACCATAAAATATATAAGAATTACTACCATTGAAAATATTATGTGTTTCTGCATGAGATTAATTTGGATGCCTATTTGATTGATTAAATCTCCATTGATGATCTCCTCTTTGTACTTTTTCATTTTTATTTTTGCTGACCTTCTCTTAGATGCTTCTTTTCATAACCATGTGATTGTTCTAAACCTATAGAAATGAAGTTCATCTTCTTAATGAAAAATTATTTTTCTTTTGAGTGCCATATACCAGTTTTGATTCGCTAGGTCCTTTGGCTATTTAGAATCTGATCTAGTTTTCTTGTGCTTTTAAAAAAAAATCTCATTTAGGCAATTCCTGGCCTTCCTTCCCTTTAGATCCACTCTTAGAGAGAAAATATCTGCTTCGAGACTTTGAAAATTCTCTTGCCATTCATGGATTAGATCCTAAAGTACTTCTTCCTTTCGCTTTGATTCTTCTAGCTGAAATTTCAAGGGAAAAATATCATCCTTCCATGTTCTTGAGATTATTTCTTTCCTTGAGAAACTCCTATGTTAACTTCTTTTTTTCTTCAAGTTTTTATTTTTTATAGAAAAACTCTTCATTATATGAGTTATATAGTCCTTCTTCAGCATGATTTAGTTGTTATTTTAGGAGATTATTCTTCTTCCTTGATTTTTTTAACTCATCAAGGGCACTAATAAGCTCACCTTCGAGGTAAACTAATCCTTCAAGTTCTTCCTCTTCCTCTTCAGAGTCAATAGTGATTCATTTCTTGGAGTCTGTCTCAAAGGCCATAAGAAGAAACTTATCAATGGGCCTCTAAATTAGACATAAATTCAGGCCCGTAACCTTTCTTAGGCCCATGTACCATTATTATGTGCATGAAAAGATATATTAAATCTCTCCTTCTGCACTTAATAATTTTTTCTTATGCTTTAATATTTTCTTAGGAAGCTTTAAAGGTAATTGAGTATTTCTGCCTAATATTGCTTATTTTTGTATAATATTGTGAGAATATGTGGGCAGATTATGAAGATTTGGAGAAGGAGATAATTTCGGGACTTTCTCCCTCCCACTGGAAGATCAAGAGTGAAGAATAAATGAACACAATATCAGGAAATTAGGGAGAAAAGCAGCATACGACAACAGATATAGATATTAACTTGCAGAACAAAGTGTGGGATCCAGGCAGATAAAGACTTAAACACATGATCTGGAGATCATGATCATTTTCAACCTTGGGAGTCTGATGCAGGAGCAATAGATTCGAAAATACTTTGTATTTATTAAAACTTAGGGGTCTTTAAGTTTTTAGAAAGAGCTAGATTTTTATAAATATTTTCAGTGGGTTTTATGTATTTTTAATTAAATATTGTAAATAATTCTCAAATATGAGAGAATTTGGTCAGTTGAGGATGTAAAGGGATGAGAGATTTTAATTTAGGAATTAGTTTCATTAATTTTGGGTGAAAGAGGATCCTTAGGGATTCAAGAGTGATTTTAGGATTGTTGAGATATTAAGGGGTTTGTTGAATGATTAAAGGGATGAGAACCAAAATTGGTTCAATTAAATTTGTATAAATTGAAATGCCTCGAAGGAAAAATAGATTAGGGGTGAAATTAGAGTGATTGAGAGCAGGTTTGGACAGCCAAGGTTGTAAGCCTCCGGGCAATTAAAGGGGCCATGAATTTTGAATATCTAGCCAAAGGGGGAAGTTTGTAAGTATTTTCATTGTTAATATGAAAAGAGTGTTTTAAGAGCTATATTGGTTGATTGATTGTGAAAATTGTATACGTTTTTGTATATATATATGAATTGAGGTACCGATCGTTGGAGAGATCGACTGAAGGAAGTGTGCAATAAAATAATTTGTAAGATCGATTTATACGCATAAGTTGAACAGATTGATATTAATATGGAAATTGTTAATTGTGTTGATAAATCCATGTGAGAGCTTATGTCTGTCGAATGAATTGGTTATTTTATATCAATCTGTAGTTTTGACTCATAGCAATGGAAAAAGAGAGCGCCCAATAATATGAAGTCGTGAGCTTCATAAGAAACCAAGAAGGGTTCGAGTTTAACTTTGGAGAGTTGTATTCTCAAATATGAAGAGTGTATAATGGGATTGTTCACATAGTTGGTGGACGCATAGTTGTGAAAGTATTAATGAAATGTTGTTCATATTGATTGTAAATAGCCTAATGATGTTACAGGAGGATCGATTAATCAATCGACACATGAATTGATCTTTGAAATAGAATCCAAGTTAATTGTGTTGATACGCTGCAAGTGAGTGAGCCATTGTGCTAAGAAGACACCCAGCAACGCACAAGTAGTTGGGCTGTCAAAGATTGTCGAAAGCAGGTCCTGAACAAACTGTGTGATACATAAAGGCACAAAATTTGTTTGGACTCTGTCTATTCTGAATCGATTAAACAGTAATCGTTCAATACAGGAGGTTTAGAGTGAAGTTTCAAAAGTCAATTTGTGTTTCGGCTGACATGTAGCAAGACGTGGAGGAATTAAGGTTTGCGCGAAAGGTTCTCGGAGATACACTTTGGTTTAAATTGAATGGTTTGATGAATTGAAATCAGTTTGAAAAATGGAATAGTACACAGAACTCAGAACCCTGCGTTGAAAATGTGAATCTTGAATCAGCATTGAATTCTGTTCATTGTGAAACACTGTTGGATGAACTACATGAGTGAAGGCGATTTGCATTGAGTTGGAAGCCTCAAGAGTGAATGCGTTGGAAAGTCCAGGTATGAACCAACGTTTTTTAAAAATTGAAATTTGTTTATTGAAGATAGATGTGTGGACTAATGATAAGCGTAGGCTAAACATTGGGCTATTCGTTCCAAAGGCTATGTCATAAGTTTAGGGCTTATCATATATGGAATCTATCATGATGTTGAATGAAATGGAAGGATCGAACTAAATTATGGTCAAATGTACTTTGAATGGTGATGTTTGCCGTGGAGAGTTGATTTGATTAAAACAGTGTCAAGTTTGGTTAAAAAAGGCAAGGGCGCACATAAGTAACAGAAGCAAAGTTGAATTTTGGCATTTGGGCATTCATAAAGATTGGAGAGTTTTGTGAATTTTTTAAATTGGGATTGAAATGAATGCTGTTTTTGGTTAAGATATAAAGGAAAATTATTGGGTTTTGTTGAAATCCTTGGTTGAGGGTTGAATGGTGTTTAAATGATATGTGTTTTGCATGAAGTTTTTTGGTATTGTATTAAAGTTTGGGGTTGAACATCAAAACGAATTGATTTGAAATATGGTTTCCATAAACCATTAAAAATTGTGAACATATGTTAAGATGAAGCTTCCGCGAATGATAGTGTATGTAATTGCCCAAACTTGGAGTTTTTATCTTGGCAGTTACTGAGATGCGTTTTTATATGCATAGTAGGGAAGATTCTGGGTTTTGCAGGGTAATCTGCATCACAAAAAGTAACTGTTGTAGGTGAGGGTTGTACAATTTATCAAAGAGAAAATATACTTCCAAGTGATTTCAAGAGTGTGTGAACAAATACTTGTTGCATCATTATTCTTCTTGTGGCTTTGTACTCATCAGTTCTTGGGCTCCATTAAAAATGTGAATATGAACAATATGACACATAATCCAAATGTCCCATGTACTTTTTGTGTACTATAATGGTTCATTAAGCAAAACATCTCCATATTTTGAATTAGTCTCATATGAAGGAAAAAAAGGTCAAATTATTCATCAAAGAGGTATGAATCAATTTATATTGTACTGAGAAGGGAAATTTAAACAAGAGAATGATGGGAGACAACATTGTTACCAAGAAAAACATAAAATCTTATGAAGGAAAATATTATGCAATCATGGTATGGAGTTCAACTATTACAAGGTTTGTAGAGTATCCAATAAGGTATGAGGGTTGGAAATAATTATTGGGATTGATTATGCTTGCAAAGTATAATCGGAATGAAGGATTGAGAAAATAGTTTGAAGAATGTGGACATGATAGGGTGAAATACATGGATTATATGTTTTAAAATAGTTTTCTCATTACAATCTCCAAAATTTTAACAAATTAAAAAAAAATGAAGCTAGTTTTACCTCAAGTTTACCATTTTGAATTGGATAAGAGAACACGATATGATGATTTATTTGTTTTTCATTTTTCTCACGTACTCCACTCCATGATCTCTTGACCATCACTTTTACCTTACTCCACAAAATGTACCATTTTCATGTAGGAGACTTATTTTTTCGAATTTCTCTCAAATAGTTAAATAGATTCTTCTAAAAACTTCTCACGTTGTTACCATTAATATTATGAATCTTCCCACAAAATATCTTGGCCAATGGGTGCATAGATATCGATAAAAACGATAAATGGTTGTAGATGAAAGTGCCCAATTTCTTGAAAAATACACACTATAATTTCTTGAAATTTTGTATATATTTTTACTTTATCTCAATGCATTTACCATTAAAAATTCAGATCCAACGGATGCACGCACGGTAATCAAGATATGGTCAAATAAATTTCTACCCTGTTTCACCCTCACCCTACTTAATGTTGCAAGAAAAACATAGGTCACAAACTCATTTTAAGGAAAAAATGAGTGCTTCAAAAGGGAAAAAAACAATTTACCTTCTTTATGGCCACACGCCTTCAAAATCCACTCTCGATGACGAAAATGAGTTGTTGTGAAAAATACAAAACTTTGTCCTAATTTGTGAACAATGGTAAAAATTGAAAATCTGCCTTAAAAACCCACTTGAAATTCCCTTCAAAATTTCTCTTTTTTTGAATTATGCTCGCGTCTTACTCAAATTATTATATTATGAGAAAACCCAGTATGTTGAAATTTTTTATTTCTGCTCTAATTTCTTGTAATATTTGTGCCAAAAATAGCTTGGAATAAGCTGCTATAACAAAAAATAGGTGCTACAACAATAGCTGCAGAATCTACAACTTTCCATAGTTATTGCAGAAAATGTCAATTTTCATGGTTATTTATATTATTCTTCTAGAAAATAAATTCTCGTATGAACCACTAATTTGGATTATGTGTTGCATTTTGAAGTAGAAATCATGAAAAATAATGCATGTTGACTGAAATAAACCCATTTTTTATTTCCTTGAAAAGGAAATAAATGAAAAAGACTTGTAGTGGTTCTATCATGATGTTGAAAAAAGATGAACATGCTGCTACAAGAAACCAATAAAATGTATTGGTCAAGTTGTTGTTGATTCCATTAAACCATATAGTTTTCATCAAAACCAAAATTCATGGTACAATTTTTACCATGCGAATGAATGTTCCGAAGTCAAGTATGGAAAGAAATTATTGGATTACTCATCAATGATGAAAATCATTAACCAATGCGATACACCACACCGATAATGTAAATGAGTGTCAAGGTAATTAAATGCATCTTGATAGGGATAAATGAATGTGTTAAAGTCGTGTCACGTGCAAGATATTGCGATCGATCTACATTGTTGTATTCACATTGTTTTCAATGAGGAGGTTTTCCATTGATGTATGCAAGTTCCAAGGCACTCCAAATAAAATTTTATCTTGATCCTACATAAGGTGTTGAGGTCAATGGCACAAGATCTATTGGAAGGTGGGTGTTAAGGAATCCCACATCAACCAACTTGAGCATAGAACCAAAAATGATTTTGAGAACCATAATAAATTATTGAAACTATCATTAAATTCTAAAAATTATTGTGAATTTTTCTTGGGAGTTGCATGGTTTTCAAGCAAAACTCATGTCCAGTTGCACCAAAAAGTTTGTTTTCACAATATGACTTATTTTTCTCTTTAATTTTTTATTTTATTTTTAGATTTCCCACTCTACTTGAGAAATAAATCTTGTTCAAGTATATGAATACTTCCAATGGACCGATGTACGTAACAAGATGATAAATAAACACATATACATGTTTGAAAGATATTCTTTCATATGTACAAGTATATGAGAGACCAACTCCCATGATTGAAATGATGTCAAAATATATTAAGGGATGGAGTATTGGGATCTGATGACTATCTTGAACCAATATTAAATATAATATTTTATTCCTTGGCTTCCTCCTATCATGCCATGCAATTATTCATAGATGTGATCCCCATTCATTGAATCTAGTGATAGGCACGCAAGAAACTTTTCAATCTCACGTTCCAAAAACTTCTCTTCCTCCACATGCATCCATGATTCTTGGACCTTACCTGAGTATTAATATTATAGTTGTAGTTATTTAATGGAATCTAGAGAATGATTTTCGAGTACCTCAACATTTTAAGTGGATTGATGTGTTTTATTGTTGGGGATCTTAAATGTTTGTGCAGTTAGTGGAGTGGGAATGGATATTTGGGGTGCTTGTGTGGGTGGTAATGGTAAAGGTTTAATTGAGTTCAACTAAGGGTGAAACTAATGTTATGGTGGAGGTAAGTGCTATGGATAACATTGATATTGGTATTGAGGATAGTTAGGAAGAGATTGAGGATATGGTTGATTTCCTCTATAAGGATCTTGCCAACCTTATTTCCAAGATTTGTTTCGAGGTTGGGATTGAGATGACTAAGGTTTACAAGGGAATTATGTTTTCCAATTAATTGGATATTTTTGTGCATAACCATGAAATTGAGAATTGAGATTTTTCATCATACCAGGTTGATGAGGCTTCCACGGTAATCTTGGAGCTACATAACATGATTATTCCAGTGTTTTATTTGCTCATTGGTAAACCTGTTAATGATGGGTAATATTTAGTAGTATGTGATCTTGCACATATTTCATAAATTTTAATGTTATCAAGGGGAAATTCATGCAAATCATGTTTTTTTCTACATTTAGGGAAAAAAATAAATGAAGTAGAATTCTCAACTTTTTGTTGGCTTTTCATTCTTCGCATATCAACCTCTTCATATAAATTACCAATAATGTCTAAAACATTGTTAAGTTTAGTTTGAATTAGCAATTGTGATGCGGACTTACTTACTCTTCCCATCACTAGATCTTGAGCGGATCTTCCATAGTTTTCTTTTCCTCTTGATATGTTCTTGCATAGTTCACAAATATCTTGAAATTACAATTGAGAGACATCTAGTTTCCCCATTTGATTAAGAAGATGAATATATTCATCCCTTATTGTTTTAAATAGGAGAGTTTTTACTTTTTCTAATCCTAAAGCATGAAGTTAAGATATTTTGACATTATAGTTAAATCTATCCACTAAATATTCTATGCTTTCATCTTCTTTTTGGTTCATCTTCAGGACTTCATTTCTACCCTCATGGTGTATGCAATAATATTTATATTTTTCCAAAAATACTCTTTCCATATCATCGCATGTCCTTAGAGAATTTGTTCCTAAATTTGTGAACCATCTAAGAGCTTTATCCTTCAATGTTTCTAGAAACATATTCACGTTCTTAGTGTGTAATGAGTAGCCATAATATCTACAAAGTATATCAAATTCAAAAAGAAATGTTTATGGGTATTCTAATCTCGTACCTTTGAAGTTAGGAAGTAGAGATGGAGGGATGTTCTTCATATGAGAAATGATAGTAGTTTCTTCAATGGGAAATACAAAAGGATCTTCCTCATTATCATCATTTCCATCCATTTCTTCAAATTCTTTTTTTTCACCTCTTTTTCTACTTTCAAAATTATGAATTCATGATGTGGAAGGTGATGTGGTTCTTACCACACCAAGTGATATAGTGGGGGTGATAGGTGATTCAAGTCCTTTTTCTAAATGAATCCACCTCTCAGATGTACTAAAATGAAATTAAAAGGATGCAACTAAAAATGAGAGGTGATTGAAAGCTAATGCCTATTTATACTTCACTGAAAACAACTCCAAAATGTTGTGTAATTTAATGGACTCTTAAATTACTTACATTTATATGTCAATCTAGGTACTTGATCTTTTGAAGTACACTACACCATATGTGCTAGGAGATTAAATTTCAATATATATGCATAACTGAAATTAATTGGAAACTTAAAAATAAAATTAGATTCTTTAATATAAACTATGGAAGTACTATGTTCTTTGAAACGAAATTAATGTTAAACTAGAAAACATAAATAATATTGATCTAAGAAAACGTGAGATTTTACCCTATCAAAGTATGGAGATTTTGTTCTAAAATTTACAAAATTTAATATATGGGATCATGAACATTTTAATCTAATAAAGCATAAGAAATTAATCTAAGGAAATTATGAGTCTTTAATCTATGAGAAGCATAAACAATTAATATATGTAAATCTTGAATTACTTGTTGCAATGACAATTATTTATGAATCAAACTACACATGTGAAGTAAACTATTCTACTGCAAATGAATTACTACTTTAGCATGAATGAAATGGAAATTATTGAGAAATTAAGTGGAAGCAACTATTCTAAAAAACAAAGCACTAAGTATAAAACAAACCATATATGAGAATAACATAATAGAGATTATATTTAAAGCTAATTTAAGAAAGTAAATATTTTTGTATTTTTTTGTTATTTCCAATCACTTAATCTATAATAAAATAGAGGCAAATAAGTAAACAGGGTGAAATGAATTTGAGATAAAGGAAAAAAACATTAAAATGAAACACAAGTTTATCAGAGAGAATTATGAAATTAAATGAAAGAAATGGAAAACATATATACTATTCTCACAGATCTCGAGGGGACCCTCCTCAAGACTGCAAGGTGTTAAAAATTCATATCAAAAGAAGAGAATTAAATCACCAATTTCATTCATAGTTGTGCTATATTAAAAATAACATTCAAAGGAAAAAAAACAGAGGTTTTCTCCTTTAATCAGTAGCAACAATTAAAAATTAAGAACATCATTGACAAATGATCTCTCCTCTCATCAAATACACTAGAATTTATAGAGTTTTGAGACAATTAAAAAACTCATAATTTTCTTGCTTGAGTTTTGGTCATGAAATCAGTTTTGAAAATAAAATACAATCTTGTTTCATGGATCCTTGGATAAGAGATCTTCTAAAGTATGATAAGGATGATCTCCCTTCCACGAATCTATTAAACAAAAACTCATTCCAATATTTTTTGTGACTATGCATTCAATGACGAATTGGAAAATCGTTTATCCACTTAGTATGCAAAATAAGGCTCGGAATAACCAAAATAATATCTCAAATGGTAAGCAAATTTAGAAAATGACTCATTAAGAGCCTAATTGGGCTAGTTCTTAAAAAAACCCATGTTTTCATTTTCCAAAATATGTTTTCATTTGCTCCCAAAATGTGTTTGAAGTTGAATGGTCAAAACCTCTTTGTTTTTCCTTTGATATTTTGTTGGAAGTCCACACATGCTAGCTCGGTGGAGTTTGACCTATATAAATCCACATTGGAGCTTCTAGAAATCAAGTCCAAGTGACATATTTCCTTCTACAATGTTTGTACTACCTCAACCAAGGAGATAGCTAGATGACTTCACTATATTGCAGAAAAACTTGAGCTAGAAAAAGTTTCATTAGTAAAACCATGCAAAATTCTTCTTAATTCGATAAAAATAATGGAAATAACAATAAGAAACCATATATGCAGGAATTTGGTGTGTTTATGAAGAAACATGTTTAAAAAAAAGGTCAATGAGTGAATGGAATGATGTAAAAATAGATGGTTTCATCAACAAAATTATGACAAATTCGAAGCCCAACAAAGAGCAGGTTGAGAATTGAAGAGAATATCATGACTGGGAAAAGAGACAGAACAAAAATATCATGATATAGCATGGTAGAGATATAGAAAAGAAAACTCTCGTAAGCTACCATGGTAGGAACATAACATTCCTTTGAGCAGTAGAGGAAGTAGAACAAAAAAATAAAATTGGAGGATAAGTTAGTGCATAGTTTGATCTGGAACCATATGAATACATCTACAGTAGTGCAGATAGCCTCTAGGCATGACACAACTCTCTGAGAAGTTATTGATATCTTGGTTGCAAATTATGATCACAAGGGAGACTTCGTCCAAGTGGAAATAAGTTTTTGGTTCCCTGGTGCTCAAGGGTTGAGATGGGATTCTCTGAAGTCCCTTCACCATCTGTAGTGGAGCCTTAGACCCGCAGTCCCTGGAAAATGGAATTTCATAAGTATATTCTGCTCATTTTATTTGTTCTAGCAGTGGGTTCTAATTCTCTTTTGTGTGTGGAACCACTCTGTTTCATGTTTCATAGTCGAGGCGAAGCCTCTGGATTCCTTGTGAATTTGGTGGACTGTTATTGGTTGGTGCGTAGAAGTGGGAGGACCTATAGAGTCCTTGTTTTTACGAGTAGCTGGTATTCCTTGATAAATCCATCTTAGTCTCCAGAATTTCGCTCAAGGGTGGCAACCGCAAGAGATATATGGTTACAAATTGCCTACAGTCAGGTGGATAGTTGTATTCCCTAACTCAGCTTCCCAAATCCATATAAATATGAGTGATCGTACTCATTTCTACTATATTGATGTTAAAGTTTAAATTAATTTTGTGTTCATTACTTGAGTGATTCATGGCAAACATGTGGCTCATGAGGGTGAACGCCTATTCATTTCTTCCTCGTGGCCATAATTTTATATAGATGTTGTTCCCTCAAGCAATTTAATTATAAATGTTTATTCCAATTATTGTTTGTACGAAGAATTGTTGGTTCTACTGATTTTAAAAATATTGGAGCGTGATCATTAGTTTTGGATGTTATAGCTTATGCATTATTATTCAACACGTAGGAATAAAAAATGTACATATACGTATACGTTGAATGAACAATTTTAATATTAATTACTGCACATGAGAGGATAGTTTATGTTCATTGAGTAGTTGTTGAGGTTAAGTTCAAGCATAAATTATGGCAAATATGAATTACATTGGGTTGTGCATGGGACCTGAGTTATTCTCAACTAACTAGTATGTTCATTGATGTAAATAAGCATGATGTCGTGTATAAAGTTCACCAAAATAACAAAAGAAAAAAAACCGAAGTTGAAGTTTTGGGGTTAATTCCCAAGTTTTATAGATGTATGCTATGAGACAATGTAATTGAAAATTCACTTATAAACCTATGTCGAAAGGGTTCAGTTCTCATACAAATGAGACCATACCTATGCATGAGCACATAATGTATGTCACATGCATGTACCATAAGATGTTACATGCTCATTATGAGTTCAGTGATTTCCCCTTAAAACCAAGATCTAACTATACTCATAACAACAATTGAGATATAAAGGAATTCAGCTCAAAAATTTCAATAGTAATTTAATTGTGGTTACATATGTTTCAATATATTTATATACATTGAGCATATATATATAAACATATTGACACATATGTAAAGACTGTTAACTTATAATTGAAAGTCTTGAGCTTAATGCATGAATGTCTCCGTTGTTGTTATGAGTATAGTTAACAGTGTTTACATATGTGTCAATATGTTTATATATGCTCAATGTATATAAATATACTGACACATATGTAAACACTATTAAATTTCTATTGAAATTATTGAGCTTAATGCATGAATGTGTGAGTTGTTGTTATGAGTATAGTTATATCTTGATTTTAAGGAAAAATAACTAAATTCATGATGATCATGTAACACCTTATGGTACCATAACCTGATGTCGAGAGTTTCGGCTTAAACATAGGCATGGTAATGTATACATGGGAATCATTTTCATTTCAAACATAAGTATGCATTTATATATGTGTATTTGTGTATATCGCGAGGCTTTGGGTGTAAAAATGATCTTAGAGTGCCACATGGAGGTTGAGCCTCATTGGCTAGGTTTACAGTCCCTACAGCCATAACATATAACTAATGGTGGAAACACCTGGCGATGGGCCCTCGTAGTCGACGGTCATATGGTTGGTGGTCAGGCCCGATAAGATAGAAGTTGGAGTGCCAAGAGAAATTCAGGCCAACCTCTGAGTCAAGTTGAACCCTAGGTCAGAAAGTCAAGGGTGAGGGACTATCCTAGTTGACAGGATTCTTGTCTCGTGGAATTGGCGATGGGTTTACCTTTGACTTCCTATGGTGCACACCCATCCACTTGAATAGTCCACGATGGTTCAGGGTTGTTAGTCATAAATTCATAGCACTGTATCATGAACGTTGGTTTACATGTTATGTGGTCATCACATGGGGACTCACGTGGATGCGACGTGGCATGAACATAGATATGACATGTTAAGTTAATAAAATTTTAAAACTGACACAACAGGAGATATCAAAGTTCAATTTGAGAAATATTTTATATCACTAGAAACATCTCACCGACATGAGTGTAATGATAACATCAGAGTTGAGTTTTGGAAAAATCATAGAGAATTAAAAAAAATTATATATATATATATATATAATATCTCACTTCTCTAATTTCACAAAGGAAGTTGGGTTAGCATGTGCACACTTCACTAAGGGGAAGGTGGGGTTTTCAGAGGTGCTATAAGTGTATCCAAGTTCAACACTTAGAGTAGATGGGCTCTATCATGGGTAGCTAACAAAAAATCTCCAAGGGGGCCTTGTAATTTTTTTTAGGAAAATAACTAAGCAATGTTTAGGTGTTAAAATATGGTTTATAATTGGTTTATTACATACATAATTAATTATGCGGCATTGTACTAACAATTGGTAAAGTTTTATTAGTATTGATGAGCTAACAGTTTTTGTTGACTGATATATTTTGTTGAGTGTACAAGCAGATGTGGTATTTCTTTTGGCTTGATGCTTATAAGGATTGATGTACTAATGGGGCTTGTTGTGCTACAGTGAATTTACCATGGAAATTCCATAAAATGAAGGTCATGGTTATGATTATGTTTATTTATTTATGTGATGATGTATATAACAATTTGTATGATTAACAATACAACACATCATAAGAAGAAAAAGGAATTTGATAAACACAGAATGAGAAGAAATATGGTTCAGTAGATTTCTCACAGGTCATAACATGGGCATGAAGAAGCTTCAGTGTATAACAGGAGAGGAGAAAAATATTTTGAATGAATAGATACCTTGAGGAGCCTACAAATTGATATTAGGAGTTTTAAGGTAGATAATGAGAATTTGGTAAGGGCTCGTGATAGGAAGGCTAAGGTAAATGCAGTTATGCTGCAAATCCTGTCAGAATTATAGATATAGATGACACATGAATTGGGAGCTAGCTAAAGAGACAGGAAAAGCCCTTTGAAATTAGAAGAGAGAGAAAATGGATCAGATGGTAGTAGGTCAGTAGAGAGGCATGGAGGAGAATATGAATACAAAGTGAGACAGAATGCAGGATTGAGTACCCCAAAGGTAATAACTGGAACTTATGGATATCACTGTAGTAGACATTCTAGTTCTACTACCAAGAGGAACCATCATTGTTATCATCATCGTCATCAGTATCCTCAAATTCATATTGATGGGCCTCAAAATTAGACATGAATTAAGGCCCATCTTACCATCCTTCATCACATTAAACCTCTCTTTATTCATTAGATGAAATATTTTTAACTTTAATATGTTCATTAGGAAGGTTTAGAGCATGAGATAATATAGGTACTTGCACGTTTTTAGGTTAACTCCCAAATTTTTTACTTAAATTTTGAGCGAGAGTACTTGTTAGATGAAAAATATAATTCTTCCAGTACTCATGTTGCATATTTTTTTATGGATACCACTGCACGAAAAATTAGAAATACATGAAAAATGTGATTGAAATCAAATCTTTTCATGTATTTCTCATTTTTCATGTAGCAATGTGGATCTAAAGTATAAAGCATCGGTACTCCTCGGATGGGAAAATTAAATTTTGCATCCAACTATTACTTTCTCTCAAAATTTCAATAAAAAATTTGGGACATAAGTTGAAAAGTAGTTTTATTATTTTATTATGTTATAATCTTCTTACCCTTTTACTTAAAAAATGGTGAATGTTCCTTCTAACAAAATATACATTAAAATGAATGGGTAACTCTTCTTTCTTATTTTAATGACACAGAAAACAAGTGTAGAAACAAAGAGTTATGCTACCATATTAGTAATCTTGAAAAAACACAGAGAGAAAAGTGCAGGTTATTGAGATAGAGGGTCAATATAGATATCTTGGAGCTTTGGTCAAGGATTTAGTTGAAATGATATAATAAAGGAACACAAGGAACTAATTGGATTATGAAACTTTGCAATGTATTTTTGGGAGGACATGAAGAATCTCAAGTGTGGGGGAATGTTGGGCCTCCAATTTGTCATAATTTTGTTCATGAAACCATCCATTTTCGCATCATTCCGTTCACTCATTGTCATCATTTTTAACCATATTTCTTCATAAACTCACTAAATAGTTGTATACATGCTTACATGGTTTACTGTTATTATTTCCATTATTTTTAATGAATTAATAATAATTTTCTATTGTTTTACTAATGATAGTCTGGCTAGTTCGTAGCTATTTCTAGGAGCTCTAATATGGATTCTTATTGGTCAAAATCCACCCATCTTGAAATGTGTGGATCTCCAAAAATAAAAAGATAAAAGGAAAAACACAGTAGTTTTGACCAATCAACTTGAAACACATTTTCTTAGTACATGAAAACTAATTTAGGAAAAATAAAGCATGGTTTTTTTTCAGCACTGGCCCAATTAGGTTCTAACCAGAGGTCTCTCAAAAATTTTAGGATTTGATATATTTTTTAGGTTATTTCAAGCCTTATTTTGAGTATTAAGTAGGTAAACTATTTTCCAATTCATTATTCAATAAACAACTACCAATTTATTTTTAAAGAGATGTTCTTTAGAAATTTTGTGGCAGGGAGATCATTCTTATCTTATCTAGGTAGATATTTGATCCAAGTATCTATCAAAGAAGATTGGATTTTATTTTCAAAAACTTATTTCGTGACCAAAATTAAAGAAAGAAAATTATGAGTTTTTTTATTATCTCAAAACTCTATAAATTTTAGTCTTTTTAATGAGAGGAGAAATCATATGTCAAGTATAATCTTAATTTGTAATTATTGTTGTTGATTGAAGCATAAGAACTATGTTTTTCTTCAGTTGAATCAATTTTTAATATGGCACAACTCTCCATTAAATTGGTGATCTAAGTCTCTTCTGATATGAATTTTCAACACCTCAAAGTCCTCATGAGGTCCCCATCGAGATCTGTGAGAATAGTATAGATGTTTTTGTTTTCTTTGATTTAATTTGTTTATGCTCTTTTCTTAAGATAAAAACATTCATTTTAATGTTTCGTTCCTTTAGCTTGAATTCATTTAGCTCTCTTTACTTCTTATATTTTCTTACACATTAAGTCCTTGGAAATTATAAATAAAATACAAAACTATTTACTTTCTTAAATTATGTTTAAATAGAATCTATATTAAGTTATTCTCATGCATGGTTTGTTTTATACTTAGTGATTGGTTTTCAAGAATAGTTGCTTCCACTTAATTTCTCAATAATTTCCATTTAATTCAGAATTACAGTAGAATAGTTTACTTCACATGCTCACTTTGATTCATAAATAATTGTCATTTGAAGAGGTATTTAGTGCTTTACATTGATTAATTGTTTATGCTTCTCAGAGATTAAATACTCATGATTTCCTTAGATTAAATGATTAAGTTTTCTTAGATTAAAATTTTCATGATTCCATAGGTTAATGTTTGTAAGTTTTAGAACAAAATATCCATATTTTCATAGGGTAAAATCCCATGTTTTCTTAGATCAATAATCTTTATGTTTTTCAAGTTTAACATTAATTTCCTTTCAAATAACATAGTTTATATTAAAAAATATAATTTCCTTTTGAAGTTTCCAATTCATTTGAGTTATGCATAAATATTGAAAGCTAATATCCTAGCACATATAGTGTAGTGTAGTGTAATTTGCAAGCTCACTTACCAGAATTAACATATAAATGCAAGTAATTTACTAGTCAATTAACTTACCCAACACTCTTTTTTTGGATTTTTCTTAGTACTATGTGAAATATTATTGAGTGTGTAAATAGATGTGTGATCTCTCTTGGGACTTTTCTCAAGTTAGTATGTGTGATGCTAGAAGTGTGATTGTGTTGTTCCCTATGTGCTTTCACTCTCCCTTTTTCCTTTCTCCCATGCTTCCACATGTAGTCATTGACCTCCTTGTATTTTTTATTTGTTTCTCCGAACTTCCTATGTTATCCCAGCTTCATTGATTTGTATTTTCTTTGTTGTTAATTCTCTTAAAAAGGATGGTACTCATCCTACCCTTGTAGTTCCATAAATTTGGAGCACCAATTTATTAAAAACACACCAAACAACCTTCAATGGCTAACACATATTTCAGAATTTTTTGCAGCAAATAAATTTACCAGGAAATATCCATCCTAAGTCCCTTGAATAAGTGTCTTTACATAACCCATTTTTCCTTTAAAAATAAAATAAAAATACATAAAATATTTACATGGTATTCATAATTAAAATAACTAAGGTTGTCAGAACTAATTTTTTTCAGGGTTGTTTCTATTGACTCACTTGATTTATCTCACCTTAGGGTGTTAGCTATTACCCTATTACCAATCATACATGGTGAAGTGTAATGAAAATCTTGAATTTTGAGCTTTTTATTCAATTTTAGGAAGTAATTTTTTTTTTTCAAAAGACCATTATCTGATGATCCACCTAACCTTCTATATTCTTGTTGCATGTGATTAATTGATTTTATTTTCACACATTGTTCCTCCATATACATCCTTGCAATTAAATGTAACAATTAGACTTAAAAAAAATGTAACACATCCAAAAATTGTACAAAACCATAAAATTGCACACAATCATAAATATCCTTAGATCCCATTATTTAATTTTAAGACATGTGAGAAGGAGAATTTTTTTATTTTATAACAAGTGTTCTCAATCCCTTTTCAATAATATGGCCAAAAACATTCTCAATTCATGGACAATCCTTGATAAGACTTCAAATTTTTGAAGATACAATCATTCATGTAACCAATATGCATTAGATGGTTTCCCATTCAAAATGACCAATGGATTCAAGGGTTAAACTATAAAATTTAATGGAAAAACATCTTTAAACCAAAAAAGGCTTCCAAAGAAAGGAAAATTATCCCTTGTAACTCCATCACATAAAAAGTTAAACCAATTACTTGCTTCACCCTTATACCTCCCATTTTATCGATTAAAATTTTCCAAGAACATGTGTCATTTACCTTTGTCTCCAGTAGTTTCAAGATAATGAGATAATGCAATGATTCTACGATACCCAATCATGTCCACTGGAGATTAAAGTTGATCCCAAAGCAAATATTTTACATCTTTTTTATAAGAAATGAACAGGAAGGAAATAAATTTGTATCATATAAAATTCCATTTGTTTCACAACCAACTTTTTCCTCTTTCTAGTGCATAGGTCATCGACAATGGAGTGGAAGCCCATGATGCTTTCCCTTCGTGGTTTTATGAATATGGAATCCACAGGGGCTCACATAGTGTGAACCTAGCCTTCGTCAAACTTTGCGAGGCAAATCTACGAAAAGTTTCCATGATACTTCTAATTTTCATCTCTTTCAACGGACTTCACTGCAGTTCTTAAAATCCGTTTGCATTAAAATAAGAATCTGTTGATTCTTTTGAGATACCAATTGAAAATTCTCATCCAATGGTATATGCCCTTCATTGCTTTAATCCCTCACCATATTCTTCAAAATCAAGTTGGGAGTGTCAATCCATTCAAAATCTTGGGTTTGCAATATTCAAAGGATGTTTTATGGCTCAAGTTATCCTATGGTATACTTGGTTATGTTATGGTATACTTGGTTATGTTTAAGGAGACGTGTTTATGAAAGTAGGACCATATGGTAGGATTTTTTTTAGATATGTGGATATTATTATGGTTGATATAATATGGAGGGTTTTTTAGAGAGTTGAGATCACATCTAGCTACAACAAAACAATTTTATGGTATGCAACAATTTACAAATATTGTAGTTCCAATAGATTTTCTTCCATAATCAATACAACACTATAAAAATTACAAGGAGACAACATATACACTTCAACCAATCAACAAAATAAGGTTGATAAATTTTGGAATTGGTAGTGGCAGATACTAGGTTTTGAGACTTTCAAAGGGAAAAAAATTGATACCAAGTACATGTGAAAATGATGGATTGTAGAATCTAGGAAATTTTACAATATAAATATATTATTATTATTATTATTATTATTATTATTATTATTATTATTATTTCACAAAAATATATATTAGATATGCAAATTCATTTCATATCTAGATTCAAATCTTCAAAAAAAATTCTTGAATCAATAAAGCACCTCCCTTATAAAAAATCCATTGTTGATGAAGAAACTAGACTGAGGCATTAGAGTATTCTTCCTTAGCAATACATCATGGCTTTCTCCTTAAAATATTCTCATCATATCAAAATTATTTAACTTTGCTCAGATACCATGCTAAGGATTAACATGAGAGACACCAAACACATAAATTGTAGAAAAAGCTTGACGGAAGTCTCCTACATTGTATTGGTCCTAGGATATGAATCTATAATACATCAATTTGAACTTCTCTATCGTGTGTATATATATATATATATATATATATATATATATATAACTCATTAATGAAAATACCTCATTAATATAAGGATTACAACACATAACAATATGATTTGAGACCTTGTAATTATTTAAGGCCTCACAATGTAATAATCCTTTATATAAGCCTCTTATGTATGAATTATGGTTGAAAGGATATATTTTCATTAGAGTTCCAAAATATGTAAATTTTGATGTGGTTGGCATTGAAATCATTTTTTCCAACTGTTTTTTTTACCCTTCTTCTACTAGATAATCAAATGAAACTATTGTAAGAACCACATCCACCTGTAGTGTTAAATTATATATAAAATGAGTTTGTGCTCCATCTCCCTCTTAGTTGGTGCCCCTTTAGTAACTTGGAACACTACCATCTATACCTCTAGTAACTATTCCAATTTTATTTATTTTTTTCTTTAGTGCACCCCTTCATGGATTCCTTTTCCTTCATTGAATCCTCCCCTGAAAATAATAGAAATTATTTCTGGTTATCACTAATAAATTTAGTAGATTGGTTGACAATTACTAAGGAAATATTAGACTTACATTTATGCATTTTGATAATAAATTATTTCCCATCCTTAATGAGGTGGTATTTCTTGGCTCTCCACATGAAAATTTCATCCCACATATACATATAAGGACTCCTAAAGTTAACTCTACATCCATAAAGTGGAATTACATCCAATTCTACTGCATTGATAAAATGAACACTCAAAGAAAATTGTATTCTACATTATATTATATTGTTATGTTAATTTCCACATCCTTATTTACCCATACCAATAGATATGGGATAGAATGATCTTAAACCTCCAATCAATTTTTGTTTAAAAAATCCATTGCTATGAGATTATCATAAGAACCTAAGTAGAATGGAGAATCAATATCAGTCTTTTGAACTTGTATATTAATTTGGGAGGGCTTGGTCATTCAGTCTTTTGAACTTGTATATTAATTTGGGAGAGCTTGGTCATTTAATTCTCTTTGTGAAGATGAAGGATACTCATATTCACCTCCTTTTACACTAATGAATACAATATTCTCATGCAAATCATAGTTTATTTTTCACTTAATTGCTCAAATATATTTTGAGAATAATTGTTTTCTTCCCATATTTATTCCAATTGCTTGGGTTCAACTCTACATGCAATTTACAATATTTCTCCTTTATGTGGCCATCAACATTTTAGTCATTGCAATGATTTCTATGATTCCGAGCATGGATTATTTTATTTATGCCCTTTCCTACTTTCCACTTCTTCTTCCCTTCCTTGGAAGCTTCCTAGTGATTTTTCTATTTCAAACCACTTAACTACCATTTCTTTTGGCCTACGTTGTTTAGGTACTATGCATGTACAAAAATATCACTCATTATTTTTCTTTTCAATAATATCACCTACATTCATAGTTGTTTGTGTAGAAACCCAAGATACTCGAGTAAGCTTCAGCTCTTAAGGGATATACCTAACATGATGGCCATCCTCTAGAATTTAATGGTGTACTCCTACATAATAGTCCATTTCTTCTACTTTAATTAGTGAAATTGGATATATTGGTTGTATAGATACATGATAGAGTATAATTGAGACTTTATGAAGGTTTCAAACTCCTCTCACTTTTTTACTAGGGATCACCCTCTAACCTGAGTTTTTGCATATGTATTTTCTACTAGGTTAAGGCGTTAAACTCATGATATTTTATGTTCCTCATCCATATATTGAACATTGAAGTAAAATTCTAATTGTTGGAGCCAACTACTTAATTTTAAAGAATTGATCTCACCTTGATATTGTTTGATGTACAAATTTACTTTCATGTCGAAGAGATACTATGAATGATTCATGGAAGGGAAAAAATAAAATAAGATTTATGAATTTACAAAAAAAAAAATTGAAAATCTCTGTTTTTTAATACTCAAATGTCAAGTTTAGAGACACTTTGGACACAAAATTAAATTCCACATCCAAAAAGTACCCACTTTGCATACTTTTGACTAAGCCTTCATAGAAAAAAATAAAAATACATGAAACACTTGTATTCAACATACTTATTTAATGTATTTTCAATTTTTTTTATGTGGTATACTAAGAAGTATATATGAAACCGAGTATGGGTGAAAAACATCATTCTTAAAGCCATATTTTTTACATGGCATAATTTATACCTTCATGATTGAGAGCAACATTGACAATGGAACTTTTTTCTTAATCGTCAAAATTTTGAAAACTTAAGTAGATCAAGGTACAACTTTACTTAAACTCTGCACTTATTTAGTTGATTGTTGTTAACTAATGTTAATTTATAGTCACTATGTTAGTGTAAAAGTGATAATAACATAACATGTTAAATTCAAGAAAAAGTGAAATTCACAAAAATAAATAACAAATTGTTCGTTGTAATAAAATAAATTAAAAATATTGTATTATAATAATTATAAAAATGCATAAATTTAATAAGAAAGATAGATATTTAACATTGGATATAATTTTTTATTTAATTTTTAATTACAAAATAATTAGGTTCACGTTTCTTTTTATCTTTTTTACTGGATATTTATTAGGGATAATTTTATCATGTCTAACAAAATATAATTAATGTTTTCTATTATAAAACTAATGTAGTATACCTCTTTTTGGATCACGATCAGATCACTATCACTTAATTGAAGTTGAGGTGATGAGTCATCCTCCATTCACACATAGTAGCTAGTGATGTCTATGCCCAATGAAATCTAAGTTATGATAGGTTTTCCTAGTGTATTGAAAACTAATGTAGAAATATAAATTAAATGATTAGTAAATGTCAATAAACATCAATCCATAATAAGAATCAAAACATAGTTCATAGTGCATCTCAAGTTGCTAAAAAAACATAAGAATTAAGTAGCTTATAATTTTATTTGAAATAATAACTATCGTTAATGACAAAAAAATTAATATATAAGTTGAACATATATAGATTTTAAAAAACATATAATTTTCTTTTTAACCATAGAATTCATCCCATTTTATCATGGAAATTCTCAATTCAGACCATGGCTATCAATACCACATGCCCAAAAAATCACAAATAATTTAATATCACTATATATATATATATATATATATGGAAATTATTTTCAAAATAGATTATTGCCTTTGATTTAAGTATATTACTAACAATATTCTATAATATTGTATGGATTTTAAATCCCTACTATCCACATAATTATTATTATTGGTAATTTTGTGGGACGAGTGCATGGTGAAACAATTGTCTCACTGAGATGTTATCCCCTCCACCTGGTTTCAAATCCCATAGGGGGACACAATGTCCCGTCATAGTAAGACTTGAAGGATAGGTGATTTAAATGGGAATATGATTTTTTTGGTGCTAAGATCCAATTCATAATATAAATAAAGTTCTTGAGGATTGAGGTTAATTGCGAGTTTAGTATCAGTTTTTATGTGTTTTTATGTCAATTTCATGATAAAGTTAACATAAATAAAACATTGAACAAAAACATCTAATAGACATGAAAAGAACCATACAAATTCACAAAACATCACATGATGAAGGAATTCACCCACTTTCGGCTACGTATCCTTGGTCTAGCTTCTAATGGATTGGCCCTCTTATATTATGCTCCAAAGTGTGATTTCATGTATTTAAAATGCTCAAATAGCTTTGAAACTTATCCGATCAGCTCCAAAATGCCCAAAAATGCCCGTCTAGCCTCTTTATGCATCAAATTTGGCAAAAAACTAGAGAAGTTATGAACACCCCAAGTTTCTCCACTAACCGCTCCACAATTTGCTTCACGGCCGACATCATCCTACAAATCCACTCTTTTTCTGTGCTAACACGGTGATAAATTCCTAGTTTTCTCAGCAAAAATTTCACCTCACTAAAATTCCCTCTATGGCCTATGCTGGAAAACTAATTTTTAATTAAAGGTCGTCAATTGTTCCGCTAATAGTCGGCATGTGGGCCACCCATGTCGTTGACCATTAGCATATATTGTGGGGGGATCAAGACTAGCCTCCCACCCAAGATCCTACCAGTGGTGGTGAGTAGGGATGGGCCTAGACCCGAGCCCCATCCCGCATATCTTCGACATATTAACAATGAAAAAAAGGCACAATATATATAGGTTAATACATGACCCGTGGTGTAGTGGTAAAAATTGATGCTTGTTGAATAGAGGTTGGTAGTTCAACTCCCTAGGGCTCCACTTGAACCTTACCAAAATTTTGCGACCCCATGTGCTACCATGTGGTAGCCTCTCGTTGGGCCACATGTCAACACGTGGTTGGCCAAAAATGAACTAATCAAAAAATGCCACAAAGAACCTATAATACCATGCCATTTGGAACTCCATGATTCACCGAAGGAAAACAAAGGATTAACCAGTCAACACGCCACATAGGCGTCCCTAGTAAGTTGTATGGATTCCCCAATGGGTTGTGTGCATTTTATTTTTTTCTAAATTTTTGTAATTGAAAAAGTGGACAGAATGTGTTTCTGGGAGCATATGGTATCGATTTTCCATGAAATGAGTTGTGCAGGATTAAAAATGATAATATCTACGTGGTTGTTTAGGTTCCACACCATTACGACAAATTTTATTTTTGAGCATAAATTTGAGAACATGATCATGCCTCTCGAGTGGAAGCTTTTGGACCCAAAAATCTCTTTCATTACCAAATATGTGGATGAGGGTACAATTCCCTTTCCCTTTGAGTCTCAATCCAATATAATTTTCCTAAAGTCAACAATTAGAGATTTTCATGAAAAATAATTTTTTTCCTTGATTCTCGAGACACTGTCTTACTGTTGTAGACACTAACATACTGTAATTTCCCAGAATTTGGAGAAAAACAAGTTTTCCTTGAAGAAACAAACTTGTTCCCACCTCGTTCATCAATCAAAGTGTTGGGAAAAATACTGAGGGGGGGTGGGTGAATCATTATTTAGAGCTTACTCAAAATATTTTACCTTTTTCTTTATAGAATTCCATATGCGGCTTTGATGAACCCAACTCACATATACACGCGCATATACTAAAAGAAACTAGCTTATACTGATATAATTTTTCAGATTACAAAAAATTTTCACGAACAATCTTTAACTCAGTTTACTAGTCATGCATTTTTTAGATAATCAGTAAATATGTGTAGTAACAGCAGTATAAAACATCACACGAGAGCAACACATGTGAACACCAATGTTTAAGTTGGAAACCCAATTCGGGAGAAAACCATCACTGCTGTCATTTCTGTCTTCAATATTTATTATATGGAAAACTGTTTACAATAGTGTACTGATGCAGACTCATATCAGTACGCACGAATCAACTTGTAGAAGGCTACAACCTTCTCTCATTTTCTAGCTGCTATTGGAAGGGAGATACAATCCCCTAATCTCATTTTCCAACCACTACTCGAATGGAGCTTCAACCCCATGATCAGAAACCACCTTCTACTAGCAGGAAGCTTCTACTTCCATATTGAAGGCTTCAACCCTCAGAACCACTACAAACCAAATTTCATCAATTTTCATATTGGATCAAACTGAATCAACACAACTCTTCATAAACATCAACAACCATAAACTTTACCCAATACTTCAATTAGAACACTGAGGACACTGAACCAGAACTTTACAAATAAACCAGACTTCACAATAAATATATAGATACAAACTCAACCGTGAACATTCTTCAACTTAAAATGTATATGCTACTTCACTTCACTGAACACGCATGAATACGTGCTTTCCTTCACACCAACTTGTGTACAACTCTCTGAGTCCCTTTTTTTAGAATGTAGTCAGTCTGAGATCCACATCTGAGACTTTCAGTCATATATCTTTAGAAACACAAAACCCTTCATTAGTTAGTCACCATCAACCATATTTATTCTCTCGTTCATCAGATTTGTACATAATCAACTTAGCAACCCAGATCTACAAGAAGACTTGATTGACACACAACAAAAAAATAGTAGGAATAGTAGAAAATGTCTGCAATAAGCTTCAGAAAACCCTAACTGCCATATGCACCTTTTCTAAATCAAACCCGCGTCTATATGAAATTTTTCTGAGATGAAATAGCGTATAGATATGTAAATATAAACATTTCAAAATGAACGAGATCCATAGAACTTACCCAGATTTCTTCACTTGATTTTAGAAAACTTGCGCGAGGTCATAGATCTAATCATCTCTTCAATGGATCACACAAGAGCATAACCATTTTAGATCTAGATATCCTGAACCATCATTGTATCCATGGGTGCACCATAGACTCAAATCTATCAATTAAAACAAATGTCATCCCATTTAGATATACCTTAGAGAAAATTATTCAGTAACAACCCTTATTCATGCACACCTTGCACTATGATCTTCTTCTCCTTCTATAGATTTAGCCTTTACCAATACCATGAGTCAAAACCTCACAACTGGTGATGGTATTCTTGGACGAAATCAAATAGACAATAAAATGCTCAATACTGAGGTCTAATACCATAGTAATGCCCCTTGGTATCATAATTTTAGAGCACAAAAAGGCATACACAACTTGGATAGTTCCTATCCAAGTGTATACGTGACTTCTCTTCATAAAAACTGCATATATACTAAATTTGAATGTATATGCGGGTTGCCTTCATAAAAGTGGCATATATATTGCCTCCACACACTTACTAGAATTCCTTTCTTTTTCACATCTGCACTAACTTGTAGAAACATAATTTTTACATCTACAACACATAGGTTGCTTATCAAAAGGAAACTCCTCATGTAGGATTCCTTCAAGAACAACTTCATCAAGTAGGTTGCCATCAAGGACAACATATTGCAACATATTGAAAACAATCTCCCCCTTTGGACTTGATGGAAACCATGATGGTGTTTGATCATCACAATAGATAAATACATTAATTATAACCATTATTCAAACACCAAAACACTCTCCCCCTTTGAAATCAAGGGAAAAGTGTGGACCAAAACAAGGTTTCTCTTCCCTTGTAAAAATATGAGCTCTGAAGATCTGATGTGTACTCAATTTACCATGCTCCCCCTGAGTTCATGCCAGATCTTTAGACAGATTTTTCAATGAAGTATGTGACTCAACCGAGTATGACCTTTCCTATCACTAAGGACTCATACTTACATCAATGATCCAACCAAGTGGAATTACAAATTTGACTCAAATTCCAAACCAAGTGGGTTTACAATTTTGAAAAATTCCTTACATGAATGAATATAGAAATTTTACATCATAGGTCTCAACATGACCTTTTCATCAAATTACATATATGACTATTTATGACCAAAACCAAAGAATCTCAAACATTATATCATCACACGGGAACCAATGAGAATGCCAACAATGCATCCTTTTTCGCAAGAGAATTTCCCCCCTTAGCTTGTGCATCCTAAACACCTTCAACAACCAAATCATCAAAGCATATTCATCAAGGAGTTAAATATCAGAGAATGTTACAGAAAGATGAATACTAGAACAACAACAAATATTACCCAATATTACCACAATTTTTCTGAAACGCTGACCCAGAGAATTTCTTTCAGCAAAAACTATACGCGGTTTTATGCACAAAAACTCCTGTATATACGTGATTTTCCCTTATGAAACTTATGTATTGAATTTAATCTTCTGAAATTAAGCAGATTTGATCAGAGAGGTAGAGGCAACTCCCAAATTCTATCTGAGATATTCGAAGGCTTCCCTGGGAAGAGGTTTAATAAATAAATCAAAAACTTTTTCTTTGGAGGGAACATATTCCAATTTAACTTTTTGTTCAAGAACTTTTTCATGTAGGAAGTGATACTTGATAGGAATGTGCTTGGTCTTTGAATGCGTAAGAACATTTTTTGAGATACTAACGACACTTACATTATCACAAAAAATGGAGATGTGAGGTGAACATTTGATTTGAATGTCTTGTAAAGTCTGCATTATCCAAAGTAGTTGTGTTCAACATGATGTTGCAGCCACATATTCTGCTTCTGTTGTAGATAAGGAAATAGAAATTTTCTTCTTGCTGAACCAAGATACTAATCGGGGCCCCATATAGAATGCACCACCACTAGTGTTTTTTCGATAATAAATGTTTCCAGCCTAATCATCATTTGTGTAAGCATGAAGAGTGAGATCAACATTCTTTGGATACCATAGACCATAGCCTTGAGTCCCAAATATTTGAATATTATTTTTACATCCTGAAGGTGAGACTCTTTTGGATTAGCTTGGAATTGTCCAACAATCCCAACTGTATGTATAATTTCTTGTCTTGTCCTAGTTAGATAAACCAGACTTCCAATCATGAATCTATATTTTGGTTGATTCACCATACGGGAATCATCATGAGAACTGATGTTACATCGAGTTACCATTTCGTACTCACAGGTTTGCAGTCTTCCATCCCATACTTCTTCAGAATTTCATTAAGATATTTTTCTTGTGATAAAAATATGTCATTTTTTTCTTATTGCACTTGTAAGCTAAGAAAAAATGTTAGTTCCCGAAGTAAAGAAATTTCAAATTCTTGCTGCATAACAGAATCAAATTTTTGACCCATGCACTCTTCATTACTCCCAAAAATGATGTCATCAACATATATAAATACAATCAAGAGTTTATATTTTTCATTTTTTGTGTATAAGTTGCTATCAACATATCCCTTTGAAAAACCTTCTTGATGAAAATATTTGTCAAGACAATAGTACCATGCCCTTGGAGCTTGTTTGAGACCATATAAAGCCTTTTTAAGTTTTCAAAAAAGCTTTTCATCATTTCCCAAAATGAATTCTTCTCGTTGTTCTATATAAACTTGTTCTTCTAGATCACCATTGAGGAAGGCAGATTTAACATCCATTTTATAAACTTTGAATTGTTGAAAGCTTGAAAAGGAAAGAAACATTCTTATGGCTTCAAGTCTAGCTACACGAGAAAATGTTTCTTCAAAGTCTATTGATTCTTATTGAGAATATCATTTACAAACAAGTCTAGTTTTGTTTCTAATAAGATATCCAATTTCACTTAACTTATTTTTGAATATCCATTTTCTTCCAATAACATTTTTATCATGAGGTATTGGAACTAATTCCCAAGTGTGATTCGTTTCAATCTCATCAAGTTCTTCATTCATGGCTTGAATCCAGCATTCATCTTTGCTATCTTGATTTACATTATGTGGTTCAATAGTGGATAAGAATTGCAGATAGCTAGGGGATCCTACAAGAGTTATTCTTGTTCGGACCCCTGATCCCTTTTCTCCGAAAATTTGAGATTCTTGATGATTCTTTTATACGTACCCTAGATGGAGCATTTTCATATAGATCTTCTTCTACTCCTTCATTAGGTTCACCTTCTATATTGTTAGTATTTGATGAGGGAAAATATACATCATCATCATCTTCAGTTGCTATTATTATTTCCTTTTTAGGAGCTGAGATAGACTCATCAATTACAACATCAATACATTCAACAATATTCCTAAGTCTTTTATTGTAACACTTATATTCTTTAATTCTTGAAGAGTATCCAAGAAATATTTCTTCATCTCCTCTTGGTTCAAATTTACCAAGTTTTTCATCATTGTTCTTGATAAAAAAAATTCTTCTAAAAACTCTAAAATGCTTTAGAGTTGGAAGATTACCATACCAGAGCTCATAAGGAGTTTTATCCCTATTCACATGGACATGAGACTTGTTAAGAATATTTACAACGCTATGTGTTGCTTCTCCCCAAAAGGTATCAGGTGTTCTAGAATCATAAAGAATAGTATGAGCCATCTGTTGAACTGTTCTATTGATTCTTTCTGCCACACCATTTTGTCATGGTGTTCCAGCTACATAAAATTATGTTTTATGCCATGTTGTTCACAGAAATCAAAAAATTCATGTGATATATATTCCCTTCCTTGGTGAGATCTAAGACGTTTTATTTTTAGATCTAATTCATTTTCAACCAAGGCTTTGAAGATCTGAAATTTTTAAAATGCTTCATCTTTGTGTTTTAGTAACCCAATCCAACACATTCTAGAGAAGTCATCAATAAATAGAATATATTATTGTTCTCCACGGGGTGAATTTTTCCTCATAGGTCCACATAAATCAATATGTATGAGCTCAAGAGGCTTACTTTCTAATCCTTCTTTGGCATTGAATTGCACTCTGGTTTGCTTAGTGAATTGGCAAGATTTGCGTATGGTACTTTCATGCAGAATGGTGTTGGGAAGATCACGAACAACTTTGAGCTTGGTAGATTTTTTGATTTGAGAGAAGCTCAAATGCCTCAATGTTTTGTGCCATAACCAATTTTCTAAGGATTTACCCAAGTAACATTGTTTTTTGCAACCTTTCAATACATACAGATTGCTTGGTGTTCTAGTTCCTTTTAATACAGTTTTTCCTGTGTCAAGTTCACGTACCACACATTCTTTTGAACTAAAGACAACTTCATTTCCCTGATCACACATTTGAATCGCACTTAACATGTTATTTTTTAATCCATACACATACATAACATTTTATCTTTTACATTTTCTTTTAGAAAAACATGACCTTTTCCTTTAATGATAGGAGGAGTGTCATTTCCAAAGGTAACATTCTTTTCTCTTTCTAGAGCGTTGTATGCAAGGAGTTTATTTCTATAACCTGTCATGTGTTTTGAGCATCCACTATCAATGTACCATTGATTTTCTTCACCTTCTACAAATAAGGCTATGCCACAGTTCTTGAACTGTAAGTCCTCTTTCTCCATACCTTAGAACTATATGCTCTTTTGGCTAAATTTTGCTCCTGCATTCAGATTCTCCATGACCAAAGTTATTGAAATAAGCACATTCAATTTCATTTTGAATAGGAGAAATTTTTTTATATGTATCATTCTTTATTCCAGTCTCATTTCTTTGCTTTGTTGCTTCTCTGGTCGTGATGGTTTTTACTAGGTCCCTATATTACTAGTATAGTCACTTATTGTTGTTAGTGTAACCCCATTATTTTTATTATTGTACCCTGTAACCCCCATATTGTTATTATTGTGCCCTTAAATTATTATTGTTAGGTCGGCTAGGATTACATTGTGGCCCCATGGACTCCTATATATAGAAAGGAGGTTTTGTAATTTGTATCATTCATGTATTGTATTGGATGTTTCCCCCTCGAGGTGGCTTATTTAGAAGGCATTTATATATATTTTCTTCTAATTTTGAAGCTGGTTTCACAAAATTTGGTATTAGAGGTTTAGATTCTAGGGTTTCACTGCTCCAAACAGGTCATCGTGGAATTTTCACTATAACATTTTTTTTTATGAAGGTTCAGAAGCTGAAATTTTTAGAGTGCAGAGCCAAAATATTGAGGAACATCATCACAAATTTTTAGAGTTTTTTTCGAAATATTTTCGGAGATATGATCTGTGGAAGTTAGGGCTTTTTGCAGGCTCCTCAATTTCACTTAAAAAGGTCATTGCGGAATTTTTGCTATAAATGTTTTTCTACGAAGGTTCAGAAGCTGAAATTTTTAGATCATGAAGCCAAAATCCTTAGGAACACCGTTGAAAAATTTCAAAGCTTGGTTCACAATATTTTTGTAGCTATGATATGTGGAATTTAGGTCTTTTTCAGGCTCCCAAATTTCATCTCAAAGAGGTGATCATGGGAAAATATTCAAACTCTCTCTCTGAGCATCTGACTGGAATTATGTAGAGATTTATTGGAATTAAACAGACTATAGTTTTGTATCTAAACTTTTGAGAGAAAAAAGAGCAAACAACGACAAGTGACAAATCATACAAGTTTTCTCTACTTAACCGATCCATAATTAGGTCATTGTGGGAGATTGGAAATAACTTTGTTTTGAAGACTTCAAATCAAGTCAAACCTATGGAATTTGAAAGAAGCTTCATAGGAATACTACGGGGCTGAATTTCATATACTGAGGATCTACAAGTATATAGGTATTTCAATCTCAATATCAAGCTCCTCGAAAGCAAGTAAAAAGTGTGTATTTTTTTTTCCGAATTGCATTAGTCTTGTTCGAAGAATCAAGTTGAATTGAATCCAAATTGCATATTGTGGAATAGATATCAGTATTGGATTCTAAAATGCCCCCTAAAAGTAATTCAACACCCATTAAGCCTCTAGAAGGCTATACTATGACTCATGAAGATGAAGAATGGAAACATGACATATCAAAATTACAAGAGCAAGTGCAACAAATTTCGCTCTCACAAAGAGCAACAAAAAATGACATGGAAGTTTTCAAGAAAGGTGTGGAAACTAAGATGGACGGTTTAAATAAAGGAGTGGAATATAATATGGATGACATGAAAGCTAAGATGCGAAACATGAAGAATGATCTAAAAGCAGACATGGAAGGTTTCAAAATGTTGATACAAGAAATTTTTCCTAATGGTGAGAAGATAGTAGAGGAAACTCATGATGAGAAGAAAATAAATGGTAATCATGATTTCATAAACTCTAATTTTGGAGGGAAGAACCACCATATTCCAAAAATGGATATGAGGAAGTTTGATGGAAAGGATCCTGTAATATGGATACTACAGATGGAGCAATATTTTGATCTCAATAATGTGCAAAAAAAACAAAAGTATGCATTGCAACTTTACATTTAGAACAAAACACATTTGTATGGTATTTTTGACTTTGATCCCATAAAAAAAATTTCACTTGGTCAATTTTTATGGAGGAAATGATAACACATTATGAGGATACAAATACCAACACTTTCTCTAGCCAATTGATAAATCTCAACAAAAGTGTTTAGTGGGGGAGCACATTGAGGACTTCCAAAAATTGGATATAAGGGTAACTGATATTCCGGAGGAACACAGGGTTGATTTCTTCATAGGTACATTAAATGATAACATCCAACACGAAGTTCATGTTTTGCAACGTGATTCATTGGGGAAGGCATTCAGGTTGGCAAGAAAAAATGAATGTAAAATTATGACTAAAATTATGGTGACAAGGAAGCCTACCACTCACTTCTATAAAGATGGAATTTTTTCTACTCCTAGATTTCCACAACTTGCAAGCTTTACACCACAAAAATTGGAAGAAAAAATAGCAAAAGGGCTTTGCTGCAATTGTGATAGAAAATACACTAAAGGTCATAAGTGTGCTGAAAAGAAATTTTTTTACGTAGATTTTAAAGAGGAAGAAGAAAATGAACAATAATCTTCAAAAGAAGAGGATATACACCAGGAAACAGCCCTAGAAGAGGAAGAAATGAGTCCAACCATATCATGTAATGCATTGGCAGGAATTACCACTCCCAAAACTCTCAAGATAGAAGGACATATCACGAAGAAAAAGTTAAAAGTGTTGATTGATTCAGGTAGCACCCATAATGTTTTTCATTGTAAGGTAGCCAAGGAATTGAATTGTTTCCTATACCCAGCACTAGAATTTCAAGTGATGGTTGCAAATAGAGGAACTATAAGTTGATCTGAAAAATGCCATAATATCAAGCTAACCATGTGGGAATATGTATTGAATATTCTAATGCTTTCCATTCCTATGGGAGGTGTTGATGTTGTACTAGCAGTACAATGGTTACAATATTTAGGAATGGTAGCTTTTAATTTCAAGAACTTTTCTTGAATTTTTTTTAGAAGGAAAGGAATTCGAACTAAGAAGTATTGCAGGGAAGCCAGAAAAGATAATAAGCTCTAATGTCATGACAAATCTTCTAAATAAATAACAACGAGGCGTAATTGCACAATTATGCTCACTAGAAGTTCCAACATCAAAATCATCTATTTTTGCAGATCTGTAAAGAGTCTTAGATAGTCATTCGAAGGTGTTTGAAACTCCCAAAGGACTCCCACCTATTCTTGATCATGATCATGCTATTCATTTCATTCCAGGAAGTGTTCCTCCAAACATCAGGCCTTATAGATAACCTTGTGTCCAAAAGACTGAAATTGAACGTATGATTGCAAAAATGTTAGAGGTAGGTATAATTCAACCTAGTCAAATTTATTTCTCTGCTCCTGTAGTATTGGTACACAATAAGGATGGATCATGGCGCATGTGTCTGGATTATAGGGAGTTCAATAAGCTCACCATTAAAGATAAATTTCCCATTCTTGTGATTAATTAATTATTGGATGAATTACATGGAGAAATTTATTTCACCAAGTTCGACCTTCGTTCAGGATATCATCAAATTAGAATGAAGACTGAAGATATTCCAAAAAAAACATTTCGAACTCATGAGGGTCACTATGAACTTTTGGTCATGCCTTTTGGCCTTACCAATGCACCTTCTACATTTCAAGGGTTGATGAATTCCATTTTCAGACCCTTCCTTAGAAAATTTGTGCTAGTATTTTTTGATGATATACTAATCTACAATAGGTCTTGGAAGGATCATGTTCAACATGTTGACAGGGTGCTTAAACTATTGCAGGAGAAACAATTATATACAAAAAATCCAAATGTTTCTTTGGAGTACAAGAGGTGGAATATCTGGGTCATATTGTATCTCACGAGGGTGTTAAGGTAGACCCTAACAAAATTAAAGGCATTGATATACTAATCTACAATAGGTCTTGGAAGGATCATGTTCAACATGTTGAAAGGGTGCTCAAAATATTGCAGGAGAAACAATTATATACAAAAACATCCAAATGTTTCTTTGGAGTACAAGAGGTGGAATATCTGGGTCATATTGTATCTCACGAGGGTGTTAAGGTAGACCCTAAAAAAATTAAAGTCATTAAGGAATGGAAAGTACCCACAACCATAAAGTAGTTGTGAGGATTTCTCGGGTTAACATGGTGTTATCACAAGTTGGTTAAGAATTATGGGAGAATAGCAGCACCTCTAACAACATTATTGAAGAAAGATTCATTTTCATGGAATCCTGAAGCAACTAAGGCCTTTGAACATTTTAAAGAGGCAATGTGCCTAGCACCGGTCTTAGCTACGCCAAAATTCAAAAAAAAAATTACTATGGAATGTGATGCCTCAGGAAATGGAATTTGTGGTGTTTTAATGCAAGAAGGAAGACCCATTGCTTTTGAAAGTCATCCAATCAAAGGAAAGTATTTATAGAAACCTATTTATGAGAAGGAAATGTTAGCAATACTGCATGCACTAAAGAAATGGTGAAATTATCTAATGGGAAGAAACTTGAAGGTAAAAAGTGATCATGATAGTCTTAAACACTTTTTGGAACAAAGAATATCTTCAAAAGAGCTGAAAAAATGGGTCACAAAGTTGTTGGGTTATGACTTCGAAATAATCTACAAAAAAAGGGAAGCTAAATGTTGTTGCAGATGCACTTTCAAGAAATAATGAAGAGGTGGAATCATTTCTTTATGCCATTTCTATTATCCAACCAGATTGGATAACCGAAGCAAGAGATGAATGGAAGAAGGACGAAGAAGTGTGGACACTCATTCAAAAGTTGCAGCAAGATCGTAGTACATCTCATACACTTAGTTGGAAAAATGATTCCTTATGGTACAAACATCACTTATATCTCTGTAATAATTCCAAACTAAAACAAAAGATTCTCTTGGAATTACACACTTCTCCTTTAGCAGGACACTCAGGATTTTTCAAAACTTATCGTAGGGTGAAGAAATAATTTTTTTTGGATGGCCTTAAATCTGATATTCAAAAGTTTTTGGCAGAATGTTTGGTTTTCCAGCAGAATAAAGTTGAGAAAATTAAGACCCCGGATCTTGTACAACCTTTATCCATTCCAAGTCAACGTTGGGAGGAGATTTCAATGGAATTTATCACAGGTTTACCTAAGTCCGAAGGAAAGAGTGTCATCATGGTGGTAGTTGATAGGCTTACCAAGTATGCATAGTTTTGTGCATTATCTCATCCATTTAATGCAAGTACGGTTGCTACTACATTTATGGACACAATTCAAAAGATACATGGAAACCCAAGGGTTATTGTGAGCGACAGAGATCCCATTTTTAATTTTCTTGTTTGGGTACTCAATTATCTCATAGCTCATATTATCATCCTCAATTCGATGGTCAAACTAAGATAGTAAATAAATGTTTGGAAGGATATTTTCATTGTTTTGTATCTAATAAACAAACACAATGGGTCAAGTGATTACCTCTCGTTGAATGGCGGTATAACACTTCCTTCCATACTGCAGAAAAGATAACCCCATTTATGGCACTTGATGGATATCACCCACCATCCATCACATCATCTTTAAGAGAAAATTCGAAGGTTCAACTAGTGGAATATCACATCGAGCATCAACAAGAAGTTATCCAACTCTTAAAGGATAACCTGAATTTGGCACAAAATTGAATGAAACAATAGGCAGATCAACATCACAGCAAGAGATTTTTTTATGTAGGAGACTTGGTATTTTTGTGGATAAAAACATACAAACAAATGTCCCTCAAGCAAGCTAAGAAGGATAATAAATTATCTTTAATGTACTATGGTCTTTACAAGGTGTTGCAAAATATTGGTACTGTGGCATGCAAATTGGAGCTTCCTACTTCTTCATGAGTGCATCCAGTTTTCCATGTTTCATGCTTAAAGAAGGTCATAGGTGAAAATATTACAGTTCAAACAATATTGCCAGAACTTGACGAGGAAGGAAAAATCATATTGGAATCGGAAGTGGTCACGGAAACAAGAACTTGACAATTACAAAATTGATCAATTTCAGAGTATCTCATCAAGTGGAAGAACTTACCCACTAAAGATTCTATATGGAAGGATGATAATTTTATACAGAAGCACCCAAAGCTACTCAAGCATTGAGGACAACACTCTTTTGAAGGAGAGGGGCATGTTAGGTCCCTATATTACTAGTATAGTCTCTTATTATTGTTAGTGTAACCCCCTTATTTTTATTATTTTACCTATGTAAACCCCATATTGTTATTATTGTGCCCTTAAATTATTATTGTTAGGTCGGCTAGGATTACATTGTGGCCCCATGGACCCCTATATATAAAGGAGGTTTTGTAATTTGTATCATCCAATAATTGTTCATTCATGTAATGTATTGGAGGTTTCCCCCTTGAAGTGGCTTATTTCTAAGGCATTGATATTTCTTTTCTTCTATTTTTGGAGATGCTTTCACAAAAATTTTGTATGCAACACATTGAACAGATTTATGACCAAAATTATCACATGAGAAACATTTCCCATTAAAGAAGAAATTTATGCGATCATGAAACCTTCTATTTTTGTTTACATGTTGATTAGTATTTTTCTCATTGATGTTTTTGCTATTTTTCTTTTTATTAAAGTGGTCATGCTTTACCTGTGAAGTATCTTTGTTCTCTTGTTGAGTGGCATAATGTTGTATGTTGGCTTTAGATCCATTTCTATGCCTCGGTGCTGAAGACTGAGAGGATTCTTCGATATATCCAAGACTTGACTTTATAAGAGGAGAATGGTGTACCTTGATAATTTCATCTAAGGTTTTAGATCCTTTAGAAAATCTAAGATTCAAAGTTTTCACTTTCTTAATTTCCTTTCTTAGACTTACTATTTCACATTCTAGTTTCTCATTATGTTTCTCCTTTCTACAAGCTAATTCTTTAGAGTCTCTATGGAAATTTTTTTTTCTTCCAAACATATTTTGTGCTGATTTGTTTCTTCAAGAAAATCATTTTCTTCTAGAGCATCCATAAAGTTATCCTTAGCCTCATTAGAATCTTTTTCAAAAGCCATGAGAAGTCTAACATCTTGATCAGATTCTCCTTCTTCACTATTTGAAGTCCATCACTATCTTCATGAGTATAATAATTTTTTCTATTGATAAACCGATTCTTATTTCATTTTTCCATTTTCTTTCCTTTTTCATGATTTTCTTTATGGGGACACTTAGCAGAATAATGACCAACTCTTCCACAAGAAAAAAATTTAAAAGGAATCTTACCTCTGAAACTTCCAGTGCCAAGTTGTATGTTCTTTACAAAATTTACCTCATCTTCTTCTAAAAAATAACCCAATCCTTCATTTTCTTGTACTTATTTTCCTTTTTGTAGCAACTCTAAAGACAACTTCTTTGACATCAAATGAACCTCCTTTTCTCATTTCACAAGAAGTCAAAATACCATGACATTGAACAATAGTAGGAGTTTGTAGATCCTGCTTCTCTTTAATAGCAAACACTTTTGACTCGAATTTGCGAGTTAGTGATCTTAAAACCTTTTCTACCATAGTAGTGTTAGTTATGGTTTGACCCAGATTTCTCATACAATTTACAATATCATGTAGACGTAAAAATAAATTGGCTATGTTTTCCTCAGTAAGCATCCTGATATTTTCATATTGAATTCTGAGAGTTTGGAGTTTAGCACCTTTTACCATGATATCACCTTCATAACTTAGATTATTTTTTTCCCATATCTCCTTTGTTGTATTCAACTCCATGACTTTGAAAAATTCGGATTCAGTCATACTTGCCAATAATGAATTGACCACATTTGCATTGATTTCATAGCTCTTTCTTTCTATTGCATCTATTGGAACTGATGCTAGATATTGATAATCTCCTTCAAATATAGCCCCTACATCTACTCCAAGAGACTGAAGATATGATATTATCCTTGTGTTCCAGAAGATTAAAATGTTTATGTTGAAGAGATGAGGCTTGATAGATGTACGCATCTTGATTGCTCATCTTAGCTGATTAGCTTAGAAGGTCCTACTCTGATACCAATTATCGGGAAAAATATTGAGAGGGGGGGTTGAATCAGTCTTTAGAGCTTACTAAAAATATTTTCACTTTTCCTTTACAGAATTCCATACATGGCTTTGATGAACCCAACACGCGTATACACGTGCATATACTGAACGAAACTAGCATATACTAATATAATTTTGCAAATTAGAAGAAATTTTCAGGAAAAATATTTAACTCATTTTATGAGTCATGCATCTGTCAGATAATCAGTAAATATGTGCAGCAATAGAAGTATAAATCATCAAACAAGAGAAACACACATGAACACCAATATTTAAGGTGGAAACCCAATTTGGGAGAAAACCACCATTGTTGTCGTATTTGTCTTCAATATTTATTATATGAAAATTGTTTACAATATTGTACTAATGCAGGCTCATATCAGTACACACGAATCTACCTGTAAAAGGCTACAACCTTCTCTTGCTTTCCAACTGCTACTAGAAGGGAGCTACAACCCCCTAATCGCATTTACCATCCACTACTGGAAGGGAGATTCAACCCCCTGATCAGAACACTAGCTTCTACTGGCAGGAAGCTTCTACTTCCACACTAAAGGCTTCAACCCTTAGAACCACTCCTGACCACGTTTCATCAATTTTCATACTGGCTCAAACAACATCAACACAACTCTTCATAAACATCAACAACCATAAACTTTACCCAATACTATAATCAAAACAGTGAGACCACTATAACCAAAACTTTAGAAATAACCCAGACTTCAGAATAAATATGTAGATATAAACTCAACCCTAAACATTCGTCAACTTAAAATGCATATTCTACTTCGCTTCATTGAACTCGTGTGTATACACGCTTTTCTTCACACCAACCTGCGTATAGCTCTCTGAACACTATTTTTTAGAATGTAATCAGTCTCAGATCCATATTTGAGGCTTTCATTCCGATATCTTTAGAAATGTAGAACCCTTCATCAGTTACTCACCATCAACCATGTTTATTCTCTCATTGATTAGATTTGTACATAATCAACTTAGCAAACCAAATCTACAAGAAGAATTCATTGATAGATAGTAGAAAAATAGCAGGAATAACATAAAAACCTTTTCAATAAGCTTCGTAAAACCCTAACTTCCATACGCACCTTTTCTAAAGCAAACCCGCATATATACATGCTTTTACTAAGATGAAATAGCGTATAGATTCATAAATATAAACTTTGCAAAATGAATGAGAACCATAGAACCTACCCATATTTATTCACTTGACTTCAGCAAACTTGTACGAGGTCATAGATGTAATCATCTCTTCAATGGATCAGACAAGAGCATAGTCATTTCAGATCTAGAGATCTTGAACCATCATTGTATCGATGGGTGCATCATAGATTCATATCTATCAATTAAAACAAAGTTCATCCCATAGAGATATACCTTAGAGAAAAGTATTCAGTAACAAACCTTACTCATGTACACCTTGCACTATGATCTTCTTCTCCTTATATATATTTGGCCTTTACCAGTACCATGAGTCAAAACCACACAATTTTTGATGGTATTCTTGGATGGAATCAAATAGACAATACAACACTCAATACTGTGGGCTAATACCATGGTAATGACCCTTGGTATCATAATTTTGGAGGGCAAAAAGGCATATGCGAATTGGATTGTTTGTATCCGCGTGTATATGCAACTTCTCTTCATAAAAACTGTGTATATACTAAGTCTGAATTTATATGCAGTTTTCCTTCATAAAAGTAGCGTATATATTGCTTCCATATGCAGGCTTCCTTCATCAAACCTGTGTATACATTGAGAAATATTTCTTGTTTCATTTCTCTTGCACTTACTAGAATTCCTTTCTCTGTCACATCTAAACTGACCTATAGAAACATCATTTTTACATCTTTAACACATAGGTTTCTTATGAAAAGGAAACTCATCAGGTATTTTTCCTTCAAGAACAACTTCATAAAGTAGGTTTCCATCAAGGACAACATATTGCAACATATTTCCAACACAAAGGAAAATTGAATAACTTGAAAAATGTCTCACCTCTAACACTATCGATATGGCGATTTCTATCTTGTCTTGCCTTGCTATTTTCAAAATGATATTTCACTATTTTTTATACCATTTAGAGTCGTTCAATGGGCTTATTGAGTTTTTCCATGTCGCCATCAAAAATAACATCCTTCTTACCAATATGACACAAGAAACTATGATGCAAATGGTAAAAAAATTCCACTACTTGGTTTACTTGACTAAATCTTGAACACACATCTTGAAAGTACGCATATTTCTGAACATCACTTTCATGTAAAACAAATGATTATTGTGTACAATAGTTACACAAATAACATGCCTACAAAGCATATCAACAAACCTAACACTTATACCTCTCTTATATCTTTTGACCAAGTGGAATTGTTGATAAACACCCATAAAATGAAAGTGCCTTAATCATTGTAACTTAATAATTATACCATTAACAATTTCTGAATGAAATAAAATTGCATAGTCAGTTGCATCAACGTGAAAATAAAATGAAATCTTCAAGTTTAAAAGAGAAAATCAAAGTTGTAATGACCTTTTTCTTCGAAGCATCACATGCCTCTTATTGTCTACCTCCCCACTTGAAGACATTTTTCACACATGTCAATGCATGCAAATGAGGCACAATAGAAGAAATATTCAAAAAAAAAAATCCTCCAACATTAGGTTGCTCCCAAAAAACCTCTTATCAAGATGAGAATCTTAGGAATTGACTAATCCATAATGGTGTCAAACTTGGAGATGTCTACCTTCAACTCACCTCCTCCAACATTATAGCCCAAAAACATAAAATAAGCTTTACCCAACTCATACTTTGACATCTTAAAAAAAAAAATCTCATGCCTTTCAACATCAAGTCTTTTTCTCTTATACATGACATGCTCATGATGAAATTTTCTAAAAATGAAAATGTCATACAAGTGGACCATCACATCTAGAAATGGCTCCAATTCATTACTCTTCATATGCATGAAAGTAGTAGGAGTATGGAAAATACCATAAAAAATAATAAACCATTCAAAAAAAACCCTCTTTGATGTTAAATTTTGTCTTCCATATACCTCCTTCAAGAACTCTTCTTTGATGAAAGCCACTCCTTTTGTGCCTCACAATAAAAAATTTTCCATTCTTCTTGGGCACCAAGCATAAGTACACTACATGACAGAAGATATGGTCAAGTGATTCCATTGTTCAACAACTTTTCTCTTTTCTTTGGTATTTCTACACTTTTCATTTTCTACATCTAATGTATGCCAATGTCACAAAGAGAATCTTCTTGCTGGAAAATATTTACCAAGGATAAAATCCAAAAATACTTTGGCAAAATAACCCAAACAAGCTTCACATGGTAAATACTTGTGTAAATGAATGCTTGACACATTTGTCACATACTGAATGTGTTGCAGCTAATCATCCCAAAGTTTATGATGCTTACTAAAATGTACATAAATAGAAATGCATTTTACGATATGGAATAAATTTGACTCCCAAATTCCCATAGAAAATGACTCATCATCAAGCTAAAATACCATAACAATGCTAAAGAAGTTAATGTTGTATATAAGTGATTTATTCACAAACATCACTTTTTCAAAATGCTCGACTGTGGGGATATGCAACAATTGCTTTAAAAATATCTATGATATTCAACTAGACAAGTAGTATGTTCATTTCTAACCCAAACAAGGTGAATGAACCCTGTACCTGAACTTTCTTTCCTTCTTGAATCACTTCATGGGTGATCGCAAGTTGCGCCACTTTTTTCTTTGTCGCTTCCTCTTCATGTGCTTGCATGACTTTCTTTCCCTTCTTAGGATGAATTTGTGGATGCAATTTCCAACAATTCTTGACCCAATGCCCACTGATATTGAAATGATGAAAAAAGAAAATTTGTGAGCCTCTCTTGGCACAAATATATTTAAAATTGGATGTGAATTTCCCTTCTTGGTATCAATTCCAATTGAAATGTTCATCTTCTTCACTAATTATTTCCATTTGTGGAACTTAGCTACAAAATGGTTAGGCACATGGCATAAAGTGCATGAAAAAAAATTACACAACATGTTATTGAAATCATAATGTGTTTTGTCATCATAAAAATCCTTTGAATAATCACGACGCTTATACCTCTCATGGTTGTACTTTGGATTATGATTTTTACTTGAGGAACTTGAATGACGAGAAGAACTTGTTTTAGTCTCTTCTTCAACTTTCTCATCTCTCTTTCGAGATGTTTTTAACTTCATGTCCTCCTTTTGCTTCAGAAACCAAGCTCGTACCAATTGTGGATGCAAATCCCAACATTTTGCCTCCTCATTTCCTCTCTTATGACAAAAAGAAAAATATACCCAAGTGCTATGGTTTTAAGGCCATTATTCCTTTTTGACATAGCGCAAACCTTCATATATATGTCTCCCTCAATTGGACGGATAATGGCCTGATTATTCACTCCAAGGCCTCCTCACTTGAAACTCATCTTGGACAAGAGATTTGTTCCTATGCCTTTGTTATGCTTTTCAAAGGCTTCAAAAGAGCTTAAATCAACATTTTCATGTGAAGAAACTGCATGTAAATTCTTAACATTTTACTCATCTTTCCACTGAGGGACAAAGATTCTCTTAAGCTATTTCATGATTCTTTAGGTGTCCTCTTAGACTCTTGGTCTTTCTTCTTTAAGCTCTTTGGATTTTGGTGCTGATAGAACGTCGTCATCATCATCATGTGGAAAAAAGGTGCAAACTTGGCCATCTTCCTTCTCTGAGGGACTTTCTATACTAACCTCTTGTATAAGAGTTTTTTGTGGAAACGGATGATGATGGTGGAGAAGATGGTGGTTGCGCTGAGAGGCACATCTACAGCCCAATATGACCCCGATGTCAGGTGGGTCATGTCCTCATACAAAATGTCAGCTTAAGTTTTAAATTAAAAATAAAAATAAAAAATAAAAATCGCATTGTGCTAGAACATATATCAATTTCTATTACAATTATGTATTATTTATATAATTTGAACGGATAGTAAATTATATACGTGCATTTGAATGGATCATAAATTTACCTTTAACAAAAGAAATTACCACATTGAATTTCCAAATTAAGTAAAATTTTAAACATCTTTACTCTTTACTAAAATCAATACCATTTCCTAAATCAAAGGAAAATAGTTAATTCAACACAAACAATCAAAATCGAAAATCTTTTAATATTTCTTTTAATTAAATATTTCTAAAATGAATTTATACTTACTCGAGAGCTGTGGTAAATAAATAAAAAAATATATAAACTAGATGTATGGTAAATAAATAAAAATTATTTTTATATTTATTCCATAAACTTTTTTATATTTAAAAAAACTTTAAAAAGAGGTTTTATTTAGATGAAGCCTATGGGACGAATACCATGGGACAAATTAATATTCATACCATGGGCCAAATACCATGGGGAAATAAATAAATATAAAAGAGGTATAAACAAGTATGATAAATAAATAAATAAATATAAAAGAGGCATAAAGAGGTAAGGTAAATAAATAAAAATATATCAAATAGGATTAGAAATAAAAATCTAATTATATGACAAGCCTATGGGCCAAATACCATAGTAAAGAAAAGGGGTATGGTAAATAAATACAAATATAAATAAACTAGAGGTATGATAAGTAAATAAAACCTCTTTTCATATTTACTCCATAATCTGCTTTATATTTACAAATATTTATGTTCATTAGTTTACATAACTAAGAAGAAATAGAGAGAGAGAGTGATAAGGGAGAGAGGGAGAGAGAGTGTGTATGTTTAGGGGTGAGATAAAGAGACAAAGTAAGATGTATGGAAAGAAGGGGGGAGAGAATAAGTGAAAAGGAGAGAGGGATGAATATAGTAATGTAGTTGGAGAGAGAGAGGTGTGGAAAGAGAGAGAGAAAGAAAGGGATGGGGGAAGAGAGAGGATTAGAGAGAGAGAGAGAGAGAGAGAGAGAGAGAGAGAGAGAGAGATGGGGGAAGAGAGAGGATTGGAGGGAAAAGAGAGAGAGAGAGAGAGGTGGGAGAGAAAGGGAGAGAGAGGAAGGATAAGAGAGAGGAGGAGAGTGATGGGGGAAGAGAGAGTATTTGGAGAGAGAGAGAGAGAGAGAGAGAGAGAGATCAGGGAAGAGAGAGGGATTTAGGGGAGAGAGAGAGGAAGGACGAGAGAGAGGAATTGAGAGAGAGGACGAGAGAGGGATCAATAAGAGAGATGGAGTTGGAGGGGGAGAGATGTAGGAAATAATAAATATAGAGAGTGAGAAGTGGAGAGCGAGAAGGAGTGACAAGGGAGAGATAGAGAGAGAGCATGTATGTTTGGGGCTGAGATAAAGAGACAAATAAAGAGAGATGGAGATAAGGGGGGAGAAGGAGAAATAAGGAGAGGGGGAGGGATATAGTAACATAGTTGGTGGGTGAAGAGAGAGAGAGATGGGAGAGAAAGGAAAATAGAGGAAGGAAGAGAGAGGATGTGAGAGAGTGGAAAGAGGGAGGGAAAGAGAGATGGACTTGGAGGGGGAGGAGGAGAGAGGTAAGAAGAAAGAAATAGAGAGAGAAAGGTGGAGAGAGAGAGAGAGAGTGAGTGATAAGGAAGATGGAGGGAGAGGAAGAGAGGGGGTAGATAGAGATATAGATGGAAGGTGAAGAGAGGGAAGAAGAGAGAGATAGGGAGAGGAGGGGATTGACAAAGAGATTGATATATATGGATTGCGATAGTGTGTGTGTTTAGGGGGGTGAGATAGACAGAAAAAGAAGAATAGATGGAGGGGGATATAGATATGGATGGAGGGTAGAGAGAGGGAGGAATATTTCTCACACTTGATGGATTGATATAAGTGGAGATGGTGTTTTCTAATCCTATTTGATTATTTGCACTAGATGCATCGATTTTAGTGTAGATATTTTTTTCTAATGATATTTGATTCCTTGCACTAGATGCATTGATTTCAGTGTAGGTGGTGATTTCTAATACAATTTGATTGCTTGCACTGAATGTGTTGATTTCAATTTAGATGTCGATTTATAATTATATTTGACTACTTGCACTAGATGAATTGGTTTCAATGTAGATGATTTCTAATCCTATTTGATTGTTTGCACTAAATGCATTGATTTCAGTGTAGATGGCAATTTCTAATCCTATTTTATTTCTTTGAGTAGATGCATTGATTTCAGTGTAGATGTTGGTTCCTAGAGAGAGAGAGAGAGAGAGAGAGAGAGAGAGAGAATGAGTGATAAGGAATATGGAGAGAGAGTCAGAGAGGACAAAAGGAGGAAAGAGAGATATTAATGGGGGAGAGAGACAGAAGGGGAAGATAGAGATATAGATGGAAGGTGAAGAGAGGGAAGAAGAGAGAGATGGGGAGAGGGGGTGATTGAAAAAGATATTGATATATATGGAGTATGAGAGCGCGTGTGTTTAGGGGGGTGAGATAGAGAGAAAAAAAAGAATAGATGGAGGGGGATATAGATGTGGATGGAGGGTAGAGAGAGGGAGGAATATTTCTCACAGTAGATGGATTGATATAAGTGGAGATGGTGATTTCTAATCCTATTTGATTATTTGCACTAGATGCATCGATTTTAGTGTAGATATTTATTTCTAATGATATTTCATTACTTGCACTAGATGCATTGATTTCAGTGTAGGTGGTTATTTCTAATACAATTTGATTGCTTGCACTGAATGTGTTGATTTCAATTTAGATGTCAATTTATAATTATATTTGATTACTTGCACTAGATGACTTAATTTCAATGTAGATGATTTCTAATCCTATTTGATTGTTTGCACTAAATGCATTGATTTCAGTGTAAATTGCGATTTCTAATCCTATTTGATTTCTTTGAGTAAATGCATTGATTTCAGTGTAAATGTTGGTTCCTAGAGAGAGAGAGAGAGAGAGAGAGTGATAAGGAAGATAGAGAGAGAGAGAGAGAGAGTGCGATAAGGAAGATGGAGAGAGAGGGAGAGAGGACAAAAGGAGGAAAGAGAGATATTCATGGGGGAGAGGGAGAGAAGGGGAAGATAGAGATATAGATGGAAGGTGAAGAGAGAGAAGAAGAGAGATATGGGGAGAGGGGGTGATTGAAAAAGACATTGATATATATGGAGTATGAGAGCACATGTGTTTAGGGGGGTGAGATAAAGAGAAAAAGAAGAATAGAGGGAGGGGGATATAGATATGGATGGAGGGTAGAGAGAGGGAGGAATATTTCTCACACTTGATGGATTGATGTAAGTGGAGATGGTGGATTCTAATCCTATTTGATTATTTTCACTAGATGCATCGATTTTAGTGTAGATGTTTATTTCTAATGATATTTGATTACTTGCATTAGATGCATTGATTTCAGTGTAGGTGGTGATTTATAATACAATTTGATTGCTTTCACTGAATGTGTTGATTTCAATTTAGATTTCGATTTATAATTTTATTTGATTACTTGCAGTAGATGACTTAATTTCAATGTAGATGATTTCTAATACTATTTGATTGTTTGCTCTAAATGCATTGATTTCAGTGTATATGGCGATTTCTAATCCTATTTGATTTCTTTGAGTAAATACATTGATTTCAGTGTAGATGCTGGTTCCTAGAGAGAGAGAGAGAGTGAGTGATAAGGAAAATGGAGAGAGAGAGAGAGGACAAAAGGAGGAAAGAGAGATATTAGTGGGGGAGAGGGAGAGAAGGGGAAGAGAGGGAAGAAGAGAGAGATGGGGAGATAGGGTGATCGACCAAGAGAATGATATATATGGAGTGTGAGAGCGTGTGTGTTTAGGGGGCTAAGATAGAGACAAAAAAAGAATAAGAGATGGACGGGGATATAGATATGGATGGAGGGTAGAGAGAGGGAAGAATATTTCTTGCACTAGATGGATTGATTTAAGTGGAGATGGTGATTTATAATCCTATTTTAGTTTTTGCACTAGATGCATCGATTTTAGTGTAGATATTTATTTATAATGATATATGATTACTTGCACTAGATGCACTGATTTCAGTGTAGGTGATGATTCCTAATACTATTTGGTTGCTTGTATTGGATGTGTTGATTTCAGTTTAGACGTAAATTTATAATTATATTTGATTGCTTGCACTAGATGCATTGATTTCAATGTAGAAGTTATTTTCTAATCTTGTTTGATTTCTTGCATTAAATGCATTGATTTCAATGTATATGTTGATTTATGATTTGATGTAATTGGATATATGAAGGTACATTAATATTAGAGTGATTGGATTAACAATATGCATTGATTTTAGTGTAAGCACAAAAATATATTAACAATGTAGATTGATTTTTGTGTTATAGTAATTTAAGCTATTAATATTAGAGAGCAAGAGAGACAAGGAATCGTGTTTACTACAACAGATTGAGCTAAAGATTTAAATGGTTTACGATTTAAATTTTATTTTTCATATAATCAACATGAAAAGATAACAAAACTAACAAGGGAAGAAATAAGAATAGTAGAAGAAAATAGTTTGAGATTAATTGTAACATGAGTACGTTCTTATTATTCACATTTTCTATCTTTCAACACTATTATTGTCACTTTGCATTTAAAAAAAATATTTCATCATTTTTCATCATTATAGTTATTAACAATAATTATCATCTCAACGAACTAAGGTAACTAAAAAAATTTAAAATTAAAATGACCAAGTTAATGTGAGAAATATTTAGCATATTTAAAATGATTATATTAATATTTGATATATTTACATATTACTCACAAAATTAATCATATCTTTGATAGATTTTCCTTGGTAGCACACGACTGAAACCAACCTAGATCCATCTTACATCTCAAAAATATACAAAAATTTTAATAATCTGAAAAATGTAACGTTGATGCCTCCAAATGGAACCAGCCTAGATCCATCTAAATCTAGATCTATCATGCGCCAAGAGGGATCAAATCTCTCGAGGTGCAAACCTTTCCTCAAGTTTTGCGCTCAAAAAATAGGTTTGCACCTCGAGAGATTTGATCCCTCCCAGCGCATGATAGATCTAGAGTTAGATGGATCTAGGTTGGTTTACCATTTGCATTACCTCCTCCTCCTCAAGAACACTCTCCTCTTGGAGGTCTAGAGATTTCATGGTGCAGTCTAGTGTTACTCTCTTCATAGAGGACTCTCACCATTTCTGCCATGTCAAAGAAAGCCTTCTTAAAATCCTTCACATCCTATGACATACTTGCACACTCTACTCCATGTGACATGCTTACTAAAGCCTCAATTACAACATGAGGTGAAACTTGTGGTGGAGATTGTGGCAAATCTACCCTACTTATCCTTGCTCCAATTTCAGAACTTGGATCTACAATATTTCCCTATCCTCTCTTGAGATTCAACTTTGTAAGAATTTAAACACCTGAAAAACAAATCAATTCTCCTTGCACAAGCAAACCTAGTGCTTTGATACCAAATTGACGTGAATGGGAATATTAGTTTTTCTATGCTAAGATCCAATTCAGAATATAAAGCAAGTGTTTGATAATTGAATTTAATTGCAAGTTTAATATGATTTTTTATGTGAATTTCATGAGTAAATTAACATAAATAAAGCAATGAAAAAAAAATCTAAAACACATGAACATAACCATAAACAGTCACACAACAACACATAATGAAGGAGTTCACTCCACTTGGGCTACATCTCCTTGGTCCAGCTTCCAACGGCTTGGCCATCTTCTATTATGCTCCAAAATGTAATTACATATGTTTACAATGCTCAAACATATATGAAAAATGTTCCATGAGCTTGAGAATGCCCAAAAATTCTTGTCTAGCCTCTTTCTGCATTGAATTTGGCCAAACACTTGAGAATTTATGATCTCCCCAAGTTTCTACACTAACCACTCCACAATTTGGTCCAAAGCACACATCATCCTACAAATCCCCTCTTTTTCCGTGCTAACTCGGTGAAAAATTCCTTGTTTTTCGAGAAAAAATTTCACCTCATTAAAATGCACTCTATGGGCTATGGCAGAAAAAACTTGTCGCTAACAATTCAACTAACCGTTGGCATGTGGCCACCCATGTCGCTCACCATTACAATATATTGTGGGGGGCTGAGGGCTATCCTCCCACTCGAGGTCACGTTGGTGGCGGTCACTAGGGCTAGGGCTAGACCCAAGCCCCCTTCGCATACCCACGGATTAACAATGGAAAAAAAGCCACAATGTATATAGGTTAAGACATAACCCATGGTGTAGCGGTAAATGTTGGTGCGTGTTACGTAAAGGTCAGTAGTTCGACTCCTCTAGGCTCCCCTCGACCCTTACCAAATTTGTTTGGCAGTGTCCTTGGGCCACCTGTAAGCATGTGGTTGGCCGAAAATCAACCAATAGAAAATTGCCACAAAGACCCTGTAATAGGTGCTACTTGGAACTCTAGGAAAGGATTGATGAGTCAACCGGCCACATAGAGTTACTTGTATGAACTGTTGACTAGGCTATGTTAATATTATTTTTTTTAAACTTTTCCTTGTTTTACAAAGTGGAGATAAAGCATTTATGGGACCATAGAGTGTTGGGTTTCTGTGAAACAAGTTGTATCCGATTACTATATCTATCTACACGGTGGTTAATGTTCCACACCCTTCCAACAAATTTAATTTTTGAGCATAATTTTGAACACATCAATAGGTCTCATGTACACCACATCATGTCATACTAAACATGGAAGGATAAGTGTCATCTTAGAGTTTTTTATCTTGAAGAATAAGTGTTATGTTAAGGTTTGGGATCTCTACTCCACATTCAAGTGGTCTCCACATGTATCTATGCTCCACTTTGTCATGGTCTCTAGATGTCTAAGGATAACTATGTGTTTATGATATATGTCTCTCGAGGTTGCTAGTTCACCATCAACTATTTTTCTTTGATAATTAAATTAAAATTATTGAAACATTATTCCAAAATTGACATAATAAATTCAAAACAATGCATTATAATAAATATAAAAATAACCCACAAAACTTAGAATAGATAATGACATGTGTTATGTTAAAGCACTCCATGCTGAAAAGGTCACTAGTTCAAAGTGGAAAAAATCCAGCCATGCTAAGCAAGCAATCCATGTTCCAATTTGATGACTTAGATGCTCTTAAATTGGGGTTACTAAATAGAAAGTTAGAAGTGTTAAGTCATCTCAAAACTTATATTACCTAAAAAACAAAAAAAAAATTATAAAAATATATAAATAGAATAAATGACCATAAATAAATCTTTAACATTTGCCCAAAAAAAAAGAAAAAAGAGAAAAGAAATCCATATTTCCTTATCTTTATTGATAGATATTTATTAAAGATAATTTTATTTATTCATTTGTATATAAGTATAGAAATGTAATTTTCAATACTTTAAAATTTAAAATTGCAAACATGATATTAAAATGTACACAACCCTTTAGTTATTTTACATTATATTATATTGTTTGTTCAGTATAATATTATATTATATTGTTTGTTCCGTAGAATATCCAGCTTGTTCCATGCCAATTACTCAGGTACAGAAATCAGTTTCTATAGATGCCATCCCTGGTGATGCCCACGCCCCCTCACAGAAAACAATCTCCACTTTGGATCAACATGTCTCTCCAAATGAACAACCCATCACTCATTCTCTGACAACTGACCCTATCCCTACTGAACCACACCCTTCGCCACAGCAAACGATCTCCATTTTGGGTGAACATGTCTATCCTAAAGAACATCCAATCACTGCGCATGCAGAACCTGTTGAATCAGAGACCATTGTTGATGCTGATTCTCCCCTACGGCAGCCAACTGATCCCATCCCTCTGAACAAGATTCTTCCCACAGCAAAAAATCGCTCCTAAAATGCAGCTAAACGCAGCCTATGCAGAATCTATTGAATCACAGATCCTGGCCACTGAAGATGTTAAGCTGTTGATGCCCTGGATTTTCCATTTCTGCTACTAATGGGTTTTTATTAGTCTTGTCAAGTGATCGGGATAAGAATTAGGGTTTTTCTAAAGTAAGACGCATTGAATTTGTTATTTCAGCAATAGCTTTTTAAAGCGACTGGGAAAGTTATACTATATAGAGTTTCATCTGGCAGTGTAGCTTTTTTTAAACGAACAATATTAAGCTGTCTACTCACTCCATTTGTTATTTACGAAATAGGGTTTTTAAAAGTACGTCGCATTGATTGGGAAAGTTATCCTACACCGTGTTTCATTTGGCAGTGTAGGGTTTTTTAAACCAACAGTACTAAGCTGTCTGCTCACTGCATTTGTTATTTAGGTTTTTAATAGTTTTTAATGTGATTGGGAACATATTCTATACACTATTCTAAGTTGTTGTTTTTTTAATCAACAATATATCCTTTTACTTTATCTTCGTAAGTCATTTATTGATCTTTATAAAATTTGACATCTTTTATTCAAAAACAAACATGGTTTTTGTAAAATTTGATATTTTTTTAATGGAGAGAGACAAACATGGTTTTAGATAATGCAGTTATTATGGTAATTAAGAAATATGAATGGATATGAAAATGTAAAAGATAGAATAAATTGGTGCTACTTAAAATTCACAAAATAGTTTTGTATTGGATTGTGATAATGTAGTAATATTAACATATTTATGTTTTTAACCATTGTTTCTTGTAAACTTTTAAATGATCTCAAAAGAACCAAGATGAATTTTAAAACTTTATTGTTTTTTCTTTACTAAAATCAGTTACATAGGTAAATAGAGAAATATGAGCATAGCCTGGTCTTACTTGCTAAGTGAAAACCCCCATCAAAATTCCATTCAAACTACTTTGTTTAGACATTTGAAAATCAAAATTTGACCTATTACAAAATTATGTGACCATCCATAGATGAAACAAACAAACATAAAAACATGACAATAACAATACATCCACCATCAAAAAAAGAGACTAAACATGAACAACCACCATCATCCTCTATTGTGAAAAGTTGAACATTAAACACATGAACCTACACATTAAACACATGAACTCTTTGTGCATTAGTATTCCCAAAACCAGCATAAGAAATAAGTCCAGAATGCATTGGTATTACACTAGGAGAGATGCAGTCATACATCAAGTAATCTAGGATTTCTAAGACCTAGCAAAACTTATTACACTTTTAAAATTACATTGTATATCTCTTGTAAACTTTAAAATTATGTCAATATATTTAAGGCGAATTTTAGAATTACATTGTTTGTGATGAATTGAAGTAATCTATGTTGTGTTTTTTATAATTTAATTAGCATGTGCTACCAATATATGGTATTGAATTTTTAGAAAATGTATAAAATGAATATATGGTATTGTATAGATTTTACTTGTCTATAGAAAATATATGGTATTGCATATTTTTAATTTTCAACTAATAGAGCTTGGATTAGCATTGCATAAGTTTATTTTCTCAGTGAAAAAGAGTTAGATAGAGAAAAGAATTAGCAATAGCTATTCATAACAAACCTTTAGCATTTGAAGACAATATTCACACAATGATAGAAAATAAATGTTAGGGTTCACACCTTACTTTCTAGAAAATGGATAATTTTGGGTTTTTATTAGTTTTCTAAAATGACCTCTAAGGATATTCTATTAAAAATTACATTTTTCTATAGAATTACTGTTTATTAATGCTTCCCACTGAAAAACAATATTTTCTTTTAGTTTATCTACTAATATTAGTTTGTGATTCTTCAAGAGCTTGTCTCCCTTTCATGTCCAAAATCAAATACAATTTTAAGTTAGGTGATTACTATTGTAATGTATAAATATTGAGGAATATGAAAATGTAAAAAAAAAAGAATAACCTAATTTTATGTGAAATATCACCATAATTGGAATTGTTTTTAGTTGCATGTTTAATATAAGCTACTATTGAACTAAGCTTATGTTTTTGGACACGTTTTATGGGATACTTTTCAAAAGCTTTGTTGTAAGCCTTAAAATTGTTTCTACTTATTGTACTTATTTACTACGAGTTTCTATTCTTTATTTTTATTTTTATTTTTTTTGAAATTTCTAATTTGAGCATTTTAGTACATATTGAAGATTAAGACATGCTAAAGCAGAGCTAGTAGCAACGATTGATAGAAAACTTGTACTATTTCAAGGAAAGATTCAAACAGAGTGTGCTAGATGATAAGGATTGGGAAAAAAATCAGAGGTAAGAAGAAAACAAACTATTTGGTCTTAAGCACTTTGGAAGATTATCCTCATATGATTCCTGGTGTCAATCATCGTGCCAAGGCTCAGTGGAAAGCCATTGTTGATAGCCAGAGTTGAGAAGGGTGATCCAAAAATGTTGTATTTGATTATGCTCCCTTTCCTTGATGACAGATTTCCATGGAGGTGTCTGAAATCGGTGGCAAGTTTGGGCAGTTGTTGCCACGAGTCCTCCCATAGACCAGAATACGCACAGACCAGAATACCAGCCTCAACAGACTTCCCAGAAGCTATGATCCGATCCGTGCTGCTTAACCACTTTCCAGATTTGGGAATGCATCACTTCTGAGTTGAGACGAATCAGATCCTGGAGGGCCGATTATCTACATACTTGGAAATTCATAATTCAGCCCAGGGAGCAGTTGGGCTGGAGACCCATTTCTAGGAGATTATCGCTCCCATGACTGCACTTTTATGACTAGGATCTCTGAGCCCCAAACCTCCAAAGCTTTTAGGGACCCAAACTTCAGCCCATTTCACAAGAGCCCATTTTATATTGTCTTTTTGGCTGCCCCAAAGGAGGTTTCTTTACAGATTACGAATTGCTTTGAGAACCCATTTTGGGGCTGCCATAACAGTGAATAAGTATAGGGGAATTGGTTGGAGAACAACTTTGATCACGACTAGACACCCTAGGATGTTAAGAAGACTGTGAGTCCAGGGGGACAACTTAGCTTCAAGTTTGTCTAACAGTTTCTGCCAGGAAGAGTTCTTGATGGTAGAGTCAATGAGGGGGGCTCCAAGGTATTTTGAAAGAAGGCAGAAGATGGAGAAGCCTAGGATCCTGGCAATGTTGCCTTGGGTTATGGCTCAGGTGTTAGAGAAGAAAATCTGAGATTTCTCAGTGTTGATCGTGGTTCCTATTGCATCTGAGAAGTATTCCATGATGTATTTGAAGGAGCGAGATTTTTGAACAGAATGATGGCCGAAAAACACATTATCATTAAAAAAAAAATTGATAAGAGATGCAGGAGTTGTGGTGGATGACTAGCCTTTTGAGAGAGATGGAGTTTATGGCTTGGGGTATTAGCCTTCCTAATCAGTCGACCATGAGAATGAAAATGAAGAAGGATAAGGGATCACCTTGACGAATTTCTCTAGAGGGAGAAAAGGGGGGGGAGAGAAAGCCATTAAGAAAAATGTGGAGAATAAGGGAAAGGAGATCAGGATCATGATCCATCGGACCCATGTTGGACTGAAACCAAATCCCAATAGCATATGTTGGATGTAATTCCAACTAAGTTTATGAAAATATTTTGAGAGTTCAATTTTGAGGAGCATACCTTGGATTTTTTCAGTTTTCAATGAGTGAGTGACTTCATGGCTGAGGATGATGACGTCCAAAATTTGGTCTCCCTCCCCATATCCTATTTTTTCAAGAGATACCAGCCATGGGATGAGGGGCTTGAGCATGTTGGTGATCACTTTGATCTTGTATATGACATTGCAAAGTACAATGGGTCTGTATTTTTTTGGGAGTGGAAGCATGCTCCTTGGGGATGGGATGAGAATGAGGAAGGTGACATTGAGGGCAAGGAAGATCCAATGCATGCATAGAGTTTCCTAAACCAATTCCCATACTTCGAACTCGATGATCTCCCAGAAGAAATGAAAACTATCGAGCACACCTGCTTTCCCTCTCGTCTTTGAGTTGCAACATGGCCTGGTCAACCTCCTACAGTAGGACCGGTCTCAATAACATTTGGTTATGTTTCTCTGTAATGAAATTGGGGTGTGCTGAGTTATCTTGCTGATGGCACATTGTCATTAAGTGATTGGCTCTGTGAGAGTTTCCTTGAAGTATCTCAAGAGTTCTTTCTCAATGTCTTCGTGAGCTTCTACATTTACTCCTCGATCATTTTTTAGGACAGAAATACAGTTGATCATTCTTCTTTGAATGGTAGAGCGATGGAGGAACTTGGTGTTTTTTTCTCTTGTGTGAGCCACCCAATTCTGGAATTTTTCTTCTAAAGGATTTTTCCCTAAAGTCTTTTGTTGTCTAAATGACTCATGAGTTCCTCTTCCTGAAGTGCTTGTTCCTCTCATCACCCTTTGCGGATGATGAGTTGCTAAAGATTGGACATTTGGTTTTCCAAATCGCTTTGAATTTTGAAGATGTTGCTGAAAGAAGTCTGATTCGAGCGCTTCAGGTGATTTTTCAGGATCTTCAGTTTTTGCTGAAATTAGTACATTTTAGAGCTACCTGGTGGAATGATACTACTCCACCAATTGTTGACCATTTATTTGAAACCAGGATGTGAGTGCGATAATTGCTCAAAACGAAATGGTTTATTACTAGATGTCCTTGGGTGTGACCATTGTAGTTGTATGAAACAATGGCCAAAGCTTAAAGCTGGAATGATGATGGAGAAGATGTCGCCCCCCATCTTGATTGAGTTTTCTATGATTAAGAAATAGTCCAATCTCGAATCAATTTTCTAAGGTCCTCCTTAATGGTTATTCCAAGTGTGGAGGCCATTATAGGTAGGGAGATCGATCAACTGATTTTGATGAATGAATTCCTTGAACCTGAGGTTGTTAGCATCGAGTCTGGATCTACATCCTTTATTTTCATCCAAATTGGTGATCATATTAAAGTTGTCTCCCAGAATCCACAGAGGGTGAGATCGCTGGGCGTTGAGGAGTTGGATGGAAATCAATATTTCAATTTTCTGGGCAATGGGTTTGAAGAAATAAACATTGGAGAGATGGCCATGGATGTTGGTGCCAATCAGATGGAAATAGGCTTGAATGAAGTTGTACGAGATGTGGAGGTCGTTCAGGGAGATGATGAGAGGATTCCAAGCTATGGCAAGGCCTCTAGAAGCCGCCATGGCATCAACCGCTAGTGAGTTGCATTCGGACAAGAGCTTGGATATGATTGAGGTCAAAGTAGGGCTAGTACATTTTGTTTCATGCATGAAGAAGATGGATGGATTGTCCTGCTTGATTCTATTTTTTTATCATTGAGTGCTTTGAAGGGATGGCTATTGATCCCTTGAATGTTCCAATATATGAGATTCATCATTCAGAACTATGAGGGATGACCTTATAGAACCTAGTGAGCTTGGGAGAACTTCCCGAATAAACTAGTTGTGTTCCGAGTAGGATTAGGCGTTGGAGATCTATGTGTCGGCCTCTTTTCCTTGATTCTCTTAGGATATTTGAGGATTCATGACGCAACGTCCCTCCGTGTATACCTAGTGATGGAAATTTTTGTGCTCTAGATAGAACTTCTACTAGGCAGTCGATCTGTCGTGTTGGGATCATGTGGAACTCATGATTTTTGCAAGAAATTTCCATTCCAACGATGTCAAGGTCCCTTAAATCTATGGTTTCAGTTTCTTCTTCCATATGGGTGGGCTTGTCCAGATCTGTAGATGAGATTGGTTTGGCTGAGTATCTTCCTTCATGATGCTGGTTTCTCTTGGATCTTCCTTATGCTTGACCTCTTTTTACTTGATCTTGTCTTTGTTGGATTTGTTACTCGGCTGCGCCATGGATCGATAATACTTTTTCAAGTACGGGGAGGAGAGGTTTAGGGGTGATGAGAGGGAATGAGAGGGATTGGGGAGGGGAGTGATGATGGGTGGGGTATGGTTAGGGGTAGTAGAGGGGGTACTATCTGTCACAATTTGACTAGCTAGAATGTCAAAGCTATTTCTCGTGGAAGGTTTAGAGTATTTTAGGGTTGAAATAGGTTTTATAGAATGATTTATACAGTTGAAAACTTTGGTGAAGCCATTAGGATCTATATTTTTAGAAGCTCTCAGAGGTTAGTTAAGGGGAAAATTCGTAAAGAGATGCCTCTATTCATGGAATTTGCAACAACGGAATGACACATGTTCATAATAAATCAATTTGACCCATTCAAAATCATCATGAAAAAGACTTACTGAGTCGATGAGAGCTTTTGCTAGATGTATGTAGATGCAGATCATGACATAGGCTTTATAACAATTGAGTTTGGTTTCCTCAACGATTTTGATGAATTCTCCAAGTGACTGTTGATCTCTTTGAGGGATTGTTCATCCAATAGTCTTGGGGGAGGGAGTACAGCCTGATCCAAACTTGAGCCCAGTTGAAATCTTCTTTATCGGGGTTGAATCTCTCCATCTAGTTCCATAGAAAAAGGCCATCCGAATTAAATAAATAGGGATCTCCATCCATTATACGGTTTTTTTTCTCTATAGAGGTGAATATGATGTTGAAGAATCCCTTGGGTCCAAGATGGAGCGATATTTGTCCCTTTCGCTTCCATTTGGAGGGGATCTAGCTGTGGAGAGCTTTCTTAGTGGGACAGAATCCGATAAACTTCCCTATGAGGGAATGGTATTTCATGAACTGTATTCTTCCATTGATACAGTGGGCGGGTAGATAGATCTTGGGCCTATTGGCAGCAATAAGAATGTACGTGAAGGAAGAGTCTTTTATCTACCCCTTTTTGTCCTTTTCCTCATATGATGGAGATTCAAGGGTTACTGTAGGTTCAAAGATGCATGTCATTTCATTGAGAGGCCAAAAGTCAGAATGCATGGCATCATTAGCAACAATAGAGCCTCCAACGGGGGGTCGTGACTAGCCCCCCTCAACAACAGTAATTCTTGGTTTTCAAATTCCTGTGGTTATTGTTTGTTGGAGAGTTTTCCGGATTATCGAGTCTCACAAAACACTTGTCTGGAAAACAGTCATTCTGATAGTTATTTTTGTATTTTGGTTCATGTTGCTCTCAAAGGTAGAAGGTTTAGAGGATTATGGGGCTGAAATAGGTTTTCTAGAATGTTTTCTGCGGTTGAAAACTTTGGTTAAGCCATCAGCATCTATATTGTCAGAGGCTTGGGAAGCTCTCACAGGTTGGTTAAGGGGACAATCTGTAAATAGATGCCTATGTTCATGGAATTTGCGACAAAGGAATGGCACATGTTCATAATAAATCTATTTGACCAATTCAAAATCATCATGAAAAAGACTTACTGACTCCGGGAGAGATTTGGCGAGATGCATGTAGATGTAGATCCTAACATAGGCTATGTAACGATTGAGTTTGGTTTCCTCAGTGACTTTGACGAATTCTCCAAGTGACTGTCAATCTCTTTGAGTGATAGCTCATCCCAATAGTCTTGGGGAAGGGAGTACAACCTGATCCAAACGAGAGCCCAGTTGAAATCTTCTTTATTAGGGTTGAACCTCTCCATCCAGTTCCTTAGAAAAAGACCATCCGAATTAAATAAATAGGGACCTTCATCCATTATATGGTTTTTGTCGTCTATGTAGGTGAATATGTTGTTGAAGAATCCCTTGGGTCCAAGATGGAGCGATATTTGTCCCTTTGGCTTCCATTTGGAGGTATTCCAGCCGTGGAGAGCTTTCTGAGTGGGACAAAATCTGATGAACTTCCCTATGAGGGCATGGTCTTTCGTGAACTATATTCTTCCATTGATATGGTGGGCAAGTAGATAGATCTTGGACCTATTGGTAGCAATAAGAATGCAGGTGGAGGAAGAGTCTTTTGTATACCCCTTTTTTTCCTTTTCCTCATCTCATGGAGATTTAGGGGTTACTGCAGGTTCAGAGATCCCTGTTGTCTCATTAAGAGGCCCAAAGTCAGAATCCATGGCATCATTGGCAACAGTAGAGCCTACAATGTGGGGGTCGTGCCTACCCCCCTTCAAGAGTAGTCATTCTGATAGCGATATATGCATTGTGGGTCACGTTGTTGTCAAAAATGAGGAAAGAGGTCCTCTGGGATGGGATTCGGAGCTCTGTCGATGCCCGTCACAGGGCTGAAGGAAACCTTCGACTTCCATGACCTAGCTTAGCTGAGCTCAAATCCGATGCTCTATATTTTTATCTTATTTGATTGTTTGTTTCTTCTTCCTATATATATATATACACAACATGGTTCGAAACCCACAGAACTAGTCTACTACCAAATGAAAGTGATAACTACCTAGTGTGTTTGCAGACCAAGAAAATGTTTGGTTTGAAATGCATAGTCCATAACTCTAACTATAATTTTAACCTATTAGAATATGAAGTTAAAGAACTAAGTGTTGTTTCCAATGAACACCAATACCCATAAACTATAACATCACAAAAAACATTTTAAAGAATGAACGAGTATGGACAAGGTTTGGGGTTGCTATCGAAATATCATTCCAAGAACAACACTAGTTACATAATAGGGTTGTAAAGCTATAACTATGGTGAAGAGGTTAAATATAGACAAAGCTATGAACAATGAGACATGTGAATATAGAACAAATACAATCCAAAAATAATACTCATCTGTAGGCATTAAAATAATAATGTAAGTGTATAAGTGGTAATGTTAAAACCCTAACTAGACATGGCCAAGTAAGCGTGGGTTGAAACCCTTATGAAGACTCGAAAAAAGGAACAACAACCCAATAACAACAACCAACAACGCAACCAACAAGAACAAACATTGCAACCAACAAAACTTACAAAATATACAAGCGATGAATCTTCAATATTATATGCATAACATTAAACTAATAACTCAATATGAGGACTAGGGTAAAAACCAACCTTCAAATGATACAAAACCTACTCATATATATATATATATATATATATATACACACACACACACACATGCTTTGGGTCATGTACTGGGTAGTTTTCTAGATGGCCATTGAGTTATAGAGGAACACCTAGGAATGTCGAGACAAAGACACATGAATTTTCACATACGTGTTAAATATGTAGATAGAAAACTGCAATATGTGGTTCACAACATTGTAATGAACATAATTAAAATTTTGTGTGTGTGTGTGTGTGTGTGTGTGTGTGTGTGTGCGTAGGACCCTTTCGCTAGGGTCATGGCTATTCATTGTGACCCATCTCTTCAATAGTTTATAAAGATCACATTGTATATTTGTAATGATCATTCTCATATCAATAAATATTATTCGTCCTTTGGGACTATGGATTCATGTATTCTCTTCTTATTATCAATGGCCTCCTGTGAGTACCACAAGTATTCTCACAAGTGATATCAGAGCAGTTCAGTTTTCCATTGTGACAACACACTACCATCACTACCACATCACACCATTGTTATGTACTTACTTTTAAATTCCCAGTGTAGCTATGCTAAAATTACCAACCCATGCGCCACAATCAAAATAGATCATAAAATACCCTATCAAAATTATAGAGTTTGAAAATATTAGAAAGTTGATCATTTGAGTAGGGGCCTACATCTACTTTTGTTTAGAAAACTTAGTCACGGTAACACCCTCTGTAGTAGGGAAGGATGAATCAAGAAGAAAATTGTTTGAATTAGATTGCACTCATCAAGAATTGCAGACGTAGGTGCACCTACAAGCTGAACATTCATTCAAATTTGTGTTTGTGGCATCATGAATATGTTGGCATACCCTTAACCATTATCAATGATTTGAGAAACTGTAGACGGATATCTCAAAATAGTGGAGGGAGGTTATTAAGTAAGAATAAAACAAATATCATCATTTGCAAAATGAGAAGGCTTGCCTACAAAATACAGAATTCCAATAACTAGAGAACATTCAAAATACACATTTCAAAACCACCCTATCATTTAAATGGTAAGGGAAGCCTTTAAATAGATAAAAGACCCTTTCATACCCCCATAGGATCCTATAAGTGCCCATTTTATAGGAGAGCACTTTAATTACCAAATGGGATGTACAAATCTAATTCGACACACTAAAGGACTTACACAATACTAAATGACAATTATGACATCATATGCACACATGCCAACATGTTCTTTATTTTTTATCAAGGTTCTGATCAATTTTTAAACTACTTAATAATATGGTAGACTTGTCATACGCTGAGGCCCATATACATGTTTTTAATGTACAATGCATTTCAACCTAACAATAGTTGAATACATAAGATTCCATTACATGTTTACCCATTATGGTATTTATGAGTTGTGATTGACTTATTATATTTTTTACTTTGGAAATGGGCATTCATAATTTGACTTGGGAATTTTTATCTCACATATCTACACCAACAAATCCACACGAGAATTATAAACAAATTGACCCACTATCACTATCAATTTGCCTCTCCATTGGGATTGGTTCTGCATAGTTTGAGGGGGGTGTCCCTCGGCTTTTTATGTTGCCCCAAAATATCTAAATCTATAATAAACTCAAATATACAAAAAAAAAAAATCACTACCCTTGAAAGCCCAAGAGAACTCAAGAATAAATGATTATGATTAAGAAAAACTCATTTTTTTGAGATCAACATTCCTAAGAAAAACTAGTTCGGTACTTGAAAAGAAAATAAAAGAAAAATATGCTTCAAGTGAATGAAATATTCAAAGTAAATGTGTCAATGAACAAGTTATATCCTTGCAAGAAATTGATCATTAAAAATCCATGTGAAAAATCAATGAACCATCAAGGCATAGGGTGAGAAATTGCAGAGAAATAGAAGGCAACAATTAGAGTGTTAGGTGCCCTTCAATAGCAGCAATCAACATTTGAACTAGTAAATGATCAATCACAGTTTTGGTTCCAAGCACAACAAGAAATTCAGTGAAACATTTTGGGAGTCACATTTTACAACAATTTGGTAAGGTACCAATTAAGCTAGAGCAGATCCAACTTGGGATTTGCTGGTATTGCAAAAAATTACAGGTGACTAACTAGAGATAATTCAGAAAGAAATGTCATCTTATGTTGCCTAGGATGTGGCTGACTAGGATGACTTCTTGGATATAATTTGTGCATATTGGGATGGTGGATGCAACCCAAAAACCCCAAGGAAGAATGATCCTATATAATCTGTATGACACATGCAATAGAAGAAGAAAAACATTTTCTTTAGAGTCCAAGCTACAAAACCATTAGAATTAAATATCCCATAAAACCCAAAATGAACTACGAAATTTTATAACTGAAATGTGAGATGTTCAACTACTGAGATCCTAAAAACCAAACATCCTTGATAACATCTCTAATTATATACAAATTAATTTAGATTTTTTATTTTGATTCAAGGAGAAAGTGTCTTATAAACCTGGTAGGCATCTAAATATGTTAAAATAAAACATAACATATATCTATGTGGAATGGAGAAGGATGTATGAAAATAAAGGAATCTCCACTCTAGCACACGGGATATCAATATATGTGATTGAGTCTATAAAAGAACAATAAAATGGAGCAGGATTTGGGTTTAATCAAAGACTAGGCATTCATATGAGTTGAGTGAATTTTTAAAGGGAAAACACTACAAGGAAAAGACCCTCTAGCAGTTTTTTTTGAGGAACCCCATAGAAAAATACCCCATACATCCATTTCTAGCAGAGGTTAATAGAGGAGGTTGGTGGGCGAGGGCGTTTTGCCGATGTTTTCTGCTCGGTGCGCTTATCATTAAACTTCGCCCCAGTGCTTTGGAATTATGAAAGTACCGATGCACACAAAAAAAAATTGCACACCAGAAACTATGCACTCTGTACACACCCACTCAGTGCATTGTATTCTATAGCATCGTTGCATCACAACTCTTCCGCATTGGTGCATTATAAAACACTATGCCAAAACTGAAACCACCCAGTGCAGTGGAAAGAAACCACACTGGTGCATCATAAAACAACACACCAAAAACAAACCGACCAGTGCGTTCATAATAAACAGAACAAGTGCACCTATAAACCACGCGCACCAGTAAAGGGTTATATAGAAAAAAATTACGGCAAAAAACCCAGATTTTTCATTTTTAGAGTGCTCGTGAGCTCTCAATTACCAATGCGCTCTACCATAGAATGCACCGGTGCAAACAAAACATTGGCACACTGAATAGCGCACATGATGTACACAATCGCCCGGCGCGTCCTATTATAGTAACGCACCAGTGCTTATTACTCTTTTGCGCTAGTGCATCATAAAACACCGCACCAAAATAGAAACGTGCCGATGCATTATTATCCAAGTGCACCGGTGCGCCTATATAAATCGTGCACTGAAATAGCATTAAATAAAAAAAATCATAATGACAAAAATCCAGTACTTTACGACTATTCCGCACTCGTGCTTTACGAATATTTCACCCTAGTGCATCATCAAAAAATTGCGCCAAAACTGAAAAATCCCAGTGCAGTGTGAGGGAACCGCCTCGGTGCATCATAAACAACACGCCAAATTTGACACCACCTAGTGCAGTTGTAAGTAAGCATATTGGTGCACCTATAAAACCCCATGAACTGAAACAAGGTTAAATAAATAAATAAAAGTTACAGCCAAAAAACCGCATTTTTCACTTTCCTCAGTGCTCCAAAGCTCTCAAGCACCAGTGCGATTTCTCCTTCTCTAAAACGCCCTGACATCGGTGCTCTCATTGCACCCATTGCATGCACTGCTACTCTGCATTGGCCACCAATCTCTAGCTTGCATTTTGAAAAATGGTGGGCAAAATTTCCTTTGAAAATTTTACAGCCAATATTCCTCCTCGACGGTGAAATGTACAGGTATTTTTCTAGTTTTTCTATAATTAAGCCTTCTAGAGGATTAGAATTTGAAATAACCTTAAAAATAACCATTAAAAAGGAAAAAAAGAAAAAAATTGTCACGCGGTGCACCTAAGCCATTTGGCTCACACCGGATAGCGGTGTTGCATGTAAAATTTACAAGTCGCACTAGATAGCGGTGCTGCTTGTAAAATTTACAGGTCGCACTGCCACAGGTGCTAATGGTATCCACACCATTTTCGAGGCGGTACCAAAAGGCACCCCGCATAATTTTAAATTAAAAATAAAATAAAATGCGGTGCACTCATTTAGCTAGGCGCACCGTTGACCATGGGAATCGCAGTGCGGTTTGTTGACGGAATTATTTGCCCCGGTGTATGCCAACACACTTCATTCAACATTCTAAGAGGGTCAACGATGCTGCCAGGTAAAATACTACACTTTTGACTATGTAATTTTCATGAATACGGTGCGCTTACACAACTATACGCTCTGGGGCATATATTTCAGTCAGCGCACCACTATTCTAACCTTAGATATAGTCAACGATACTTGAAAAAATGACAGTTACACTGAGGCTGGTGCATTGTATTTCCTTAGGGGCACTGCCACTGGTGAGCTACAAACTTAAGCCGCAGCAAAACTCGTGCATGATTGTTTTTGTGGCACACCGACTATTCTGTTTTTTTTTCAAAAAATAAATATATATGTATATTCCTAAATACATGTCTGTTTTAATAAAAAAATTATTTATTATGTCAATTGTTTAGAGAGAATAGGAGGAACAACAACAACAACAAAAGGAATAGTATGACATGATTCACTAATGGGAGGCCCAAGAGAGGGAGACAGATGCATACCCTCACCCTAATACAACAGATACATAGGGGATCCTTAGGGAGGTAAGCCTCCTCATGTTCTATGAGGAGGCTACTTCCCTAAAGGCCCAGAGTGTGTTTTTGAAATATCTTATCTGCAAGTGGAATGTCCAGTGACAAGATTTCTAGGTTGGTCTTGACTAGTGGTACACACCCACTGAGGAGGATATTTATTTTATTACAGGACTATTGAGCAGAGGGGTGGATTTTCCCTCATTCCGAGATGTGACAGCTAGTTGTGTAGTAGGGAGTCAGTTATTTTACTCCCAGAGATAAATTGGAGTACATGTATTGTCTCCTTCAGATTTTTAGGTAATTGGAGGTACTGGGAGGTCTCTTACGTATAGGTGTATTTGGTAGACACGACATGGAATGCCTCTCACTTATCATTTCAAAAATTTCACACAACACCAGTGACGTGAAACGCATTAGTTGCTCGCTTTTATATTATGTTGATTCTTTAGTATAGCAGCCATGACTTGTGAGGTGGTCTACCATTTTTTTGCTGCAGTTTTCTTTGGCCTTAGATAGATTTCGTGCTCATGCACAAGGGAGGGTCAACTTCCCTTTTGCTTCAGAGTTGTTCTGTTTATTCTTTGAGAGGTTTCCAGAGATGAGATCTAGTTTTGTTTGACAACCTTTTAGGTCGATGTTTGAGGCCCGAATGCACATGTGGGGGCACATGATGCCCAAGAGGGGAGACACTATGTTTCCAGCTAGGATATCACATGATGAACTGGTCTTACTAGCCAGAGTTGATGGGTTTCATCCCTTCATTATGGTCCCATGTCCTTATGTTGGATTAGATTCGCAAGGGTGTCCGAACATCCTCATCACAGATGATGAGCTGTTAGATGATAGAGGTAATATTACTGTCTTATTTATATTTATTCTAACATGTTCTTTAACTTTTTTTTATTAAATTTTGTAATGAGTCTAATTATTACTGTGCAATTGTACATATTTTGCAGACATTAGCTCTTTTGATGACGAGGAGATGTTACATCCACCACATGATCCAGGTGTGGATCCTTATGACGATCAGGACATGGTCGATGCCAAGGATGATCATGATCAAGATGAGGCTAGTGCATCAGAGACACATGCTCCTGCTGGTGCACCAGTACCTCCTTTTTCTAGGCACGGTCGACCTGAGACTAGATATAGGATAGAGTTGGGTAACACGCTCAACGCATTGATTTTTGAGGCGGGCATCAGGCCCGCTTATTATAGAGACATACACGCCGATGATAGGCTATTACAAATGTGGACAGGCATGTCTTGTGACATGTAAATCCTGATGTGGCATGTCGTAGGAGCTACAACAGCTCTTACGCAACTGAGGAGGTATTTTCATAGCTATAGGCGCAGTCGAGCTGTGGCACGTGATGGATAGTTTGCAAGCAGTGAATCATCATGTCATGATCGTTCATCTCGCACTGCACCCGATGAGCATGAGGCTCCACTAGCAGCATCTAGAAGTCATCATGGAGATGTGGCTGGACTATCGACCAGTCCAATCAGCATCCTGCAGCATCCATCAGTACTAGTCATGATCATTAGCAGGTTGGACCATCAACCGTCGATATTGCGCTATTGATCGAGTAGGCCTCCACTACTACTATTTATATTGACTTTGTTCTACCACCAGCTGATGCATCCATCAGTACTAGTGATCATAGTCATGAGCAAGCTCGACCATCGACCGTCGAGGCTACACCCTTTAATGAGCAGGCCTCCACTTGTACTGCTATTGATGTTGTTATACTACCACCAGCTGATCCATGACATTTATATTACAGTTTTATATTTTTAACATTACTTAGTTATATATATATATATATATATATGGTCCTTGTATTTTATGTTCATGTTGTAGTTGTACTTAATTTACATGTTGGTGATCATCATGATGTGGCACATATTGTTAGGTCATGTTAGATATGTTCATTTAATGCTTAGCTTGCAGATACATGTGTATATATGATAGCATGAGTTATTTGACATGAGATGTTTGTGTTGTGATGATGTTAATATATAATGTTAATTTGATGTTTGAATGTGTTTTTTAGTTGAATATGATGTTTGTACGATGGTTATCATGATCGTGATGATGTTTATTAATTAATTTAATATTAAATTACCATGATATTTATTAAATATTATGTTGTGATTGTAATTGAAATTGAAATTTTAATTGTATGTAAAATTGTAAAATTGTATTTGTATTTGTACTAATTGTAATTTTAATTGTAATTGTATGTAAAATATTTAATATAAAATTTTAATTGTAATTGTAATATTTAATTTATTGTGAAATGATTGTAATTGTATATATGAAAAATTGTAAAATTGTAATTCTAATTCTAAATTTATATAAAATTTTAAAATTGTATTTGTATTTGTAATTGTAATTTTAATTGAATTGTATGTAAAATATTTGTAAAATTGTAACTGTAATTATAAATGTAATTCTATGTAAAATTGTAAATGTAATTGTATGTAAAATTAAAATTCTAATTCTAATTCTAATCATAATTCATATATGTGAAATCAATGTAAAATTGTAATTGTAATTCTAATTCTAATTGAAATTGTAATTTTAATTGTAATTGTATGTAAAGCATTTGTAAAATTTTAATTCTATTGAGGTGAAGTGATTTTATTAAAATATTGAAATTTGCAAATTTGCAAATAATTGTAAAATAACAAATCTAGAATAATCCGAATTTTTGTAACATAATAAAGTTAGAAAAAAATGAAAATAAATTCATGTATTTTAGAATTATCATTATTTTATGATGATCTTACATACAAAAAAAATAACTTTATACAGTCTCGTGCGCTTATCATCATAACATGCACCGCTGCGTCATATTACGAAGACGCACCGGTGCTTCACAACTCTTCCACACCAGTCACGAATAAACGCAAATAAAAAAAATGCAACTCTATTTTCTTTAAGTGAAAAAGAAGCAGCAATTTGAAAAATGGGTCGCAAAATAATTTTGAAAATCTAATTTCATAAAATAATTCTTTAAATACTAAACACTTTTCATATTTCACTATTTTTGCTAAAATTTTTAGCCAGATATTTGCAAGAGACAGACCTGGAGCAAGAGAGCACGGCGGCACTGTGGAGCAGTGAAATACGTTCGAACAGAAGTATTCAAACAATCAGAAACCAAAACTCTGGTGATCCAAAACCTGTATCATAGAATTTCAAACCATCTCATGATTAAATTTGATTATTTTTTTAACTTATTTCTGCAGTTTTTTTAATTTTTCTGCAGTTTTATCCATTTTTGCCCGAAACCCTTCATTTTTTTGTTCTTTCCCTTTCTTCTCCTTATTTATGTGATTTCAGACTTAGGTTTTTTCATTTTAGATTGACGTCCAACCCATGGGACAAATTGCATAGTCGGATCCCAATCCATTTGGCCATTGCGTGAATTTTTGGAAAAAATGATTTTTTATTTATCGGTACGCCCTGTGTACCCTACTACACCAGTGCATTGTATTATACAGCGCACCACGCAAGTACTATGTAATAAAAAAATTGAAAACAAATTTTCTAAATCCGTGCACCATATCTAAAATAGGGCATCGATGGGCCATATTACACTATTTTTACGATGCGTTTATAATACCCCAGGCACCATATGGTCTATTACACTATTTTTACTATGCGTTTATAATATCCAACACACCATAGAGTCTATTTTTGCAATGCATTTTTAATATCCCCACGCACCGGCTGTGGTGCGCACCTCATGAAAGGCACACCGGTGTCTTGAGATTTTTTTTCTACCTGAAAGTTGATAATTTATTTATAAATATATTAATGATATGGTACAGGTTTCATATTGATAAAGAAATGACTGAAAAGAGATCAAGTAACAAAAATACTGATAACACATCAAGAAAATAAAAAAAAAGAAAGTTGCTTGTAAATTATTTATAAAAAATATTATTTTTGAACTATTTGTAAGTTTAACTAATATGTATTGTTTACTCTGTATCATGTAGATCCACAAAATCACGAAGCTAGATATGATTATTTCTGATCTAAGACCATAAGAGCATAAAATTTTAATGGAAAAATTGCAAAATGATGAATCAGGTGAATGAAAAAATACTATCATTCCAACAAGAGTTTCTTTTTTTAACTATCATTAATAATATACTTAAAATTATTAGATAACATGTGTCAAACAATCTACTAATTCACATATGTTTAATTTTATACAGGGACCAACAACTCAGAAAAGGAATGTTGTTCTAAGAAAAGAAAAAAATAGAACATTCAAATGAAAATGAATTGCTCCTTATCTCATTTGGAGTGGTGCTGGAAGTTAACGAAAGGCAGAAAAACTTTCACAAAAGTTTGAGGGATCTAGTGGAACGAATGTATAGACGTTCCTTCCACTTACAATACAAAAATCAATCCAGTGATTCCAAGAACCAAATTTTATCTAAAATATAGGAAGATTTTCCAGAGAATTGGTCAATGATACATGTCAAACTTTTAATATCAAAAACGTACAACAACAAAAAGAAAGAATGGAAAAGTGATATTCCTTTAAATATTTGTCTAGAATTATTTTTAAATGTCACTTTTGTTATATTTACTTTTCATATATCAATATAAAATTTAAATATTTTATTGTCATGTTACATTTTCAGGAAGATTATGAAAATTTCAAAAGATCAAGCTCATATCAGAAATATGCCAGTAGGAATGTCAAAAATGTGTATAAGGAGATGGTCAAAGAAATGGACGAAATTGCATCGCAAGAGGAGCCATCTCAACAACAACATGCTTCAAATGTAATATGTAGTCATTGAATTTTTTGATCATTATGTACAATAAATAAACAATCTAACATTAAATATTAATTTTCAAAAATTTTCTTGCAGAAACGAAAAGAAAATGGAAGCCATTCAACACATAAAACAGGATGATAAGGAAGAAAAGGGTTGATCTCTAAGTTTATGAGTAATTATTACTTCCTTATAACAACTTAACTAGATTTCGTTTCTGTATTTTTTATGTTGTTTTAAAAAATCATCATTGAATGTCTTCAAATAGGTGCTAACATACAAAGAAGAACAATCAGATGAATTGATTGAAATTGAGTTAAATGTGGGTTGTGAGTGTATGTTGGCATATCAAAATTTAATTGTGGAATTTGTAAGCATCTGTCGATCTTGTTTTACTTAGCTCCGTCTATAATTAATAGAACAAAAACATCTTTTATATTAAATATATGATTTGTTATGAGGTATAAATCTTGTAAGAAACAAAAAAATGGAAATTCGCCAATAGATGAAATTTTTAAAGATGGCATGGTACATGGATTTGAAAGAATGTGTATAGTTTATGAGTCAATTGTTGCTATGGTAGGTCAATTTTATTTTTGATTTACATTGATGTATATTATTTAATATTGAAATTTTCATTATTATCACCAATGTATAGACACTCATTTCATTTTATTTTTATGTTTGTATATGGAAGGCGAAGAAAAAGAAAACAATCAACATTGTGAACAAAACATTCCTAAAACTAACCCGTCATGGAAGTACCTCTAGCAGTGACAACAGTTTAAGTGAAGAATGATGATCACTATGTTTGGATATCAAAGCAAGGTGTTTTATTTTTTGAAATATGTCTATGAAATTAGACATTTTGTTTAATGTAATGGACATAGTGTCCCAATTGAAAGACAAAGGGATATGAATAAATGTCCCATTTTGTATGATAAAGACAGTCTTATTCATATATATATATATATATATATATATATAATCATAAAATATGTTTTAATTTATTCTATTATGTTCTCCATTATCGCTATTGCATTCTCCATTGTCGTTCTCAGGTGCACTAATAAAAATTTAATTCATATGAATATTGTTATAAGATGTGTCGAATTTTTCTGAATAATGAATTTACAACATTCACAATATTTGGACTGTCACAGGTCGATGTTTCTAAAAAAACGAAATGAAAACCGATGCGTGTCAGTAACTGTCGACAAGTGCATTTATGTGTCTATATGCACCGGTGTCATTGTGCGATCTATGAGCACCACACAAATACCGATACCAATTATAAATATCAGTGTGTTTGTGTGATACTGCGTACTGGGTAATTTATGTATCTATAAGCACTCGTGCATTTTTACGATCAACGGGCACCGCACAAGTACAGATACCAATTATAAATCTCGGTGCCTTTCTTTGTTACGATGCACCTGTGCATCATAAAGGTATGTGCACCGATGTGTTGATATAACCTATGGGCACTGCACAAATCCCAAGACCAATTAGAATGGCCCCATGCATTGTATGACCAACACTATTCTCGGTGCATTTTTATACCTACATGTCCCGGTGTGTTCGTTCGATTGAGACAACCTTGGGGTGTCGTCTTCATGTATGCACCGGTGTGTTAAATCCAGAGTAGCGCACCGATTAAAAAGCATCTGTAATAACATTCGGCCACCCATTTTTTTTAGTTATGTTGAATTTCCGTTAAAAGCTCCACCAAAACCTCCGTAACAATAAATGGATGTTGTAGAAAATGTTTTTTTGACAATTTTCGACAATTATATAACACTAAAATCCTCCTTTACAGCCTCCTCTAGAGGGTCTTTTCCTTGTAGTGAAAGTAGCAGTAGGTCATGTAATGGGGCATTTGCTAGATGGCCATTGAGTTATAGAGGAACACCTAGGAATGCCCAGAAAAAGACACATGAATTTGCACATAGGTGTTGAAGATGTAGACAAAAAACTGCAAGATGTGAGAGGATATATCCACAATTACATAGAAGATGATATAAATGACCAACTCTTCCAAATTTCGTAATACCTTTGGGGAAATATTTATAAATTTATTTACAAAGATTTGGTTGCACCTCTGGGTAGCAACTAAAGATTTAGGTCTTCATTCATTTTCTTTATCCTAATTCCATAGTAGCATGGGAACATTGCTTCTGGTGTTTGGGGAACTTGTTCCCATCTTTTCCTATTTCTAGGATCTTAAGAGCTGGAGTGAAATGTTTTAGAAATTGTGGGTGGTTTCTGGAGCTTAAGGTAAGGTCTAGGAGCTTCTAGATGGTACTGAGTCATTTCCAATGGTGTTTCTTATTCTGCTTCGGTGATCAAACACCACCAAAGGTTCCTAGCTTGGTTATGTGTGGTGTTCCCAACCACACATGACCAAGGTAAACTGACATACACCATTTTTTCATGACATGTCAGTGCTCTTGGGATGAGAGACTACCACTGATTCCCTAAGAGAATTTTTATAATAAGAAAATAATTAATCTAAAATTTTGAATCTTAGAAGACTTGGAGGCTGGAATAGTTTTGAGATTGTGAGAACTTCACCTGAGGAGTGCTTGTTTCTAGCATTTTTTTAGGGATATGTAATCAATGTTATCATTGTGAATCATGAGTAATAGAACCGTGGCACAATTTTTCTGAAATGTGAAACATATAATATCGGTATAATGCAATATATTAGGTAGAAGACTCTACTTTGTTGTTCAATATTTATTCAGTTATTCTAAATTGAAATCGAGATTCCAATCAAAAGTATAAGATCAACCTGGTAAGGATTTATTTTAGGCATCTTGGATACAATAAATGCCATCTTTCCAAAACTGATGAAATCTATTTTTCTTTCAAATTCATGGTGTTTATATCTGAACAGTTCAGTGCCAAAGAAAAATTGGAGATATATAACTTTTTTTTACCTTGAGTGGATTCTGAAATCTAATTTTGATTGTTAAATATTTATTACCTTTATCCAACTTATTATGAATTTGCTGGAACTTCTGCCTAGAGTGACATGATTGATAATCATACATATGAGGGCTTCCTCGCAATCTCCATTACTCATGACAATTTACAGATATGGTTGTTGTATTTTTCTAATACTGTATTTCAAGATATATTGCTTGTCTCTTATATTGTATTTATACATTTTTTTCCATCACCACGCCACTATATTATATCTGGTTTATTCAAATTAAGGTGATATATGACTCCAATTTGTATTTAGAATCTGCAGCCATGACCTGAAGTGTGCTTCCATTCCCACTATTTGGAGCTTAGCATTTTCTAGTTTTTTCTCTCGCCTCCTTTCTTGGCATCGTTTCTCTGTAATATAGAAAAAGAAGAGCTTCAATCCCTCTTCTCTTTACCTTTAGGCTTTCATCATTGTTCGATTTTTGTTTACTCCTTTGTCCTTTTGTGTCACTTATTTTTGTTTTTCTAACTGGTCATGTGATGTGTTCCTTAATCAATTGTACACTGGATCACATAGACTACCGTGTGTTTTATTATAATTATTTCATTAGATTTCTTGAAGTTATCACAGCTCAATAGTTTTTTGATTCCCCATTTTGGTGGATTATGTAATACTTACTTTTTATAATTAAATAAATAAATGGTATGTTGCTTCATTGAATCTTGAATGGCATCAACTTTTTTATGGCATAGTAATGTTCTTTTTCAATTTTTGTAGGTTTCCCTCTTTTATCCTTGTTATGTATTTTATATTTTTATTATATATATATTTTTTGTACATTTGATTTTGTACACTTGTGCCTGCAATCCTGAAACTCACGCAGTAGAGCTTAATTCTCACAATTATACTGATAAATTCTTGTGATTATGGTGGGGATTTATGTACTTCAATACTATAAAAAATATGGACAATCATTATTCGTTTTTTTACTCAACATGGAGAATGAATTGTAGTTATATGGAGTAGGACCTGTAATTATTATAGTAAGTTGGGCATGTTAGAAGTCAAAGTAGTGATATTGGAAGCATACATTTTTAATTAATAATGGATGGATTTATATAAGTAATTTAATTGAATTGAATGACTAATGTCAGAAAATAGAGTTTTTTAAATAAGAGAAAAATTATTTAATTATTATTAAAGAGAAATATTTGAATAGTTAAATATTCAAGTTTCAATTTAAGAATGAGTTTTTTATTTTTAAGTTTCTAAGAAAGCTAGTCATTTAAAATTGATGTAACTACTTGTATAGATCCATCTTAAATCTATCTATTAAACATCTTAAACATCAAGAAAGATTAAAAAATGCAGGCACAAAACTTTCAATAGGTAAAAGAAAGTAAGCTCGATGTATGGAAGTTTATTTTATTATTATGAAATTTTAATATTTTAACATTATTTATTTCAATGTCTATCATTTTAATTTATTAGCACGACATTATGTTAAACATGTCATCAATGTGAAAATCCAAAGGTTTAGAATATGTAAAACCCCATTGATTAAGCAATAAAATTGCTACATGGAGAAGGTCCTAAGCATATTTGTGACAATGGTTTTAGCAGGTCCTAAGATAGGAATATGTGGTACTAGTAGAGACCTTCAATCCTCAGAAGGGAAAAATCTTAGTCCGATGAGTGAAGAGGATGATTTTTTCCACGAGGTATTTTCAAATGACCAAACAAGTTTTTTAGATACAAATTTTCTTTATAAATTATTTAATTTTTAATATGTGCAATAATTTAACATGTTACAGGTAGTGGTCTTCATCCTCCTAGGGGGGCGAGGTTCTTGGGTTCATGATTTTGCTCAAAATCCAAGCTATGAGCCCCTTTACACCCATCCCGGTGATATTCCTTAGGAGATGGATTGGGAAGACACCATCTTCTTACTTACTATTGATGGGATGACGGAGCATTCCACGAGATTGCATAATGAATTGCAAAGTTGCAATCTCTTTGTCCCTAGTCAAGATTGTCTCCAAATTGTTTTGTAGAATTTGGAGAGTTTGATAGAGACTTATTGTGGGGTTGGACCATCAACCCAAGTTTTTTTTGACATGATGCATAGGAGGAGAGTGTTAGTGATTGGCGTTAACACCGGAAAATTGTACAAGAAAATACGACATTATTTAATGTTAGGAAGAAAGATTTATAGGACTGAGAGACATTAGAGAATCTGGAAAGCATTTAAAAATATATAAGGTCTAAGGAAAAAATCAAACTTCAACTAGTCATAAATGTTTTTGCGTGGAAAATCCTTCGATAAGTGCGCATTTGCACGCCTTTTGACCCAAAAAGTGCGCAATCCTAGGAGTGGCGGAAGTCATTTTCCGGGACCACAAAAAGCACACTCCAGGACATTGATTCCACAATTGAAGTCCCCTAAGGATAGCCACTCAAGACTCCTTAAGAAATCAAGGGAGCACACAATGAAATAAATGTGGCACAAAATGGAATCACCCTCCTCTCTTAGGTCACCATACACAATGTACCAAGAAAGGGAAGGAGGATTTGAATTCTCCTATAAAACTCCACCAATAGATGAAAAATTTGAGAGCACATTGTTATTATAGCCAGAATTTTTCCAAGCAATACCAGCAGTGTGTGATCCGGAGCAGAGATAGTGGGAACTCTGTTTTTGGCCATCCAACAACTTTAGTCCACCATGGTAGGGAGAGGGAGACTTTGCACCAAGGCAAGCTTGGGAGTAAATGCATCCTTGCGTTGGGACTTAGAACCCCAAGTTCTAAGGGCCCTTTGGCAAGTGGGTTAAATTTTCATCCTCATTTCCTACCAGCACTCAATAAAAGGGGACATAAGCGTCGTTTTTTGGATTATTAAAGTTTTTTGACTATATTTAGAGCTTTTGTGTTATTTTTTTTAGTTTTAGTTTAATTTTTACGTATGAATATGCATGTTATTTCTCTATCTAGTATGTTTATGGTCTAGCATGCTCCATTAACTTTTTTGACTCCATATATTTTCTGCCTATGACCAATAACTTAAGAGGGTAAACCACGCCCCTTAAGTTGGTTTGATTTCGTACATGCATGCACCAAACACACTAACATAGGATTGGGGACTCCACTAAATTTTATTTCTAAGTTTATGTGGTTGTTACTTTTTGTAGAGACCTCCATCTGTGCTGTGGAGTTGGGTGGAAATTGCCCCCTTTTCCTCCTTCAGTCCCTAGTTCATCCCAAGTGACAGACTAAAGCATGATAGCTCCAAAAAATCACTCTTGTAGGAATTTGTGTGCATTTCCCTCAGACAACCGTGCCCACAATGTGGGTTCAGAGCGGACCTGTGCACAGACATCGCGCATGTTTCAGCCTTTGGCGCGCAAAAGACAGAATGAGAAGTTTCTCCCATATTTCTATCTTTTCCTGCTTGTAAAGTGCCTGGCAGCCCATAATACATCTGCCAGCACTGGTTGAGGTGCCCCATAGCTTTCCAAAGCTTACTATTAGTTTCTTTTGGTAGGCTTGGTGTTAGTTTTATTTCAATTTGATTTTTTCAAAGTTCACACATAGTTTAAGTAGGGGGAAAATTAACCTTGAATTCTGAAAAAAAATTATGTTTTGAAAATTGAGGTACCAACACACTTAAATAATTAGCCAAAGTAAGTGGCCAAAGTCCATGCGTGCCTAGCTAGTTCATTTTTCTAGTGTTAAAACATTTAGTTTAGTTCAATTTTTGCACTAATATTTCGAGACAAGGATCGAATTGTCGATAGAAGAGCAAGTAATCTCTATTGCCTTTGCACCCTTTAGTGATCCTAGGCAAGCATATGAATACTCTCTATTCATAGCTCACCATCTCCATATAGTTGATCACATATTTTAACTAGGAAAAATAGAAGCGGCCTATATCCACACATGTTTTTCTTTTGAGAAAGGAACAATAGAACATAGTTTAATGGGGGATTTTGAAAAGGATCATCACATATCCACACGTTCAAACTATGTGCTTGTTCACTTTTTTCTGACACACATCCACACACTAAGTAAATCAAATACACCTAAAACTAGCTTAACAAAACTCACTAAATTCTCCCCACAAGGGCCATAAAAGAATTTATAGTCTATGTTAGGATCAAGGGTGTAGGCATCCAATAAGCCACCTTTATCATTAGTCATATTGAAACATAGAACTTGAATGTTTAGGGAGATTTAAAATCCACCTATCAATGCGCAAAAAATAAAATCTGAGCGTGGTAGAGACTCGATTCAAAGAGGGTTAGGCTTAGGCGCAGTGTGTGCGGTATCAGTTGCGACTACCTCACCCAGCTCATACTCGGTACTGTTAGCTAAACTAATAAGAAGCCTAAGGCTTGAATGGTCATGTGGGACGGTGGTACTTAGTAGCTAAAACTAGGGTATTCTTTCCCTATAGGTGACAGTTGATTAATTTAAAGGGAAAATTTATTTTATGTTTGCTTTTTTTATGTATGTGATTGGAATTGTGCTTTTATTATAATCTCTATCCTCTCAAAAATTTCCAAATCCAAACCTAGTCGACACCGGAATGGACCCAATGGGACCTCGTTGATCTATACATCTTTTGGACCTCCCCCCATTACGAGGAGGGGTACCAGTTCTTTCGCCATTTAGGCGTCAAAGATGAAACAGTGCCACCATTAATGGTTCATCTTTTATTGCGGCATCCCTAGTTGGGAACCCTGGTTGGTCTCCCAACACCACAACACATACCAGTCTTCCCACAACCCCTAGAGGGCAGAGGAGTGATACATGTTAGGGAAGCCAGTCGAATACACAGTAGGGCTTGTCACAGATAAATCCTCTTCCTGACCACAACATTGTGTTTTCACAAGTGACAATGGCTACAACCTCGCAGCCACCTTTTCTAACTTCATTAAATCTAACAGATTTAACCAAGTTGATGAACAACCCCAGTGCACACAATCCCATATGGCCTCCCATGCCCACGAAGCTCCCTTCGGACATTCCAAATTTCAAAGGAAAGAAAGCGAAAGACCCAGGAAATGATTTCATGACTTTCCACCTATGGTGCTCATCAAACATCATCGTTGATGATACTATTCAATTGAGACTATTTCAATGCACTCTGACAGGAGTAGCAGTGAAATGGTATGTGGCGAAACCCTCTACGACACACGGAACCTTTAGCACCCTCCCCACTGCATTCCTAACCTATTTTCAGTTACCCATTCACCATGATTCTAGAATGGAATTACTGACACACTTTAGGGAAACTTCCAACATCCATATCTCAGACCATCTCCACGAATGGCGGCGGCATCATAGTTTGTGTAAAGCCAAACTTCGCAATTGGGTACCATTAGACCTATTCCGAGAAACTCTCACTGTAGAGATTTCAAAGGATGTGGCGCAACAAAGGCCCATATATGAAGAGGACACCATCAGTAAGGTCCAACAGCTCGAACTAATCTATACACAGTGCTCGAACTAATCTATACACAGTGAACGTATATTTACAATATCCTACCAAATGCCTCGTGCCTACAAACTTACAAAGAATTTCCAGGCACATCGGACTCTGCAAATAGTTTTACTAGGTCATTGACCCAAAGTTACCAAGGCAGCAATGTGTAAGACCCTAGTTACACATAGGATTCTAGCCAGAACATACCACAATCCAGCTACCAAAGTCATCACAGGCCTCTGCAAAATTTGACCAGTAAGGCATCATCATATAACCATAGAGGACCCTATCCTCAGGTTTAGGGGACCCAATACGCAGATAGACATACAGACGAAAGAGATCCCCCCCCCCCGACAACCAATTCCAAACTAGCTACCACATTATGCTCAGTCCCCAACACAAGACCCGCCTATGCAGAATAATGCACATGTGAAATTTGTGCAACCTTCCCAAAACCAACTGGGCCAACCATATAACTAGGAGAACTACCCTCCTAACATGGTTAAGGAAAAAGGGAAAAACAAGCCTAAAGTAAATCTTGGATAGAGGGGCAACAACTAGCAACACCCTCCATGATCTTAGGCTAGACGCAACTCTAACCGAAATCAAAATCAGGAGCCAAGAAATGACTAACGACAGAGAAAAAGGCCACCTCTTTGAATAAACCACTCTTGTTGGATTTGTGGTGAGTACAACCATTACACTCACCATTGTCCCGACCTCTACGAGCTAAAAAAGGTGCAGAGTAACCGAGGACAAGGAGGATCTTCCCAGCAGACAACAGTGATGCAGGAGCCCTTCCCTCATCAAGGGACAGTTAGCACTCAGCAAAAAAATCCCAATGACTCTAGAAAAAATATCTATGAGATCTTCATGACTGACAAAGAGATTTTTTTTCAAACTCGAAATCGAAATTATGATACCCCACTAGACACCAATACATTAGGGGCCAGTACCAATGCACAAATAGCACGTTTGACCATATCAAATATGCTTATTGAACCTTTTCCAAAGATGGCTATGGGATCAGCCAGGTTGGAAGGAAACTATTCCAAAGAAACCCATAACTATAGCATCGTTGATGATCCAACCCAATCTCCCATTGCTATGTCAGCTTTGGAAGTATTGAAGTCATGCCCGAAACAATGGAAAGCATTGATTTCTATGTTAGGTGCTATCAACCTTGATGATACACGCCTAATGGATTTTGATTTAGACAAAGCCACCCATAGGCTTCCTTCGATGGTTGCCTTCCAGATACCAGTATTGGTCCAAAATATCACCATTCATCGATGTGACATTGACGAGGGTGCATCCACATGCATCATTTCAAAGAATGTTTGGCAGAAGTTAGGGTCTCCCGAACTAAAACCATTAGTCATTACAGTTAGATCATATGATGGTCACCCTTCAACCCCCGTCGGTCTCTACCAAAATTTCTCAGTCTGCTTAGCTAGAAAGACGATCCTTATAGACATTGAAGTCTTGGATGCTCAGTTGGATTATAATATACTCCTTGGTCGGAGCTATATCTACACCATTTCAAGCATAGCCTCCTTTGTCTTCCACACTATTATGTTCCCCCACGAGGACCGCATCATTATTATCGACCAGTTGACGCATAGCAAAAAATCAACCCCTAACAAACATCGATTTAATTCTACCCTACATAGATACATCCATGGATGCACTTTCATGATATCAAGAATTTAGCCCTGGCCAATTCAAGCCATCTTCCATGCTAGGGTCATTCCTATGAGATCCCCCAATCATCCCTGAGTCATCACCTGATGTCATAGGAGCTTCGGTGTGCAGGATGTCCACATCAAGCGCCAAAGCTAGTCAAGACATGAACACAAGCAGTAATGACATTGAGTCCTCCACCACGATAGCCTCTCTAGCCTACGCCGCTTCCCAAAACCCTTCCCTCTAATCCCCAGTTGGTTTCGTATCCCAATAGGTTTTGGGAAAAATGGTGTTACCAAACATATAATTTTCATATCTCATCCCCACCACTGGGATGGGAGCCACACACATCACTGCCACAGGGTTAAAGCCCCTCTATCCCGAGGAGGCCCCACCCATTCAGGAAATAGTCAAAAACATCCTTGCAAAGGAAATTCCCATTGCAAAACCGATCATTATGGCTATGAAAACCGAGAGAGGAACGAAGGTCGAGACTCCTGCCACACAAGGTAATCACCATTATACACCATATGAAACGTAATAGAACACCCTACCCATATTTTCCCAAAGCTGGATGAACTAAAACCACTCCTTGGCTCTGAGGGAGACATCGCGACGCCATGTTCCTGTAAAAAGGAATGTGCCACCAAAGGTAAAGGAAAAGCATTGCGTACCAATCACACATTCCCTATCTGTAGCAATTATGGGAAATATACCCATCATTGATCGGAAATCCCGCGTTATAGGGATGCCTTGCATGCCATTGAGCGATCCTTTCAAGAGGATCCCTCCACCTAGTCATATGGAGATGAACCTTGTATCATCCTATACCTATAGGAGGAATGAAGGGCACCAGAAAGACTCCCAGTCATGCCCACTCCTGACATCGAGAGTTGTGTACTCTGTGATGAGATCGATCATTTCATCGTTGATTTCCCAGCCCTGGAAATATTTCAGCGATGGTACTCCATTCATATAGTATATCACAACAACATGGAAATCCAATATTCATGTGAGATATGTGGCGACAACCACCCAGTGCGTCGTTGTCACCACATACCTAGATTTCACATAGCACTAGCCTGTATGTGCTCAAATATAGTCTGCCTCTCCCAGGAATATAGCACGGACTCAAAATCCATGAAAAGCTCCAAAACCTAAGAAGAGGTGATGAGCAGTTCCATCCTATTCTTGTCAGCTGAAGAGCGACCAATCAAGGAACCCTTAATTACCCCGAACCACTCTGTATAGAGAATACGAACATGTGCGTTATGTAAAATTCCCAATCACGTGGTCTCCATTTTCCCTGATCTATCAGTGTTATGATGTCGATACCCTGCCAAACCACAAACTGAGCACGATGGGACCCCCATATCTAAGCTATTTTGTCCAGTTTGTCAAGGCAATCACTATGGACACCATTGTACCTATATCCATTAGTTTGTCCCCTCATTGATATGACTCAACCAATAGAGAAGAAAGGGGACGGTGACCTCAAAAGATATAGAAAGTACATCACCCCTAGGCCAGCAACCTCACACCCACATCGACATAATGGGAAAAATCAGCTGATACACCAACCAAGCATGACCCAGCCCAAACCTAGGATATCATGCAGACTATGCAACTTGAATGACCACTGGGTCAATCAATGCAAAGAACTGAAGACCCTTGCAAGAATTTTTTTCATAGTCTCTTCTCTGCCTCAGAGACTTCTCTCTAACCAAGTGAGGATCATGCATATCTATAGCCGGATTTGTTCACAATTTCATCACACAATTAAATGTAAGAATATCCCCAAGCTAAGAGTTGCAAGAGCAGCATTAAGTCTACACTCCCCCACTGAGTTAGACACACCCAAGGCAACAATAGGGAAATGGAAACATAATATCTCCTCTTCTACAATAGATCCTTTCCAAGTGTCCACATCTGGGATGATGAGTAGTGTTGATTCCCACACAATCTACTCAGTTGGCACAATGGTACCATGCAACCTTTTCACTGGAAAAAACCACGAGCCAGAGATATGCCCACTAATGGAAGCATTCAGGCAGCTTTGCACTAGGCACAATTTCCATCCACAAGAAATTGACCATCCTAGTGGGGAACCCAACCTTTTGTTTATGCAAAATCCCATCAAAAAGATTATTCCCCCACCAAACTCTGACGACATGATACAACATATATGATTCATATCATCATGTATTATAAATATGACTCGAGTTTTCTCCTCATCTACCATAGGTGTCGAGTCAGCTGCAACTATGAGAGTAGTTGTACCTATGACAGTGCAGACCCAATCTGTCTGCACTTTGTGGACTCCATTTAGTTCCACCACATTAACGATGGAATCCCTCTTGTGTCTCTCAATTACCTCGATATAGATCGAACCTATTCAACATAACCTTGTGCAGGATCAACCCCCCTTAGGGTCCCTATTTCATTCGGATTAAGACATCGTAGAGGTAATGACGGAGCTATATTATCCATGGGATGCAATGCATCACCGTTCGCTTTTTCTCCCCAAGCATACATTCAGTCCTAACAAGACAAAATAAAAAGAGATATATTCAATCGAATCAAAATATTTCTTCCCATCATGAAAAGTCGATTGGTTCAAAAATCCCATCCCAGTGCCTGACGCGTTCGAGGAAGGAAATATGTCAAACATCTCACCTAACATCAAGGAGAACATATGTAATGTTCCTAATGAGTCCTAAGCTAATGGGAATATTTAATTTAGTTTTAATTTCTATTTCATGAATAAAATTGTAAAGGAGGATCAATAAAACTCCTAAAGCAGCAAATAAATCAATGCCACATGTGAACAAATCTAAATCTGGGCTATTTACATAAGCACACGTAGGTGTGAAAGAGGTTCGATCATTCAACTGGGTCAACCATGACCAAATGAACAGTGTTGTTTAGATGAACCTCATTGTGCACAACATAGTCTTGGTTGGAGGTGGCACATGTGAAAGAGGTTAAATCATTGAGGTGGTTTAGGGTTTTGCAAGGTCTCTATCTTATAAAAGGAAGGGGAGGATAGCATGAGAGGGTTTTTGATGAACATATTATTTCTGAAGAATTTGTCTGTTTAGACATTTCTTGTTCTGTTGGTTGTTTAGCAGAGAATAGTGTTGTTTAGCACAAGGATCTCCTATTTAGGAATCCTTCTCTTTCCTTGAGGAGCTCTTGGAAGAATCTTGTATTTCTTGTCCATTATCAGGCTTAAGGCCAAGCTTCTTCTTCCAACTACAATGCAGATCCTGTTGAGGGTTGGTTTTCTTTGTAAGCTGCAGCAAGTGGGGGCTAGATCTATTCAGATCTAGGCCATTCTAGTGCCTCTTTTCAGTGGGAAAGTCTTTTATCCCCTTGGCAAGAGTGTTTTGGATGATTAGGGCACATTTTTCAGACCTTGGCTTGAGGCTACCTAGCATATTTTATCTTATAATTCTTTGTTATTTGCAAGTGAGAAGTTGCAGGGTGTTTGCTAGAATTTTTGAGGAGAGATATCTAGTGTTGGAAACCTGGCCTTCACTGTGGTGAACCGTGGATTTCAGATCTAATCAATGTCATATTCAGATATGATCTAAATACTGTTGTATTTACCTCAAAATTTCTGAATCGTTCTGTATATCTACTATATTAGATCTCAAATATACTCCATGTACTTCACTTTATGCTGAAAACCCCAAAGGGGACTTGTAAAGGAACCTTTCTAGTGTATAGATCTGATATAGATCTAAATTTTTGTACACAGATTTGCTTTAGATATAAAGTGTAATGTACAACTACTTTCAGCCAATAAAATAACGTTGTCAAGATTGTTCAGTCTTAATCTATGGTTAGAGCACCTCATTTTGAGGATTTTCTTCATGTAAAGTCTTCTATTTTATATTATATAAGTCATGGTCTTCAATATAATTCTAATTTTATGATGTAAATATCATTATTGAGCCTCCATATTGGCCTTTTTCTTTTATTTGGTTGAACTTCGTTATTTCTGAGCAGTGTTGTTTAATATTGTTGTTGTTCCCATTTGGGATATTACAATGGTATCAAAGCATCATCTTGGCACAGCCTATGCATTATAAGAAGCCAATATGTCTTTTCATGAAAATAAAATACTGAAGAAGAAGATTTATTACACTAAAGATAAATAATACAAGGGTCAAACCCCTTTATCTGGAAGAATGAAAGGGAAAGAGTTCTCAAAAACTCTGTTCCAAACTATGCATGAGATGAAGAATGAAACCAAGGGAATGAGGAAAGAAAGACATGCAGATCCTTTGGAGATATTTGCACATGAAGGGAGCCCCAGTTCTTCATACTCTGTGTGTGAGAATTTAGCCACACAATTAGATCATCAACATTTTAGCATGCCTACATTCCTAGAAAGAGAAGAAGAAGGAAAAGAGGAGACTCTTGCTGACTATCTCCAAGAATATGAATCTAAGTCTAAAATATTCAAAGAGCATCTAAGATTCCTAGAGTTTTGTCAACTCAAAGAATATATAAGATCTAGCATATACAAGAGAAGAAGAGGGTGCATGTAGCCCACTTTGGGTAGTACTTTTCTACCTACATTTGATGGATCACCCCGAGAGCTTAGCCAAGTCTTGGGTAAAGAAGCTTGACACATATTTCCAGGAGTATCAAGTTTTAGAATAATAAGCCATAAAATTAGCAGCGCTGCACCTCCAAGGTAAGGCTTATGCCTGGTGGTTATTTGTATCTTCTTCATTGAAAAATGTAAACATCTCTGCTTATGCAAAGTTCACTAGGAGCATAGTGAAAAGATTTGAAGTTGAGCCATCTGAAAGTTATTTGGGTAAGAAAACTGAGCCCAAGAATTTGGAAACTTTGCATGAGATGGAAGGATCCATAAAGATAACTCCATTCCAAGACATTGTTGAAGGGGTTAAATATCTGCCACATGATTTTCCAAGGGAAAAGGCCCCACTTCAGCAAGGGCATTCTACTCAAGAGGAGGACATGAGTGTTCCTTTTTCAAGAAGAGATCAAGGGAAAGGATCTCCTATTGATGAGGCATGCTCCATTGATGAGGAGAGGAAAGAAGAAGAGCTATAAATATCCTCCAGCGCTATGATAGCGAGAGGAGATCTATTTTTATTGGGAGATGGAGATGAAGCCATTGATTCCACTAAGAGGGCTATTGTATCTTTAAAAGAAGGCCCCAAGGATCTTACACATGAATAAAATGAGCAGCACATGTTTATGATGATAGACAATGAGACAAGACAATGGAAGGAATGTGTCCCAACATTGCATCTAGTTTTGGGAACACACACTATGGCAGATCAGCCCTTTGTGATCAAGACTCTTGACACCAAGGAGATGATGGGTGTTCATGAGTTAACTACATCTAAAGGGAACACCTTAGACTATGAGATATTCCATAAGGTGGGTGAAGGAGAGAATATGAAGGATCACAGCACTGATGTGATGGGAGGTGATCCTATATTACATGGAGAAGATGTAATATCCCAAAAAATGGATGCAGCAATATATGAACACAAAAATGGAGTAGCAGTGACAAATTATCTCATAAAATTTTTATGGAACACATATCCATCATATTATGATTACAACAGCCAAATTATGTTCCATTGCATCATTCAAAAGTGGGGGCAAGGTAGCAATATGGACCATAAAAATGTTATTCCCAGAAAATTACTCTGTAACAAGGGGAAATAATAGTTGGATTCCTTAGAATAAATATTATGAATCCCATAAATAAAATGGGATCAGAAAAAAAATCCCTTTTACTAAGTTAAACAGATCTCCTGGCCTCAAAATGGCTTAGAAACACATAAACCCCATGACTTAGGCTATGCAGAATTTTTGAAGCACATGATAGTGTTATTCTATGAAGGTTTCTATAAAATTATGATATAAAATCATATAACTAGAGTTTTATTCAACAATATTCTAAGAAAATAGAGATCTGACATCCTTAATACATTGTAGAAATAACCCGAGAAGGGTTTCTTGAAAGGTTGAGTACAAAAGAGTAGATCTGAACATTCAGATCTGAGATAACGCATTATTACTGAAAAATTACATACATATGGCTGAATAACACAATATATGGATTAGAATCCCTTATTCTAGCTTTCTGGGAGAAGGGTTGGCCCTTTCCCTACGAAACTAGCTCAAGAACAAGGGCTTAATCCCTGCTGCTGCAACTCTATGAAAAATGATGCAGTTCGTGCAAGGGACTACATTTTAGGAGAAGAGGAATACTTTGGCCAAGTGCCAAGATGTGAAATGAGCCCAAAAATCCTCCTAGCTAATATCTCAAGATAAGGAAAGCTCCCTCTACCGAGAAACAAACCCGGAAGTGGTGTTATCAATCCTCCAATGCAACACCCTACAACACAACTCTATTCTCTATAGAAATAATGTTGTAGATGAAGAATGATGCTTGGACTTAAGCATGGATGTGGATAAATACAGTGCAATACTCTCCCAAGATCCTCTCAAGGGAAGATGTGGGATTCTCACTCGAGAAAACCCGGTGCTAAATAACACATCAACCCTACTAAACAGAAAGAGGAAGCAATAGTCTAACAGACCAATATTCAAATAATAATCTAAAACATAATCTCATATGGCTGCCATCCTATTCCTTAAATATAATGTGAGCTTGTTTTCCCTTGGCCCCACTCAATTAGGTCATTTCCTTCATGAGATTCATCTCCCTCCAAAACTACGTTATTCCTTAATCAATCTCCACTCCTCCATAACATCGTTGTTGAATTGGTCAAAGTTGACTAAATTAACATGGCCCAATCACTGTCCACACTTGGAGGTGCTTTATTTATCTACTAGGAGGGTGTCCTTTCACACTTGAAGTGTTTTTATTCCTGCTAAAGAGACTTGTGGGTGTCCCCACCCACTTATTCACCTACTTAGTGATAAAACAACTATAATATTTCATTTAGCTTGAAGGCTACATTTTTGGAATATTACAGTACTCCCCTCCAAAATTTTTCTTTTCCTCAAGAAAATGTATAAGGAGAGAAAAATTCCTCCCATCCTCCTCTTGTGGCCTCCTAAAGAATAGTCCCCACCACTCCTCAATATAATCTACAATAAATCTTCCCTCCAATGTTTCCTCCCAAGTATGCAAAACCACATGGATCACATCATAGAAAGGTGGAAGGTGTAAGTGGCTTATCCATCATTCATCTTCTCAAAATCCATAATCAATTAGACTCAACTCTTTAGATTATGAATCAACATAAGTAATATCTCTGTTGGATGTATGTAATGAGGTAGTTTTTTCTAGAAGCTCTATGATTGGTTGAATGGATCTGCTTGCTAGAGGTGAGGTGGATCGTGTGATATTTCATGTGTGATGGCCCTCCCTCTAGAAAGGGTTCTGGCTAAAGGCTGCTTCCTCATGACTGGATAGAGGTTTATTGATTCGAGGTAAAATGAAAAAGGTTCAAGGCTGAAGACTTCTATTGAAAGTTGAAAGGTTCAAGGCTAAAGGTTCAAGGTAAGGTTGCAAGGTAAGGTTCAAGGTGTGATAGAGGCCCTGGGTGAAAGGTGAATCAGTTCTTGGTGGTTGATCGGTTGGCTCCTAAGGGGAAGACTCATAAATTAAATAAATAAAATCCAATCAATCCTGGCTGTTAGTATGAATTCTTCGTCGAAGTGTACGAAAAATAACCACTTTAGCTACGCATAACTAATAGCCCTAACAACAATAGAGGCTGCCAAACATCTTCAGATCTGCAATTAGTAGTTAAAATGCTGCAACAAACAGATCTATAAATGGAAAGACATTAAGCAGAAAAGTAAAGAGTTTGCTCCATGCATCCAACAGACAAGACAAGAACACGATTTTTGAATGAATTTTTATATTACAGGGCACCCGGGAGGAAACAAGAAGGTGTATCCAGATCTCCTCAATGGGATGGGTTCTTTGTAGTCCTCAGCACTTCAGATCTAAGCTTTCTCTCTCTTGTAGATGTAGAAAACCCAATGTAGAAGATAGAGCTCAATGGGAGCAAAATGATAGAAATGAGACCAAGTGTATAGATCCAGAGTGATCTAATAGGCAACAAAAGGTGAAGAATGATGGGGAAAACCCTCCTATTTATAACAAAATATTGGGTCATTCTAGATCTCGGTGCATGATTAAAATAATGTTAATCAAATCTAGATCCACCTCTATGGAATATTTTATTATTATTTGTTGGAGGGAAAGGGTGTTTGACTTGGGTCAAATCCCTTGATTAGTGAAGAATAAATAAATAAATGATTTATTTATCTTTTTAAGGAAGTGGTTTGGATATAATCAAATAAATAATGATTTATTTAATTAATGGTGGTTGATTTGGTCATATTTAACAAGGAATATTATTTAAATAATTATTCCTAGAAAATAATAAGATAACTATGGGTTTATCTCATTAATTTCTTTGTTTTTGGGTTAAACATGACTGGGAATAATAATTAAATTATGGTTTAATTAATTATTCCTTGGGGAAAATCAAACAAATATGGGTTTGTTTAATATTCCCTTTTGGGGTTTCCTAATTAACATAGTGAAAGCAGTTTTACTTGGGGTAAAACTGGTCTTACATGGTGTACTTGGGTCCATCTAATGATAAAAGGTTAGATGACAAAAAAATGGTGTAACACTGGCTATTTGGCAGAATCCTAATCATCATCCTCCTAAAACTCCTAATCTATCAGTTTTCTTTTTTGGGGAGTAAGACTAATCAATCAATCAAATCACTCAGTGGGCTCAACTATTAATGGGCCTTATCCTCTTCACTCGAGCATGGAAACCTAGGGTAACGTCACTTGTATGGTGTTAAGGACTTCTCTCTGCTAGGTATGGTTAATAGTAATCTCATCATCAAACAAAAGTATTACCTATAAATAGTATAGGTTCCACATACCAGGACATCAATCATATGTACATACATAAAAAGTGATTCATCCCATGAGTAATAAAAAATGGAATACAAGGTCACCCCAATACTTGGAGTCGCCCTCACAAAGGTATGCACCTTGACCATTTCCATCTCACCTTAAAACATTTCATTTACATAATGACCGGCTTAGTCAACTGCGTAATCTATCACTGCATCTACTGAATCAACCGCTCCTACGAAATCTGTATCACCCGCTGGATCAACTCTTGCTGTACATGGAACTACTGCAGGAGGTTATTGAACGAAAAAGGGTACATGTCCTGGTTCAATTGCGTAATCCATAGCTTAATCAATAGAATCAACTGGAACATATGCCTATATATCCCACCCCGCCCTTTGAGTATCGATATTCATATCAATCTGAGTCTTTGTCTCAATATCGATCTATACTTAACACACTATCGCTACGTCATCGTTACCGCTATGCCATCATGACATCTACTGAGTGCATGTACCATTAGTATCACTTCTATTCGTATCTCTTCACCCAACCCTATGCTTTATTCCGATCTCTATCCATTACACTCTCCATTTTCACCTATACCAATTTCTCCATTCAACCAATACCACATATATAAGGCCTACTCAGATCTCTCTCCCACTATTATAGTCCTCCCCTTATCCCTCCCTTTCACCCCACCTACAAACCCTCCCTTTTTTATGTTCTATCTACTTCTATCTACATAGATATAGGTACATTATACCCTCCTTTGTTTAGTTTGTTTACGGATTGGGTCAAGTGGTTTCATATATGGATGGATATGGTTCCACCCCAATCCAAACAACACTAGTCCACGCAACAATGGACATTCGGAGCTAGCTCGTTCTGATACAGTAGATGTTATTTATGAGGGAATTCATATTTTTGAGGCACTCGATCCATATCTATTTTTCCGCCATCGTCCACCCCAATCCAAATTGAGGTTCCAGCTCAATCCACACAACACTGGAGATTCGGAGCTAGCTCGTTCTGATAGCTTTCAATCAAAGCTATCAATCCTCATTCTGATAGTCCTAAAGAAACTATTCCTTCTCATATTTTCTACCGATCGAGGCCAGGTGTAAAGAATCACCTGTACCTAACTAACCGATATTCGTGTCCCCTAACTGATACCTGTCCGAGCGACCGGTAGAACGTGGTTAGGTCAAATACTCAATCAAGATCTGAGATCTCTCTTTGTCTTAGTATATGATATGGAGGATCAGGCTGATAGAGAATAGGCTTACTCAATCAATAAATAGGCTCACTCAATCAAGACAAGATCTGAGAAGATCTCTCTTCGTCTTCGTATATGGAGGATTAGGCTTCTAATAGTCTCAGTTCAGTAGAGCTTCCCCTAATATGAGATCTATCTTAGTATATGGATTTGGCTTCTAATAGGTATTGATAATAGGTATATGGAGAATCAGGCTGATATTCTAATAGGCTCAGCAATAGGGCTTCCTTATCACACATGTCTTTCACTTATCAATAACAATGAATTAGAACTCCTCAGAACTTATAACACTCAGGTTGCAAGAAAGAAGTATTCAAGAAAGAGTATTGCTTCAGTAAATTGACTTGATGACTCTGGCAGGAGGAAAGTAGGTAGAAGAACAAGTAGGTAGGAGGACAAGTAGTAGGCAGGATAGCCCGGATTCACTGACTGTAAGGCTCCCGTGTGTAGTGTAGTTAAGGTCCCCGTGTTGCCCCCGTGTGGAGTTTCTTGCATGGATGTATCTCTCCCCGTGTACAGTGTATCCGATGTCTAGCTCTCTCAGATAGAAGGTAGATAGGATGTCTATCCCTCTCATCTCATAGCTGTGAATTCAGATGGTAGGTAGATAGTAGTGTATCCCTCTCATAGTTGTGAATGTATATATTTCTCTCTCAAACGGATGGACTTTATATGTCTCTGGATGGATGCTGTTGACCCAAACAACCAACATAGCAACATAAGTTGTTGTTTACTTGAGGACGGATGGACGACTGACTGTATATGTATGTCTTTGGATGGTATCTCCCCCTTTCTCATCTCACTCAGTGGATAGCCATTATTTCTCATTTGAAGGAGGAGTGTATTCAATCCGGAGCTAGTGATAGCATTCCTCGGGCTGGATGGATATGTATACATATACAATAGATCGGATACAGCAGTTGACGAATCTTCTGATGGCTTCAAATATTTCATTTTTTTTTTAATAGCTATGCTCCGTAGCTAGTGATAGCCCGTAGCTAGTGATAGAGGGGCTGGATTGCGTAGCTAGTGATAGCATATGAAAATGTTTCCCCCGGCTGGATGTTAGGATGTAGATCCCATGGTGCATTCCCCCCCCCCGAGTGTGTGTAGTGCTGTGATAAATATTCAGTTGCCTATTGTTAAATATGTCTCAATAATTGTCGCTGGTATTGTTAGCCAATCACAAGCTAATGAAGAATAAAAGTAGGCTGCTAAGAGGGTGCATCAAGCATCAAATCATTTGTTGTATCTATGGGTTTGAAGTAATAAGCGAATATAAGGAGTAATATCTCAAATCTAAGTGTGTAGTGTAGGGTAGGGCTACGTGTTTTCATCGGCCTAACGAAGCTACTAGTAATACAAGGTGGTGAGGAGCAACCCAGTAATAGACAAGGTGGTGAGAGAAAAACAAGCAGTAATAGACAGAGCAATAAGGTAAAGACACAAGAGTGGTTTCAATGCATAATAGCCAAAAAGAGAGCTTTAGTAGCATCAGTGGCGACATACTTAGAAGTTAGATTCCCATCCTATTGTAGCTAAGTTTTGGTAGCCAACACCCGATAGTAATTTATGAAGATTAGTTAATGTAGTTGGAAGTCACCTAGTTATTGCCAAGTAGATAGATCCGATCCTACATTTGGATAGAGGCAAATGGCATAGCATCTTAGTGTTGGATCTTGATCGACCGATAGGTCACCCTGGACCCTATCTATTTCTTATTTATGAAAGTGGAGGGGGCCAGCCTTAGGATGAACCGTCACTTTGGTCATTCGATGCTAATGGTTTTCAGGCGAAGGGATTCAGACCTGTGTTTTCTAATTCACGATTTAGAGTAAATCAGATCTATATTTTACACTTGATTGCGGGATGGATCTCGTGTTTGTTGGTTAGTTGGTGGAACTAACCGAAGAACTGTCCAACACCCACTACGTTTTTCAGTGAAACCAATAATGATGTATGAGAAACCTCACAAACTTAATATCAATGAAAAAACCATCTCTTACTATCAAAATTATATGTTGCTCAGGGATGCTTGGAAGAGAGAAGGAAAAGAAAGGCCCTACAATGCTTCTAGGGGGTGGGGGTTAGGGGGGTTTACATAAAATTGCAACCAAGGAGCAAAGTGGTTGATGATTTCGTCTCAGAGGCATTCAACTCATTTGGTAGATCAAATTCCATGGCCTCGGGTTCACTCAGATCTTTGGCAACCACCATTGGAGGTGTAATGTACATGCACTCATTTACGGGGGTGCAACACAGATGAGTTTGGGCTTAATATTTATACTCTATGCCATGTTTGTACGGCGGCGTGATGTTATACGTGAATCTAAGTTGGAAGGACATCATACCGAAGTAGTACAATTAAGACTTTGATATGGTTTTATTCCATACTTTTATTGATTATAATTATCGGTTTATGTGGGTTTATACCATGAAATCCAAGGCTGAGGTGTATGGAAAATCGGAAGCCCAATGTAAGCAAAATATAAAGCGTCTTCGGTTTGATGGGGGTGGTTAATATACTGGTAATTCTTTTTTACAGTTTCTATGCTCTCATGGCATCTTTTGGCAGAGGATTGTCCCCTATACTCCTCAGTGAAATGGTGTGGTTGAGCGAAGGAATAGGGCTATCATGGAAATGGCTGACTGTATGCTTCACTCTCGGAACATGAAGCTTCCTTTTTGGGAAGAAGCAGTTTTTTTTGTGGCATTGATAAGAAACCCCACACCTACTTGTGCATTTTATGGTATGACTCCTTATGAGTGCTTACATGGGCAGAAGCCCTATATTTTACATTCTTGTTGTCCAATGGCCTCCTCAAGGTAGAAGCGATGAAAAACATGGGGAATCTCATTCCCAATGAGTGATTCCCACACCCATGATATCATCCAAATGAAATGAGCCATTCTAGGTACCTCATTAAATATAATCATCAACCCCCGGTTTATGCAATGTATTGGGGCTGCATGGAGAGATCATATTTTTCCATCCAAGTTGTTTCTCTCTCCACTTATGTTAAGTATGGGGTTGTTGCTGATTTTGGGCTAAAATTTCATGGCCTCCAAGAATGGCCCAAGTTACCCCACAAAATAAATCAGCCATGAAGTGCCTCCTCCAAGAACTCAATTTCTTTAAATGGATCCTCCCATATGAAGACAAGAGGTGTGATGTGGCAATCATTGTTTGCCCATTGTTTCTCTTGAAACATACAACATGTAAAGTAGGGAGAATAATACTCCCAATTGGCATCTAAAAATCATCTAAAACTCTCCAAACAAAGCTCCCCATTAACATAAGAATATCAACAATACATGGAAGCAAAAACCAATGAAAACAAGCTTCCATATGACAACTGGAGAGTGGACCATAGTTCCACACGTGGAACCAAGATAGTGCATCCCTTGCCTGCACCAAAATAATTAATAACAATTCTCTTCTAGCCACTTGTTTTCTGCCACAATCATTCTATAAGATAGAAGCATGAAAGTAAGATGTGGTGCTAATGGTACACACCAACAATCATGTGGCTTCCGCCACAAACCACCAAAAGGATATCCAATCTCAATGCTACATTTTTTCCTCAAGTAAATCATAATATAATGTATAAGAAGGAATGACCCTCCTTAATACAACATGATGCTCATAAAAAGTAAATAAGTACAAATCATAATGAAAAATTGTACCTTATCCACCATGTACTTTGGTCCTTGAGCTGAAATGGCTCAACTGGAAATTCTCCCTCACTCTCAATGAGTAGGGAAGAAGTTGTTTCAACCTCTCCATCAACATCCATACTATGCATCTCTCCATATTCTGAAATATATCATGTTGGATTCCCTTCGAAGTGAACTCCTCCATCAAAGAATGATATGCATTAAATTGCATAGAAATTAAGTCCTCATGTGCTGCATGTAGCAGCTTCTCCTTGAACTGAGAAGCTTTAGTCAAGAAGACTCTTCCATAAGAATAGATGACCACATCATCCACAACATCTGATTCATCAATTTGTTTTCTACTCCTTTGACATACCCCATGCCAAAGTCATCCTCCAAGGTGTTGCCATACCCATCATGTAGCTGCTCATGATCAAATAGAAGTGGTGACCTCTAGAAGTTAGCCTCCCATGAGAAGCTACCATCCAAAGAGAATCTCCCGATCTTGGCCAATGCAAGCATGAATGGCCTCCATCTACTCCAATGTGTGGAATATTTCTTCCTCAAAGGAAGTACCCTCTATTTCTCCAAATCCATGGAGTAGCTCCCTTGCACCATGAAGGTGCCATCCTCCATCACTACAGCAACTTCTGTCAGCACAGAATGTGTAGTGAGAGTGGGTAATGATGAAAATGGGAGAATGTCTCCCTCCTTCTTAAGTCTAAGCCAAACTCTCTGCGCTGTAATATACTCCTCTAAAGTCTTCACTCTCTCAAATCTAAGAATGGTGAACCAAATGGCAAGATGTCTCTTACCAACTCCAGATCTGGTGGCCTCCTCAGTGGAATGCCTCCATGTAATGAGACATCAATGTCAAGAGTGGACTGTATATATGGATGGGAAACTTTGCTCTTACCCTTATAGGGAAAATCAATCTACCTCTTCTTTGCATTAGCTCTTTGAAATAGATAGGGGTTTGTGCTTCTCATCAAGTGATCCTGGCATTCCTCTCTACCTTCTCCTTCCATCTACAATGTCTCACAATCATGTTTCTCATTGATTATGCTTTCTCCTCCATATGTGAGATCCTTGGGAATTTCTTGCAATGATACAAGAACTCCTCCTGTTGGAGCATGTGCTCCTCATTCCTCTTCATGAGGGACTATATATTCTCTAGATGTGACAACATTGTTACCCCCATCCTTCTCTTCCTCTTCAATATGAATGGGAGTCATCTGCTCAATAAGAGGATCCTCTTTTGAAAAAGGAACCTCCATTCCCTCTTGTTGTAGAATATGTGGTAGAGGTATTGCCTCTAACAAGGTATGATGCAATATTTCAGCCTCCTTAATAGTTTTCTAAAGTATATTTGAGTTTATAGGTTCTTCCAACACATGCAAAGGATTTGTTGTTTTTGGTTTTTTTAGCTCCACCAATGATGTTCCATAATGTTTTCCATCAAACCTTTCCACTAATCCCTTAGTGAACCTTGCATAAGAAGAATTATTTTCATTTCTTAATGAAAATGACTCAAATATCCACCAAGCATAGGCCTTACCTTCAAAATGTAGTGCTGCAACTTTGATGGCTTCATCTTCAGAAACTTGGTGCTGCTGCAAACAGGTGTGTAGCTCCTCCACCCGAGCTTTGGCTGAACATGTTGGTGACCCATAAAAAGTAGATAAATAAAATATATCCATGTTATACTGCTTTTTCCTCTCCACATTGATCTTTTAAAACTCTTGGAAGGTGATATGATCTCTAAACTTCTCGGTTTGAGATTCATACTCTTGCAAAAAATTGCTAAGAGTTTCCCTCCTTGGCATTTCCTCTTCTTTCAACTCTCTCATGGTAGATCTAGATATTTTACCACACTGTGTATAACACGGTGTAGCTACATGCTCACACCTATCAGGTACAAGTCTATATTTGACTCTAGATCCAAACTCCTCTGGAGATTCCATATCCCTTCTCATTTTCTTGAGATCTCCTTTAATGCTCTATATAGATTTAGAAAGAAGCTTTGAGAGCTTCTCTTCCCTTATTCCTCCAAATAATGGAGTCTTCCCTCTGTACTTTATATAAATATCTTATTCTCCTTCTTCTCTTGATAGTATAAGGGGCTGAGATCCATAGGCTAAGCCAATATTATGCTATGATACCAGTCTAATATCCCCAAATTAGGACTGTCAACAATGCACATCTTAAAAATGCATTTTTTAGAGATATGTGCTACAGAAATAAAAATCAACCCTTGGATCCCTTAGATTTGAAAATCTAACAGCTAAAGCTAAGAGGAGATTAGAAACAAATCATTCTAGGTGAGGTAAACAAGTCTCCCACACCTAGTATGGCTGAAAAATGCCTAAGAATGGGACTGCAACGAGATATGAACAATATTGCTTAGAAAATAATGTAGTTCAGAAAAGAAAGAGTAGGAGGCCAATATGGAGGCTCAAAATTTATGTATACGTCAGAAAATCAGATTCATAATGAGGCACATACAATGTATAATAGGAAATAAGAGTTTCCAAATGAAGAAATATCCTCAAAAAGAGGTGCAGCAATTATACAAATGCGTAGAAACTGCCTTGACAACGTTATTTTTATTAGGCTGTAATACTTGTTGATTAAAACTCAGATCAAGGAAAAAATAATGCATGAACAGTTAGATCTGTGACATATCCATACACTATAGAGTCTCTACTTTACATACCCCTTACGGTTTTTAGCAAAACATGAAACACAAGGAGTAGATCTGAGATCTTATGCAGCAGATCTGCAGACTTATTCAAAATTTATGAAGCATATATAGGAGTATTCATATCACATATAAATATGACATGGAATAAATAAAAAATCCATCGATCACCACAGTGGAGGGCAGATCCCCAACACTAGAGATCGCTCCTCAAAGTTTTCCAAAAAAACCTGCAACTTTCCTCTTGCAGATAACGCAATCCTAGAAGATAAACTATATTGTAGAGTTGATGAACAGTTTGGCATGATGCCAATTTATGGATCTAAAGCTCCAATGATCCAATACACTCTTGTCAAGGGGATAGAATACTTTCCCACTAAAAAGAGGCACTAGATTGGACTAGATCTGAGTAAATCTACCCTCAATTTGCTGTAGATTACACAAAAAACCAAACCCTCAACTGAATCTGCATTATTTTGGAACATCTTATATTTATGAATATATTTTATGTTTAGAAATTTTTCATTCTCTTGGTTTCTTAGTAGAGAATAGTGTTGTTTAGCACTGGGTGTTCCTAATCGAGAATCCCACCTCTTCCATTGAGTATCTCCTGGAGGAGTCTTGTTGATCTTGTCCACTATCAGGCATTTGGCCAAGCTTCATATTCCAACTACAACATAGATCCTCTTGACGATTTGGTTGTCCTTGTAAGCTGCAGCAAGTGGAGGCTAGATCTACACAGATATAGGCCAATCTAATGCCTCTTTTCATTGGGAAAGTCTTCTATCCCTTTAACAAGAGTGTATTGGATCATTGAAGCTTTAGATCCATACCTCGGCATTAGGCCAAACTATTCATCAAGTCTCCAATGCAGTTTATCTTCCAAGGCTGCGTTATCTGCAAGAGGAAAGTTGCAGGGTGTTTTGGAAAACTTTGAGGAGTTATCTCTAGTGTTGGGGATCTACCCTTCACTGTGGTGATCCATGGATTTCTGATTTATTCTGTGTCATATTAAGATCTGATCTAAATACTCCTATATATTCTTTAGAAATTTTGAATAAATCTATAGATCTACTGCATAAGATCTCACATCTACTCCTTGTGCTTCATGTTTTGATGAAAACCCCAAGGGGTATGTAAAGTAGAGACTCTACAGTGTATGGATCTGTCACAGATCTGACTATTCATGCATTATTTTTTCCTAGATCTAAGTTGTAATCAGAAGCTATTGCAGCCTAATAAAAATAACGATGTCAAGGAATTTTCTGCTCATTTGTATAGTTTCTACACCTCTTTTTGAGGATATTTCTTCATTAGAGACTCTTATTTATTGTTATACATTGTATAGGCCTCATTATGAATTTGATTTATTGATATATACATAAATTTTGAGCCTCCATATTGGCCTCCTAGTCTTTCATTTATGAACTGCATTATTTTCTGAGCAGTATTGTTCATATATTGCTACCATTCTTGGGCATTTTTCAACCATACTAGGTGTGGGAGACTTGTTTGCCTCGCATAGAATGATTTGTTTCTGATCTCCTCTTGGATTTAGCTGTCAGATTGTCAGATCTAAGGGATGCACGGGTTGATTTTGATTTTTGTAGCATAGATCTCTGAAAAATGTTTTTTTCAGGCATGCACTGCTGACAGACTAAATTTGGGGATATTACAGAAGAAGATGGGGAAATTGCTCCAATCAAAAGCAATATTGCATCCATAAGAGTGATACCCCATTACCATGATACTTCCACACAGAAATCAGAGATGGGTTTGCATAGTGGAGACAGTCATAAGATGTTCCCATCTATTTTTCACATGGGAATGAGCCATGAGACATCATTATCTTATGGTATACCACTAAAGAGACCACCTGACTCATATTTGATGAAATATGTTTCATGCATTGATGCTCCTTTCATAGATCCAAGGAGGAAGGGAGCACTAGAGGACCATACTACAACACTGAGACTATGGGAAAGGCTCAAGGAAATTGAGAGTATTTTTCCCTTATCATCATTATCTATTCTCTCATCTCATATTGCGCTGAGAAAAGTTGCTGGAAGGGGAAAGAATGACACCATCATGAAGCAAGGAAGGCAATCCTTGAATCAGGAGACAAACTTTCTTGGAGAACACTCTTCCATACATGATGAGAGATGGTGGTCACACGTGCATTCTTGGGCAAAAAAAAGGAGGTTTTGGATAGATGATAGCCCTCCATGGGAGACTAACTTCCAAAAACATCCATTTTCTGTTGAGCATGTGCATATGCAAGAAGAGAAGAAAGGAATGAATGGAAACCTTCCACTTTATACCTTTGTCATGGAAGATGTGAAGGAGGAGAAAAATTGGAGGCAGGGCCTTCCAACATAAACCTTTGACATGGGGAATTTCAAGGGGGAGAGCAACAACATGGCAAAAATTTCATATGACACATTATTAGTGCTATCATTGTTGGGAAAATTATATCCATATTGGAAATCCCAACTACTGGTAGAATATTCCAAGTATCTTCACACTTGCATGATTCTTGATGACTTTCTACATGATGAGAGCTTATTCAATCCTTGATGCAGTCATCTATGATAATGGTAGGATCTTCTTGTCTAGAGCTTCCAAGCTCAAGGATAGGTTACTACAAAGGGCTTATGAAGAGTTCTATTACAGCCACACATATTCTATGAAGCTCAACAAAATCATCTTGAGGAGGTACTATTGGGAGGGCTTTGAGAAAGAACTATCACAACATTTTCAAAGATGTATGAACCTTGTGGAGTTTGAGCAGCAACATGACTCTATGAAAGAGTTAAATCAGCCCTCTCTTTCTCTCTTTCAGGAAGAGAATAGATATATGCACCACTCCATTGATATGAGGATGGTTGTTGGTGAAGAGCATGCTCTTGTTACACATGTCTTATATTCTGATTTCATGCATTCTCCTACCATGTGTTTGCAGGCCATGAATCCAAGGAGGATCATTATATCTTGTAAGCCTCATGGCCAATATGGGGCCACAAACATTTCTAAAGTTGGCCACTCCCTTGGAAGGAAAAGGGAGATTTTGCAACATGATGGGTGCTTCCCTAAGGCATCGAATATATCTCACACTTTTAGTTGTGGTGAGATGGTATGGGCAACAAGTGGTGGGAAAACCACTTCCCACATCTTTTTTTGATACAGGGAGGAAATGCTCTGTGCTGGTCCCACATGTGGGACTATGACCCACCTCCATATGCAGAAATTTTTTCTTATATGTATATTGTTTTGATCCCCTATATTGATGATATACTTGTGATTTTTATGGGGATGTATGGAGGAAGGAGGGAAGGCATGCATGTGCCCTATGGGATGACTACACTCCTTGTACTTTGTGTCTTATGTTTCAGGGAGGGGATTGGGAAAACCATGTTTATTTCATGTTATTTATTGTCTCCTTATGGGATGAGTTGTTTGCATCTCATGAGAACCTTGGTGGAGCAAGTCATGGATGGATGGTTTAGTGAACACTTGGCTCATGGAGGAAGAATAACTCATGTTGGTGTCACCAATAGAGGAGGAGATGTGTTGCAGCACTCACCTTATCAGTTGCTTGAGACAAGCAACAATTTGGAGGGAAGGACGGTGATATTCCCAATTAGTCCTAAGCTAATGGGAATATTCAATTTTGTTTTAATTTATGTTTCATGAATAAAATTGTAAAGGAGGATCAATGAAACTCCTAAAGCAATAAATAAATCAATTCCACATCTGAACAAAGCTAAATCTGGGCTATTTACATAAGCGCACATAGGTGTGAAAGAGGCTAGATAATTCAACTTGGTCAACCATGACCAGATCAACAATAGTGTCTAGATGAAGTGAACCTCATTGATCCACAACACAGTCTTAGATGGAGGTGGCACATGTGAAAGAGGCTAAATCATTGAGGTGGTTTAGGGTTTTGTAAGGTCTCTATCTTATAAAACGCAGGGGAGGATAGCATGAGAGAATTCTTGATGAACATATTATTTATGAAGAATTTGTGTATTTAGACATTTCTCATTCCTTGGCTATTTAGTAGAGAATAGTGTTGTTTAGCACAAGCATCTTATGTTTAGGAATCCTTCTCTTTCCTTGAGGAGCTCTTGGAAGAGTCTTGTATTTCTTGTCCACTATCAGGTTTAAGTCCAAGCTTCTTCTTCCAACTACAACATAGATCCTGTTGAGGGTTTGGTTGTCTTTGTAGTCCGATGCAAGTGGAGGCTAGATCTACTCAGATATAGGCCATTCTAGTGCCTATTTTCAGTGGGAAAGTCTTCTATCCCCTTGGAAAGAGTGTATTGGATGATTGGGACACATTTTTCAGATCTTGGATTTAGGCCACCTATTTTCTAAAGCCTATAGCGTATTTTATCTTCCAATATTGCGTTAATTTCAAGTGAGAAGTTTTAGGGTGTTTTGGCAAAATTTTGGAGGAGAGATCTCTAGTGTTGGGAACCTTCCCTTCACTGTGGTGATCCTTGGATTTTAGATCTAATACATGTCATATTCATATATGATCTGAATACTGTTGTATTTACTTCATAATTTCTGAATCATTATGTAGGTATACTGCATTAGATCTCAGATCTACTCCATGTACTTCAATTTTTGCTGAAAACCCCAAGGGGGACTTGTAAAGGAGCCTTTATAGTGTACAAATATGAAATAGATCTAAATTTTTGTACACAGATCTGCTCTAGATCTGAAGTGTAATCTACATCTTCTTTTATCCAATCAAATAACGCTGTCAAGCTGGTTCAATCTTAATCTATGGTTGCAACACCTCATTTTGAGGATTTTCTTCATGTAAGGTCTTCTATTTTCTATTATATAACTCATGGGCTTCAATATAACTCTGATTTTCTGATGTAAATGTCAATATTGATCCTCCATATTGGCCTCCTTATTTTATTGTTTTGAACTACGTTATTTATGAGTAGTGTTGTTTAATATTGTTGTTGTTCCCATTTGGGATATTACAGTGGTATGAAAGCATTATCTTCGCACAACCTGTGCATTCTAAGAAGCTAATATGTTGTTTCATGAAAAAAAAGACTGAATAATAATATTTATTACACTAAAGACAAAGAAGACAAGGGACAAACCACTTTATCTGGAAGAATGAAAGAGAAAGAGTTCTTAAAAACTCTTTTCCAAACTATGCATGAGCTAAAGAATGAAATAAAGGGAATGAGGAAAGAAAGACATGCAGATCCTTTTGATAGATTTCCACATGAAGGGAGCCCCAGCTCTTCATACTTTGTGTGTGAGCATTCAGCCACACAATGAGATCTGCAACGTTGTAGCATGCCTACATTCCTAGAAAGAGAAGAAGAAGGAGAAGAGACACCAAAAGAGTAGACTCTTGGTGACTATCTCCAATAATATGAATCTTAGTCTAGAAATTAAAAGAGCATCTAAGCTTCCCAAAGGTCTGTCAACTCAAACAAGAAAGAAGATCAAGCATATACAAGAGAAGAAGAGGGTGCATGCAACCCACTTTGGGTAGCGCTTTTCTACCTTCATTTGATGGATCACCTGAGAGCACAGCCAAGTATTGGGTAACGAGACTTGACACATATTTCTAGCTACATCAAGTTTTAGAATAAGAAGCCATAAGAGTAGCAGCATTGCACCTCCAAGGTAAGGCTTATTCCTGGTGCTTATTTGAATCTTCTTCATTGAAAAATGTAAACATCTCTACTTATGCAAAGTTCACTAGGAGGATAGTGAAAAGATTTGAAGTTGAGCCATTTGAAACTTCTTTGGGTAAGAAAACTAAGCCCAAGAATTCATAACCTTTGCATGAGATGGAAGGATCCATAAAGATAACTCCATTCCAAGACATTGTTGAAGGGGTTAAAGATTTTCTACATGATTTCCTATGGGAAAAAGCCCCACTTCAGTGAGGGCATTCTACTCAAGAGGAGGACATGAGTGTTGCCTTTTCAAGAAAAGATAAAGAGAAAGGATATCCTATCGATGAGGCATGCTCCATTGATGAGGAGAAGAAAGAAGAAGAGCTGGAAAGATCCTCCAACGATGTGATAGTAGGAGGAGATCTATTTTTATTGGGAGATGGTCATGAAGCCATTGCTTCCACTGAGAGGGCTCTTGTATCTTTAGAAGAAGGCCCCAAGGATAGTACACATGAAGAAAATGAGCAACATGTGTCTATGATGATAAACAATGAGACAATAAAATGGAAGGAATGTGTCCCAACATTGCATCTAGTTTTGGGAACACACACTATGGCGAATCAGCCCTTTTCGATCAAGATTATTGACACCAAGGAGATGATGGGTGTTCATGAGTTAACTACATATAAAGGGAACACCTTAGACTGTGAGATATTGCACAAGGTGGGTGAAGGAGAGAAGATGAAGGATCATAATAGTGATGTGATGGGAGGTGATCCTCTATTACATGGAGAAGAAGATGGGGAAATTACTCCAATCAAAAGCACTCTTGCATCCATAATAGTGATACCCCATTATCATGATACTTCCACACAGAAATCAAAGATGGGTTTGCGTAGTGGAAGTAGTCATAAGATGTTCCCATCTATTATTCACATGGGAATGAGCCATGATACATCAATATCCTGTGGTAAACCACTGGACCGCTTGATTCATATTTGATGAAAGATGTTTCATGCATTGATGCTCCTTTCATAGATCCAAGGAGGAAGGGAGCACTAGAGGACCATACTACAGCGCTGAGAATATGTGGAAGGCTCAAGAAAGGGAGATTATTTTTCCCTTAACATCATTATCCATTCTCTCATCTCATATTGCACCGAGAAAAGTTGCTGCAAGGGGAAATAATGACACCATCATGAAGCAAGGAAGGCAATCCTTGAATCAATAGACAAACTCACTTGGAGAACACTCTTCCGTACATGATGAGAGATGGTGGTCACACATGCATGCTTGGGCAAAACCAAGGAGGTTTTGGATAGATGAGAGCCTTCCATAGGAGACTAACTTCCAAAAACTTCCGTTTTCTATTGAGCATGTGCATATGAAAGAAGAGCAACAAGGAAGGAATGAAAACCTTCCACTTTATACCTTTGGCATGGGAGATGTCAAGGAGGAGAAAAATGGGAGGCATGACCTTCCAACATACACCTTTGAAATGAGGAATGTCAAGGGGGAGAGCAACAACATGGTAGACATTTCATATGCCACATTATCAATGTTGTCATTGTTGGGAAAATTAGATCCATATTGGAAATCCCAACTGCTGGTGGAATATTCCAAGGATCTTCCCACTTGCATGATTCTTGATGACTTGCTACATGATGAGAACTATTAAATCTTTGATGGAGTCATCTATGATCATGGTAGGATATTCTTGTCTAGATATTCCAAGCTCAAGAAAAAGTTACTACAAAGGGCTTATGAAGAGTTCTATTTCAGCCACACATATTCTCTGAATCTCAATAGAATCATCTTGAGGAGCTACTATTGGGAGGGATTTGAAAAATAACTATATCAGCATTGTCAAAGATTCATGAACCTTGTGGATTTGGAGAAACAACATGACTCGAAGAAAGAGGTAAATCAACCCTCTCTTTCTCTCTTTCAGGAAGAGAATAGATCTATGCACCACTCCATTGATATGAGGAGGATTGTTGGTGAATAGCATGCTCTTGTTACACATGTTTTATATTTTGATTTCATGCATTCTTATACCATGTTTTTGCAGGCCATGAATCCAAGGAGGATAATTATATCTTGTAAGCCTCATGGCCAATATTGGGCCACAAACATTTCTGAAGTTGGCCAATGCCACTCCCTTGGAAGGAAAAGGGAGATTTTGAAACATGATGGGTGCGTCCCTAAGGCACCGAATATATCTCACACTTTCAGCTCTGGTGACATGGTATGGGCAGCAAGTAAGTGGTGGAAAAACCACTTACCACATCTTGATTTGATGTAGGTAGGAGATGCTCCATGCTGGTCCCACATGTGGGACTATGACCCACCTCCATATGCATAAATTTATGCTTATATGTATATTGTTTTGATCCCCTATATTGATGATATACTTGTCATTTTTTCAGGGATGTATGGAGGAAGGAGGGAAGGCATGCATGTGCCCTATGGGATGACTACACTCCTTTTACTTTATGTCTTTTATTTCAGGGAGGGCATTGGGAAAACCATGTTTGTTTCATGTGATTTATTGTCTCCTTATGGGATGAGATGTTTACATCTCATGAGAACCTTGGTGGAGAAAATCATGGATGGATGGTTTTTTGAACACTTGGCTCGTGGAGGAATATTAACTCATGTTGGTGTCACCAATATAGGAGGAGATGTGTTTCAGAACTCACCTTTTCAGTTGCTTGAGGAGAAGCAATGTTTTGCAGGTGAGGACTGTAATGTTCCCAATTAGTCCTAAGTTAATAGGAATATTCAATTTTGTTTTAATTTTTGTTTCATGAATAAAATTGTAAAGGAGGATCAACAAAACTCCTAAAGAAGCAAATAAATCAATGCCACATGTGAACAAAGCTAAACATGGGTTATTTACATAAGCACACTTAGGTGTGAAAGAGGTTGGATCATTCGACTGGGTCAATGATGACCAAATCAACATTGTTGTTTAGATGAAGTGAACCTCATTAATGCACATCACAGTCTTAGTTGGAGGTGGCACATGTGAAAGAGGCTAAATCATTGAGGTGGTTTAGGGTTTTGCAAGGTCTCTATCTTATAAAAGGAAGGGGAGGACAACATGAGAGGGTTGTTGATGAACATATTATTTTTGAATAATTTGTCTGTTTAGACATTTCTCATTCTCTTGGCTGTTTAGTAGAGAATAGTGTTTTTTAGCACAAGGATCTCCTGTTTAGGAATCCTTCTCTTTCCTTGAGGAGGTCTTGGAAGAGTCTTGCATTTCTTATCCACTATCAGGCTTAAGGCCAAGCTTCTTCTTCCAACTACAATGCAGATCTTGTTGAGGGTTTGGTTGTCTTTGTAAGCTCCAGCAAGTGGAGGCTAGATCTACTTAGATCTAGGCCATTCTGGTACCTATTTTCAGTGGGAAAGTTTTATATCCCCTTGGAAAGAGTGTATCAGATGATTGGGGCACATTTTTTAGATCTTGGCTTGAGGCCACCTATGTTCTAAAGCCTACAACACATTTCATCTTCCAATACTATGTTATTTTCAAGTGAGAAGTTGTAGGGATTTTTGGCATACTTTTGGAGGAGAGATATCTAGCATTGGGAACCTTCCCTTCACTATGGTGATCCATGGATTTCAGAACTAATCCATGTCATGTTTATATCTGATCTAAATACTATTGTATTTAGTTCATAATTTCTAAATCATTCTGTATATCTGTTGCATTACATCTGAGATCTACTCAATGTACTTCATTTTTTGCTGAAAACCCCAAGGGGGACTTGTAAAGGAGTCTTTCTAGTGTACACATCTGATATAGATCTAACTTTTTGTACACTGATCTTCTCTAAATCTGATGTGTAATCTACATCTGTTTTCAGCCAATAAAATAATGGTGTCAAGTTGGTTTAGTCTTAATCTATGGTTGCGACACCTCATTTTGAGTATTTTCTTCATGTAAGTCTTCTATTTTCTGTTCTAAAACTCATGGGCTTCAATATAACTCTGATTTGTTGATGTAAATGTCATTATTGAGCATCCATATTGGCCTCCTACTTTTGTTTTGCTGAACTGCGTTATTTATGAGCGGTGTTGTTTAATATTGTTGTTGTTCCCATTTGAGATATTACACCATATCCTAAAATCCTGCAAAAGTCAAAGAAATCTCACTGGGGGCAGCATGCTCTCCAAAATAAATAGCCTCTTATATCCAATTGCTATAAGAGTATCAAGATATCTTCACATGGGACTATTTAGAAATTCATGGACTTAGTCCCACCATCCTAGAGCACCATATTGACACTTGGCTTGACGTACCTCCAATATGCCAGAAACAGTGTCAAATGCACCCATCAAAGGCAGAAGAAATAAAACAAGAAATCAATAAGATTCACAAATCTGGGTTTATCTACCCCATTTCTTATATATCTTGGGTTTCTAACCCTCTTCCCATTATGAAAAAACAGGGTACCATACGCATTTGTACTGATTTTCAAGATTTGAACAAAGCTTGCCGCAAAGACAATTATCCCACCCCATTCATCGACAAGGTAATTGATTTTTGTGTAGGACATGAGGCTCTATCCTTCATGGATGAATTCTCTGGGTACAACCAAATTCAAATCTGCCACACCGACTCATACAAAACTACGTTCACCACCCCCTAGGGCACATTCACATACAAGGTAATTCCATTTTGCCTAAAAAATTCTGGAGCCACCTTCTAAAGGGCCATGAATTATATGTTTCATGAATTTTTACACATTATCCTTACCTACTTCGATGACCTGACCGTCCGCTCCAAGAAGCGCTCAGACCAGGTTGAGGATCTGCGATTGGTATTCGAACGATGTCATCAATACAACCTATGGATGAACCCCTAAAATGTGTCTTCTGCATCAGTGCAGGAAGACTCTTAGGTTTATCGTGTCACAACAAGGGATTTGTGTGGACCCCCTCAAGGTCTAAGCCATCAAAGAGGTACCTCCACCTCGAACCCTCGAAAAATTTCAAAGCCTGTAGGGGAAGGCCAATTTTCTGAGACGCTTCATCCCAGATTATGCCACCTGCACTCAAGGGTTCCTGTGCCTCCTTTTCCAGGACATCCCATTTGAATGGGATGATCACGCCCAGTAAGTGTTCAATGCACTGAAAGAAACATTATCTTTAGCACCACTTATCAGTACCCCATACTATGACAAATATTATATCATGTATCTGTCAGCTTCTGAGTCCACATTAGCTAGAGTTTTCAGCGAGGAAAGCCCAAATGGGAAGGATCATGTAATATATTACATCAGGAAAACCTTATCAGGCCCAGCATTAAGATATGATCCTGAAGAAAATACTGCCCTAGCATTAATACATGTAGTCTTGAAGCTTTGCCTCTACATCATCTTAAAAACCACTACGCTCATCACAGATATTAATCCCATCAAATACCTGCTCACACGATGCCTAATGAACCGTAAGTATGCTAGTTGGATAGTCATTCTCCAATAATATGACATAGAGTTCCGCTCCCTTAAAATAAAAAATGCGCTTACCTTAGCAGAGTTCATTATGGACCTCCCAAGAGATACCAAGGGATCACCAGCAAATGATTCGATACTAGATGAGAATCTCTTCTTCATAGCAACCGATGACCCTTGGTACAGAGACATTCTCCTCTTTATACGAACTGAAAATTTCAAACCTCATCTCACTCGAGACGGTCGTCGATGCATATGCCAACAGGCCCCCCGATATCTCCTCATGGGAGATGTTTTGTACCAACAAGGCATCGACACCTTTTTACGTTGATGCCTCACTCTCAACAAAGTGGAACAAGCCCTTAATGTTTGCCACGGAGGTGCTTGCAGCAGCCACCTATCTGGAATGGCCACCGCCCAAAAATTTCTACGGGTAGGACATCTTTGGCACTCCCTATTTCACGATTACATTACAACAGCGAAGATATGAGAGCGATGCCAATGCTTCTCCCATAAAGCAAGAGCACCCCCCACTCCTCTACATCATGTCATTGTCACTGACCCCTTGTGTAAATGGGGAATTGACTTCATGAATTGCAACACTACATCATCAGGAAACCATAAACATATCATAGTGGTTGTTGATTATTTCACCAAATGGGCAGAGGCCATGCCCACATATGACAACATCGCAGAAACTGTCGCTCGATTTCTATTTAACCACGTGATCGCCTAGTTTAGCATTCCCAAAGATTTATTCTCCGACCATGGGAAACACTTCGCAAATGAATATTTCAAGGAGATATCTCACCACCTCGAGTTCACCCAGAATTCGCTTCACCATACTACCCCTAGTCCAATGGACAAGTAGAAGTGGTAAACAAAGTACTCAAACTATGTTACAATGCATGGTGAATAGCCATAAAACCAACTCACACCACATGCTCTTTTCTGCCCTGTGGGTGTACCACATGGATGTGAAGATGTCCACCGGTTTTACTCACTTCCACTTGGTATACGGGTTTAAAGTTTTGATTCACATAGAACGTGAGATCTTGAATTTGCATGCTGCCATCGAACTCCTCGATGGTACCCAACCTCTAGAACAATGCCTAGTACAACTAGAGCTCGTCGATGAAGCCCGATGATAGTCACTGCAACATAAACAGTGCCATAATAAAATGGTAAAATCATCATTCAACTGCCACATCAACCCCTACTCATTCATCGAGGGAGAACTAGTCCTCTGCTATGATGCCAAAAAATAAGCCCTAGGGCCAGGAAAGTTTGAAACCTTGTGGAAAGGACACTACATCGTAAAACATTTCCTCCACCATGGGGCATAAATCTTGATGGAGCTGAACGGGACATGCCTCAGCAACCCAGTCAATGGCCTTTACCTTAAGAATTTCTACCCATAAGGGCTAAGCAGGCCCTACCCTAGTGTTAACATACACAAACCCAACCACTTTAAATTTTTGACCAAAAGACTTATTACAAAACACACTTACGTGACACTATGGATTATCAACCTGAACCTTACTTCAGTTTCACTGATGGAGCATCAAGATGGTCTCAAAGTTTAGCAGCAGCTACCTAGGTCATTTATCACCCTTCCCGATCACCAATCTGCACCAACGATATGTGTTTTGATTTAGAAATAAACAATTAGGGAGAATATGATGCTGTCATCAGACTTATGTGTGATGCCCTCCATCAAGGCATACTCCATATGTATGTTTACATCTGTTCCCAATTAGTAGTGTCGTAGTTAAACTAAACATTTGGGATAAGAGATTCACATCTATTTAGAAAATATTTGCGCGTAAAAATATTAAGTAGACAATTTGACTACATTACATTCACACATGTACCAAGGAGTCAAAACCAGACAAGTGATCATATAGATAAAAATATTCTAAACTGGAATGCATCTCAAATAAACCATCACACATAAAAAAAAACATAGATATCCATCAACACACCATGTAGAGCTACAAAAAATATCTCTCATATATATCATAGTGTATATGTCTGAGTACAAAAAATAGTGTCTTCGACCCATCGGTCAACCCAAAGATGCACAAAAATTCATCAAAAATAGGGGAAGCATACTCATAATGGGTGATTTCCCCATGTACAAATAAAATCTAGAGTGGTGCTCCCCCAGTTGGGGCACCTGAACCCACAGCTGCTCCCGGCACCACTACTTAAGACGCCATAAAAATTGAGACTGGCACTTGATATAAAACAGGTCGATAGTCCCTCTCTCACGCCATCAACGTCTCTAGCCACAACTCCTCGAGGTCATCCAAAAATCCTCGAGAAGGCATCCCCTAAATCAAGCGGTCCACTCAATCCCAGGCATCCTCCAGAACTGACACCTGAGTAAACAGCTTAGCAATGCGAGCCTCTGTCGCATCAGAACACACCGCCTCCACATCAGCACAAGCTTGCTTGGTCACAGCCTTGGCAGTAGCTGAGTTGCTACCCTCTCCTAAAGGGCTAGCACCACCACCAGTTCCACCACCCTGAGGCTATGCATCATCTCCTCCTAGACCCCATGACTACCCCAATGTCTCTGAAGAGGACCGTGGCCAACCAATCGAGCCATGGGGCAGCCTACCTCGCCAACATCTATAAGAGTAACCAAAAATATGTCACTGTCACCATAAAAGCACATAAAAACATATATATACTCAAATAAATGGAAAATACATAAAAGCATACATGTTGGCCCCCAAGCATAACTAGGAGAGAAACACATCTTTGGACCCCCCCATAAGTCCATCCCTGCATATGGAAATGGAAAAAACATCTGGAGGGATGACCTCAAACCAGGCCTTCGTCGTGGCGTTCTAGTAACACCCCACCATAGCTCCACCTCCTCGCAGCATCATAGGAGCCCACCTCCTCATGCGAGGCTCCTGTGCCCCCCACGAGGCACCACCACCACTAGTCTCAACAGCACCACCCTCTCATACATGATGCTGCATAGAATGCTAGCATACAAAAACAGCTTTGATCCATTCTGGACCTTGTTAAGCTACACCACCATCTCGTCATAGCAGAAGTGGGAAAAATCAAAAAAGTGTCTGGCCCTTAGCCAGTGCAAGACTCCAACCTGCGGGCCCGATGACCGATTTGGAGCTAATGACCCTGCAATTTGCACAATAGATGCCACAGCACACCGCTCAGTGAATTATTTCATCAAGGCAATGGATATGCACCCCTATGTAAGTGGTGCCCCACCACAATGATGCACTCGGAACCTCTCAAAATCCACCCTCCTAGAAGTGAGTGGATACTGCAACGCCTCACAATGAGGCAGTACTCCAATCAAAAAGTATATATCCATCTCAGGACAGATAGCAAGGTTAGTCCCATGCAACACAAACATGCTTTTCCTCCTATGGCAATGTTGGATCAAGTAACATAGCAGTCATCCCTCTGACCGAAGAAACTCATTCTCCACAAACTTGAGGGGTCCCCATTGCACCAATTGTCGGCATGCCTAATCGTTGGTGGCCAATGAAGTACGAAGCTCAGGAAAATATTTCTCCCTCCACAATAGCCTGTCATGCAAATAGGAACCCATCAACAATAGAGAAAACATAAAAAATAGGCAAAAAATCCAAAAAAAAATTCCTCAGCCTTTTGCGCGCCTATCCCTTAGACAGGCCCACTGAAGGCACAGTTGTAATTCTCACAGGCGCACGTAAAGCATGCCAAAATAGGTTTAAGGAGCATGAGACTAATGAATGGGGACCCCACCCTCATCAAAACACCCTCATGTCATGTTGAGGCCTCAGAAATCTGTGGCAACAACAACGGGGATAACCACCTGGTCCGAACCTTAATACAGTTCCTTTTCTGTTTAGAATAGTGGATCTGACTGGGTATAATGGGACCAGTTTCCCAGAATTGGGTTTTTGTTTGATTCTTTGGTTTCTCTCAAGGGATTTACATGAAAAATTACTAAAGACTAAAACAAATTTATTCTAACATGAAAAACTTGAAATTGAAACTAATTTAATCTAACCCGGGATAATACTAATTTGATGCTATCTAAAATGATATCTATTCAATCTGTGATGATTAAGATCATCAAATATTTAATAGAATTATTACTTTGTAAGATGATTCTTTTGAAAAAATAATTTATCAAAAGAAAATGAAAAAAATATCGCATATATTTGATGATTATATATAAGACAGACCAATTCCTATCTTTATATCGTACAATAGTGCAACTGATATTTCAGACAAAAACAATCGATTTCATATATAATTCATGAAAGCTGGATTCATCACTAATATTAAAATCAAAACTAGCATACATGATAATAGTAGCAGATGTGTATCGTCCTATTCATATGATCAATGATAATAGGGCACATTCAACTCTTATATCAATAAGTCTTTCAAAGAATACAAAAGTGCATCAACGGTGATCAACAAAATGATATATAACTAAAAAGGCCATGTTTCATTATTTCATCAAGACATCCACAAACTTACCTGCAATTAAGCATTCTTTGCAAATGTTCTGAATAAAATTCTGGATCCTTCTCTAAATGCATGAGAAGGGTTTAAATACTATACTAATTACTTACAAAAAAGATTATACAAAATATCTTATGAGGTGGCTTCAAACAACCTTCCTCATCTTTAGTATCTATTTGCTAAAATTTAAAATTATATAAAAATAAACTAACTAATAATCATGTCGGATGATAATTTATTTCTAGTAGTGCTTTTCTGCTCATAAATGTTGGGCATCGGTTGAACTTATGGAGCTTTGCCGAACTCTGTCTTCATTTGTGCATAAAATATAGCATCTAGTAAAAGCGGTTGTATTTTATGTAAAGAGTTCAAAAAATAGTTCAGTGTCATGATCTGACTGTGTGGTTTGACTAGTACCTTCCAGTATGCCTCCCAATCAGTTTTATTTAGGTGTAAAAGTGCTTCTTCCCTGAGTTGACCAGTTTCTTTCCAACTTTGTTCTAAATCTTGAATATCAGGAATAAATTTGAGATTTCCTACTTTGATGAGATGGGAAGTATGTAATATATTGTTAATCATTTTGACCATATTCTTTGATATAACTTCTGCTATGGCAATGGTCAATTATGCTTCTTTCAGTCATGCGGCCCAGTTTGTAAAAAGGATATCTTTGAAATTTTCCTTGATCTTTGAGGGATCTGACTTTCTCCCTTCTTCTGAATCTTTCCATTCAATATAATTAGATATTTTGGTATTAATTTTTTTGAACTTAATTCTTTGATCAATGATTGTGTT
>JAXQQM020081462.1:0-18198 GCA_034641835.2 Pinus albicaulis | reverse complement strand
GTTGGTGAAAGACAAAGGGATTTCAAGTGTAACTAGTTGATAGCAGACATAAACATTTTATAGCAAGCCATTAATCATGTTAAATGTAACTATGAGCTAATCAATACATAGAAATCAAACATTCCAGCCATACATAGAGGTATAAGACCCTCTAACTTCGGGAAATGGCTATCAGACTTTGGGGAAAACACATGAGACAAACTAACAACTCATAAACTATGCCGGAACGCCTAAACATAGTCTCTAAGTCATTGGGCACTTTGACAAACAAGATTTCATAGTTTTAGGCAAAGGGCTAGATCGGGACTAGGCCTCCTTGGTTCAACAAGATGATCAACAAATCAGTCAAAGAGAAAGTTTTATGAATAGAACTATGGATAGATTATAGGTAGGCAGGGCACACCATACATCCTACTCAACATGCATAGAACTTGTAAATAAAACTAGCAAACATTATCCTTAGGTTACTAAAGAGCAGTTAAGAATTCTTTAGCATAACAAAGGAAGAAGAAAACATCAAGCTATGAAGATTCAGGAATTTTGAGGTCCCTCCATGGGCATATCTCAAAACTAATCTCTACTGATCTATAGCAGCAAGAAAGCATGTATTATGGATGAAAACTAGAAGACAAAACATAACAAGAAAAACTATACCATTCTACCATGTCATGGAATCCATCACCAATCCTTCATCACTCCTCAAAAGCATCCAAGAGGCAGTCCAAAAATCATAACACAAGTGTATTCATCAAAGCTCATATGACCAATGTATTAATTCTTCTCTCAAGTTCAGCCTCTCATTTACAATGAAAACCATGGAATAAATAGGCTTGAGGGAGGAAAACCTCATGGAGCAACTAGCTATCCCATTGGCCAAGTCAAAATATCTAAACTTGTCCTTGAGGCTTTGCAAAGCCCAAGGCACAAAATATCCCATAAAATATCTAAAAAATTGCTAAAAAAAGAAATTATATTGACTTTACATCATTTCCCAATGATAAAAATAGCTTAACGCACATTTGGGAAAAGCAGATTTTTGAAGTTCAAAAATTACAAAAATACTTCATATTTATGCCTGAAAAAGGTCCCCTGACTTGCTGGATGCAAATGGCAGCCTTCCCGATGTCGAAATGAGGCTCATGAGGGCTTGCTGGAAAGATTTCTGTGTCTATTTTCCGGCGCAACTGGAACCAACTCAATCCGAGGTCCAGAAGTCATCCAAAACTGTACCTGTGTGAAAAAACCCAGAAAATAGCAGACTGCTGATATGGCGGGCAGAATGTGCAAAATGAGGGTGTTTTTCGCCAATTTGAGGGGGCGAATGATCTTCAAATGCCCTGAAAATCGCTGGAGACTTGCTCATGGAATTATGGCATCCATCGGTATCATCCTCCTCCCTTGACAACTCATCAAACTGAAATGGCGAAATTATGAGTTTTCGGCCAAAAACCCAAAAAATGGCAAAAAACAAAAAGTTGTCGAACAAGGCACAAAATTGGCATGCATGACCCTCAAGGGTCCATAGCAACATGGTCCGAGGCTGATGCCAAAATATCAAGGGCTGATATGCTTTTCCCTTCTTTTCGTGCCTAGCGCTTCCCCTTCAACTTCTTCAATTTCTCTTGTGCTACCTTTAATTTTCGCCTGGCAAACTGATTTAGCTTTTGAAAGTGAAGAGTCCTCTTTCTTTGTAGCTCAAGATCCCTGTTCGCCTTCTCAAGCTTCATTTCCAAATGCTTGTTAGCTCTCTCAAGCCATGCTTCTTTGTTTTCCTCAATTTCCTGCTCAAGGAGTGCAGTGAGAGGAAAGGCTTGGAAATGGGCTTGTTCTTCTGCTCTCTGTTTTTCCAAGGCTCTTTTAAGCCCGATGGTCCTAGGCCTCTTCCGCCTAGGCTGGTCTTCCTCCTCTTCATCATCAAACTCACCAATGAGCTCTTCAATTCTTGCTTGCGCCTTAGCTGCCTCTTTCTTATACTTAATCGCCCGCGCCTCATGAACAGCTGTGTGCACATTCATTTGTTTGTTTTCAATCTCCAAGAAATGATTGAAATTCCTTGCCCTTTGAAGATCTTGCTCTAATGCATCAATTTGCCCTTCCTTATGGATTAAGAGATTTTCAAGAAGGCGGGCCTCATTGTCACTATCATCGCTTTGGATAGGGATAATAGCTAATTCACCTCCATGCTTTGTACTTTCTCCAACTTTACTTTTGCCTTTGAAAGCTAATCTGGCGCTTTTCCTCCTTAGCATGCTAGAAGGTGTCTTTTTGGGCAATTTCCTCTTGCTAGGAACAATCTTTGTCACTGTTTGGGTGGCAGCCTTAGCTTGCTGTTATTTATCTTGCACTTGCTGCTGTTCCTCATCATCTAACTTCTGTTCATCAATGTGTACCTGTGGCTGTTCATCTTGGACCTGCTGTCCTTCACTTTCTATTTGCTGCTGTCCCTCAATTTGTATTTGTTGTCCTTCATCATCTGCCTGCTGCCCTTCATCACCTATCTGTTGTTGTCCCTCATCATGGACCTGTTGTCCTTCATCATCTGCCTGCTGCTGGCCCTCATCTCTAATCTGCTGATGTCCCTCATCCCTTTCTTCTTGCTGCTGTTCACTGCCCTCTCCTTCCTGCTGCTGTTCACTGCCCTCTCCTCCTTGCTGTTGTTCACTTCCCTCTCCTCCTTGCTGTTGACTTGGCTGCCCAGTAGTCATTCTGAGTCTTCTAGGTGTAGGCCTACTAGACAAAGGCACTGGGCGATGGACAGGCTGAGTAGGAGACACATGAGTAGGAGGGACAGTAGAGAAGTCTGGATGGCTGATGAATAAGTCCCATGGCACCTCTTTCTTCTCTAGCTGGTATAGGAAGATAATCTTGATCAAAGAATGATGAAAAAGAGAAGGGATTTGCTGAGGTGGGGCTTTCTTTTGGACAGTGGATGCCATTTTCTCTATGCTCTTGGACAAAAAGTAAGGAAGGTTTAGTTGCCTGCTTCTGGTAAAATGCATCAATAAGCGGACATGGTAGGCATAAATTCGATTAAACCTCCCTTCACAAGTGAAATATTTCATTATGGCTTTCATCAGTGGAGCATAGCTGTCAAGAAGATAGGAAAAAGGGAAAATAGCAGTGATAGCTTCCCTATGTTCAGGCTTGATGAAAGGTTTGTAATCCTCTAAGTCAAGATGAGCTTGTTTAAACCACTTTTCGCCATGATACGGGATCTTGGTAGCCTTGGACACATACCTTGGAGAAATTTTGAAATCAAGACCCGCCACTTGGAAGTGTTTTTCTTTGAATCGCAGAGCGCACAAGTGTGTTAATGGCGAAAAACTCTTGACTTATTCTATCTTCTGGCAGAAATCAAGACAGCCTACTTCGTGGAAATTGAAAAGCACAGATGGGTGAGCATTGATTTCTTCTGTGGAGATAGGCTCATATCTCTTATGTGGACCGCTCCTGTGGTCTTGCCTTGGAGGCATTCTGACCTGAACAAGCTTTGGAAGAGGCAAACTGCCTTCACTGTATGTAAAATGCCCTTCTGGATTGAAATTGTGGCAATATGTTGTTTGGACAGATAAACAATGTGGTTAGGATAGATTGCAACAATGTTTCTTTGAATAGACAACCTCTGCTCTCCTTAAAACCAGCCCTTCACCTTTGGATGTACCTCAGCCAGGCAAAATTCTTAATAGGGTACCATATGTAAAGATGAGACAAACTGATGTGTAGATTTCCTGTATACAGTGTTTAAGAAATCATTCTTCTTGTGAGTTTGTTAGAGGCCAATCAACACTTGTATTTGTGTCTCCAATACAAAACTCAAATATTAAAACCCTGCTCTTCAGAAAGTGGCCCTACTCACCCTTAGGATATCTCTGTCAACAGATTTCTATAGAAGAGACCATACAGTGAAAGAAAAAGGAGACTTAGGTTAGGTGAAATATCAGTGCACAGTGTTTTAGGAAAAACACCTTTTACTTGTGAATTTAAGAGATCAACCACCACATTTATATCTCTGTCTCCAATATTAAATTCCCATCAAAAACCTGCCCTTCAGAAAGTGTCCTGTTCATCTTTGGAAAATCTCTGTCAACAAATTCACAGTAGGAAATAATACAGTGAACAAGAGGGGCAGTCTGCTAGAAAGAGTTTGCTATGAGAAAGTGCTAAAATCACCCTGTTCTTGAAGCCTTAGATGTCAACCAATACACCTTACTCCTTGCTCAAGGAGACTTTCAGTCATTAACAACTCTGCCTTGTATAAGTGTGCCAACTTTCCACTGATCTTGCATATGTGAAATCAACCCTTATGCAATTAAAAAGTCACTTGGCCTAATCCTGAGCCAAGATGACAGATATTTTTAAAGACCACAGAGCTTTTGGGCAGAAGCTTATGTGAGTTTTCTTTTTCAAAACAGTCAAGGGCCCCTTATACATGTAACCCTAGCTTTTGGAGGAGAAAACCTTTGTTCCACCTGACAGACCTAAGCCCTGTTTCTATGAAAAAATCCTCCTCTGCAGCTTTAACCTATAAGTTTCTACTTGACCAAAACCCCTTCTCCTACTGTAACTTCATTGTTCTCTATGCATGTCACTTTTTAAACAAAAACATGCTCATTAACCTTGGTGTAAGTATACAGTCAGATTTATATTTAAAACAGAGGTAACAGGGTTTTCTTTTAAAAGCTCCAAAAACTTTGAGCAAAGAGCTGTAAAGATTCCCTTTTTACAATAATCAAGACCCTTTTAATGCGGAATATCCATCTTTGGGGAGAAAACCTTTAACCATACATGTTGTTTCAACAGATAGGCCCATGCAAAAAACTGACTTTTATCATTTGGCAATTTCGGAAATGTGGATAAAATTTCGAAATACCTCTTGAAAATGCTGAAGAAACCTTGGAGGAAAGCTTGGAGCAGCTCTGGAGATCTTCAAAACTGCGCGGCACCCTTTAAAGATAGAACGTCGCGCAAGAGAAAACGCCCGGGTGGCCTGTCGGGTCGGGCTGTCGGGCGTGTACAGGCGCGTCGCGCCACTGTACAGGCGCGTCGCGCGTACACGGGGTGCCTTTGTAAATTCGCCCCCAGGCGCGTCGCGCGGAATGGCAGGCGTGTCGCTCGGCTTTTCACAGTGCCACACTCTGCAAACCGACCAGAAATCTGTTGCTTTGGTGCTAGGGAGGCACGGAGCTCTGTTTTCAATTTTGAAAATGAAACTCTCACTCTCATACTTCAACCTTAAGTCATTTCAAATATTTTCAACGGTCACCTTCATCTTTTTCTTGTCATGCCCAAAAGAACTCGGTTGGTCTTTTAACACAGCGAGGCCTCTTTTTCAAACAGTGTTATTTCTTTCCAATTTTTCTTTATAGAAAATGAAACAGCAGGGTGTTTCGAATTGTTTCGTGGGGAAAATACCTCCTTTAGTAATATTGAACTTATTATTTCAATAACCTTTCGACCATTTTCGCCACTGTGTTTAATGGTGCTTATGAGATCTCTGTCCTTTTTAAATAATGAGAAAGCTGCATTTGTTTTAAGCTTTCAAAACACTGGCCATCCATCAAACTGGTATACTTATTCTCAATGTCTATCTTGGGAATTAATCTTGAATAGCCTCCCATTGTTTGTGAAGTATATCTGAAAGGATAAACTGGTGGAGTAGGAACAGCAGGGTTCTTTGAAACACAGTCATCACTTGATTTGATTGGTGCATTTGACCTTTTGTAATGGAGCCATTTGCCAAAGCTTAACTATGCCCACTGTTTTACCTTTTCTCTTTTGCAGGTGACACATTGTAGCTGATTTCTTTTCATGCTTGCCAAATTCTTCAAAACTGGATAATGACTTATGATAAAATGTCCTGACTGTTTCCCTGCTTTGCAGAAATGCCTCCTCTTTTTAAGCTCGGTTTTGACAGAATCTTGTAGATGTCCTTTGATTGGATTTGTAATAGTGAAGTGCTTCATGGGTTTTGAGTGCTGCCCAGAGCTAATAAAACTCATTTCTAGAAACTTTGTCTTGATCTGCTGATGGCTATATGATGTGCAGGCTTTTGGCAAAAGCTCTTTTTGTACATGGTGTCAGTTCCTGCTTCCAGGTGATAAACAAGTTCCCTTTTGGATTGTAAGTGCTATATTCTAGCTTGCATCCCTTCATACCATATTTTCTCTGTTTTACTCAAAAAGAGCTCCTTTAGACTTCTGGGCAGGTGATAGTGGAGTACTGATTAACCATTTCCTTTAAAGAAACTGCTCCTTTTTGGTATCAATGCATGCATATATTCAATATTGTCTCCTTTCCACTATAGGTACAGTTTGACAGACATTTCATTTGAATAGGAAAACCAATACTTTTGTATCATAAACACTATCATTTACCTGGTGTAAAGACCTTTTAGCTTTCTTCCTTTGTCTCTTTCCACTGTCTCTTAGATCAATCAGTCTTTAAAAACATCCAAGGCTTGGGCCATCTGCTCATACATGGAGGAGGCTCTTCATCAGGTAAGGTATCTGAAGGTTTTTTGACAAATCTGTTTGACACAGCTTTTCCCTGGATGTGATGGTAAGTAAACTACTTAAAAAACATCAATACTAGCATCTCTTCTTGCAAGCATCACTGTGTTTCAGAAAAAACCCTAGCCAAAGTGACACTGTCTCCCTGTACTGTTCTGAGGGAAACTGAGATGTCATCATTTGCTTTGGTCATCTCATGACAAATTACTTGAAAGATAGTCTCTGTGACTATGGAGGTCAGTGTCTTTTGAAAAACAAAGAACTTTCTTTCTGCCTGTGTAATGGCATGTTTTGTCAGCACCTCTTCAATTTGATCTTGTGGACAAGCAGGCTGCTTATGATTGGAATTTTTACTAATGACATGCATTTCTAAAGTTCAACAATTCACATGATTTGAAAGCTTCAAATGACCTCCTTTATCAGACCAGACTCTTTTTTCCTTTGAGCTAGCATATTTCAAACTCTATCCCTGTTATGATCATCACTCACATTCATAAAACCTGGAGATATTGTTTCACTATTCAGTAAAAGGCAAACCTGGACTTTTGCAATCTTCAAAGTCAATACTGGCCAGCGCCCTCTGCTTGTGGATGAAGGAGGTGCCCTAACCCTCTGCTTGTAAATGAAGGAGGTTCTGGGCCATGACAATTTACCAGTTTGCTGAGACAGTGGTGTCCCTTTCTTACTGTGATTTTCATGCTGGAAAGAGCTGTAAAGTCTGGATGAGTAACTTTCTGTTTTGCAGACATATCTCAGGCTCAAGTTACATTTAGAAGCAGTTGTTCCTCTAACTGTAGATTCAAGCATTTCCTCCTGAGATGAAGTTATATTTCCTGCCTTTGTAGAAACCATAAAACACTGTGAAACACCTAATAGTCAGCTTGAGATTGGGGTTTATGTAGTGCTGAGATCTAGGGGATGTGAGTGGCGCGACTTAGAGCTGTTTGTCAATCTCATTTGCAAAGTGGGAGGTCATTCATGGTTGGTCTGTAGCAGATGGAGGCTTTTTGGCTTTTTGATGATTGCCAAGGGTAAAATGTCTTAAAGCGCCACTTCCTAACATAGGGGAGACTTTTGAAACAGATGTGGATTTTCCTTTTAAAGCTGGTGGGCAGACCAATAAGGCTGAATCTAGATAGGATAGTGATAATGAGGTTTTGATTTCGACAGGGGTGGACTGAAAAGTAGAAGGGCAAAAAAAGTTTTAGGAGTGTTTTCTAGATGACATATTGACATAAGGAAATCAGTTTCTAGAAAACTCAGCTATAGATATAGTCATCACTAACATGTAAAAAATACTGATGGCTAACAACTATATTCCGAGAGGATTTGAAGAGGGTTTTTCTTGATTTCCCCTTTGTTTATGAAATTTTGGTAAAGGCAAGGGAGATCATGAATGCTGTTGGGAGTTAGGATTTTGAACCATTTGTTAACTTCTCCTCCTAGGCTTTGGGAGAACATTCTCATTTTCATGGTTTCCTCTTCTAATTCCATGTAATCAAAAGCATCATTCATTCTATCTACATGCTGCTGGGAAGTAGTGGATTCAACCCCCGTGAAGTGTGGGATTTTGGATTGGTAATCATTTTGCAAAGGTACCAAAGGTTGTGGTAACACAAGGGGCACATACCATGCTGCCATGGTGGGAGATAATGGTGGATTTACAAGTGGAGGATTTGTGCTATGAGATGGAGTGGTTTTCATAGTGGTGGTGTGAATGGGTGTGGCAGAAGTACTTGGACCAGTAAACTGACTTTGAGAATACTTGGGGTGGAGAGAGCTGAATTGATGGAGAAGTTGTAGATCGGGTGGTGTGGAAGGAGAAGCTTCTCCACTAGGACTCTGCTGCAAGTTTAGGGGCTCAATATTGGTATGGTTGATTTTAATTTGTGACTTTGTTTTGAAAAGGTTTCTAGTATGGTGCAAGTTAAACTGGGGGTCTTGCAATGCTGTAAGATGTTCAGGTACAAATATTTCTCTATGAATGGTTCTATAAGTAGCTAAGCTTCCAGTCTCAGAAGTTTGCCACAAAATTCTTTCTGGGTCATCAACTATAGTAGGAGTGTTTGGGTCTGGATGAGATCTGATATTGACTCTACGCCGAGCCAGTTTTCAAATTCAAAATTTAGAAAGCCTGACAGTTTATGACTGTTTTTTGGAAGGTTGAGCTCTCTAGGTGCTATCAAACTCGCACTGTGTGTGTCTAAGGTTCTAGATTTCCTGAGGTTTTTTTGATGCAGTCCTATAGGAGTCTATAGATACTTTAGCGAAATTTAGAAGGCCTACTTGAGGCTAGTGGAGTCACCAGGTGGATATTTTTTAGTTGTTTTGAAGGTATGTTATCTATGGTCCACCACCAATACTGACAAAAAAGCCAATCTAGAAACGTTTTGGGGTTTTTCTGAGTTTTATATATGTAGCCCTAAGGTTTTTAAGAGTTTCCTATAGCTAAGTCATCATTTTTCTAGGATGGTGAAAAAGATAGATTCTACTCTTAGGCTATCAGTTCAATTTTCTATGATTTGACTGAGATTTGATAATTCCTAAGGGATACCTAGAAAATTTTTTACTCAATGTCCCACCGTGATCACCATTATGTTAGTGAGCAGTGGGATAAATTCACAAGATAATATTCTTAAGGGATGTTGAAATGTTTAGGGAAGTCTAAGTTTGTTCATACTCAGAGTCCCACCATGATCGCCATTATGTTAGTGTCCCGTGATTTGGCAGATTAGAAAACCAAATGACAAGGTAACATCAGACCAGTCTTTGGAGTCCTAGGACCTAGCCTTCCTGGACTCAGAGAGGGATCTCTCTATTGTGCAAAGGATGTGAACTTGTTCGCTTTGGATGATTGATTTTAGGATAGTTGTTTAAGTATAGTTTGTTTGTTTGTTTTGGGTTGGGGTAAGATGATTAAGTAGGATAGGTGGAATGAGAGAATATAAAATCAATAGGGCTATGGGGTCAGATGAAGTCTAGGGTTTCTAAATGATGAAGCAGAGTGTATTGTAGGGCCGATTTAGCAAGGTTAATGGATCCTTTAGGTGATGTATGAGGTGAACATTAAGTTTGGTGAAAAGACTAAGAGGTCTTATACATCTATAATTTGAAGAAATAACTCATGAGGTATGGCAAACCATTAATCTCTATGAACAATATTCAAACTGATAAACATACAAGATAAACAATCCAGTTGTACATAGAAGCATTAAAACTCCTCACTTTAGAAATCCACCTTCATCTTTTCGAGAAAACACATAAGATAAACAAAAAATTCAATATATGAAGAGGGAACTCCTAAAAAAAATATATCAAACTATCAGGAACTCTAAAACAAGTTGATGAGCATGGGCAAAGGGAAAGATCAAAACAAGACCTCTTTGCATTGACCTAATCAATCAATATTCCATAGGAGAGCTTCACAATAAGTTTTTTTTGAAAACTCTAAATAAGCAAGGCATGCCATGAATCATATTTAAAATCTAACATACTAATCATTCATGAAAAAAAGAACAAGTTTTAGTGGGCCTAAGGAGCAATCAAGAATTCCGTAAGATGACTAAAAGAAGAAAACATCAAAACTATAGCAAACAGGAGGTTTGAGGTGCTTCCATGAGCATATCTCAACCTATACTTTTCTGCTCCATAGCAAGCAAGAAGACTAAAACAAAATGAGGACAAGAAAAAACTAAGAAGTTAGAAAAACACCACCATTCACCAAGCTATGGAATCCTGCAAGCAAGCTTCTCTAACATCAAGCCACACAAGTCATTCATTCACTTCATAAAACCAAATATCTTCTCCAAGCTCATAAACCATGTATTGCTCTATCACACATCAAGTCCCAATTGTTTACAATGAATCCTCGTGGCTTATATAACAAGCTAAGAGGAAGAGAGCTCACTAGAGCATCATGAAGCCTATTGGCCAAAAACAAATATCCTAACTTGTCCTTGAGGCCTTGCAAGGTCCAAGGCACAATATATCTTCCATAATATCTTTTTCGGACCAAAATAGAAAACAAATTGACTTTTAGGCTCTGACATACATGATAGAACTTGCCTAACACACATTTTCTTAGTCACCACACAAGAACACAGCACTCTGTCTCAAATTTTGAAAATTTTCCAGGAGCGCAGCACCAAAAAAGGTATTTTTGCAACAGAGTTTTGGAGGCCTTTCCGATGTCGGAAAAGGCTCCGCGATGGCCAGTTAGAAAGCTGTGGATGTCTACTTTCCACATATATCTATGTTTCCTCAAAATAAAATCGTACTCCTTTCATGATGGGGAATCCAAAAATGTAAGCTGCTCCCTCTGAAAGTGCTCTAGGAAAAAGCACAGCACCCAGGGTGTTGCGTTCCTAGGCTTAAAATTTTACAAAATAAAACTGTTCAATTCAAGTCACTCTAGATGGTCCCCCTTCATCCTGAGACTGTAGCAGCTTTCTTGAGCCAAAATTCCAAGCCTAGCTTGGTCCTTTCCATCATTTGGTGCCAGGCCCTCCCTTTGGGCAGTTTTGAGTTTTTTCCTTGCAAAGTGATTTCTCCATTTGTAATGCTCAGTCATCTTTCTTTGTAAGCTCAAGTCTTTTTTGGCCTTTTCCAATTTAGGCTCTAAATGGATATTTTCCCTTTCAAGCCATGATTCTTTGTAATGCTCAATTTCCAAGGTGAAGAGCTTGGTGAGAGGAAATTGTTGAGCTTGGGCTAAATCTTCCTTTTTCTGTTTTGTTAACGCTCTCCTAAGACCCATAGTCTTAGGTCTCTTTCTTGCTTGCCCTTATTCCTCATCATCTTCTTCATAGGTGCCCATGTATTCCTCCAACTACACTTGTGAAATTTGAGCTTCTTTCTTCTATTTTAGCGCCCTTGTTTCATAGATGGCTAGCTGGGCACTCATTTGCTTGTTTTTCACCTGTAGGAAATGAATAAGATCTTTTGACCTTTCCAGCTCAACCTCCAAGTCTCTAATTTGTGCATTTTGGTCCTGTAAGAAAGAATTAACTATCCTTGTTTCATTTTCCTCATCACTATCTATGTGAATGAGTTCCAATTCCCTCTCTTCTTCATGATTACTTTCCTCTTCTTCCATTGTTTTCTTGCCTTTGTCCTTTATTGTCATTTTACCTTTGTCCTTCATTTTCTTTTTACCCTTGTCCTTCATTTTTTTGGTGATTTTGTCTTTCACTGGTTTTGAGGAGGAGTGCATGGCCCCTTTCCTTTTGGAGGCAGCAAACACATGCCTCCTTCTTCCAGGTGAATGATGACAAAAGCAAATCTTGTTTATAAACTTTGATCATCATAGCCTTTAGACCGGTTTACCTTAAAAATTTTGGAAGGTCTATATCCTCCTACTTCCCTCATGTCCTGATCAATATTTTTACTGATCTTTCAAGTTGTCAAATATCATACCTTCAGAACATTTTCATAGCTCGTTTTCTCCAATGTCGACAGTAATTGTGAGCAGAATAATTCATAAATTCAGGTATCTACATGCATGATTAGTTCAGAATTTAAAGAAACTTCATGAAAATTTATGAATTTTCAATCATTGTGTTCATTATCCAAAGCCATTTCTCATAAAAAATTAAATTATTTACTCCTATCCTATCAGCCATTTTCCTTTTAAATGGACCTCTTTTCTTTAAAAATCACATTTCCTCTAAAAATCCCCTCTCTTACCTTCTCATTTGGCCTTCATTTCCTCCTAAAAACCCTTTTTAAACCAATAGAACCCTTTATTTGATTTAAAATACTTATCTTACCCTATCGAAACATCCAAAAAATCTTAAAAACCTTTGTTTTTTACCTTTTTTTTGACCTTTCGTATATAGGCTTTAAGCCCCTGATGGCTTAAGCATTTTGCTCCTTTCTTTTCATGTGTCTGAATGTTGGGACCAAGCGCTTAAAACTCTCTACACTAGCCCATGGCCCCTTTTCCTTTGGCTCCCGATCACCTCATCTCTTCACGGGACCATGTCCTAGCGCCAAGATTTAGGTCCCATCGGCATCGGCATTTCGCGTTTCTTCTCATTTTACTTTTGTTCTCCCCCGCTGATGCTCAACCTCCGATTGGCTCCCCACCATCGATCTACCAAGATCAATGGTTGTTAGCCCTCCCCTCCTTGTTTGTCTCTTGTCTACCTCTTATCCCTTCCCACCTTAGCTCTTGGTCCTTTGCTCCACCCACAGAACTACTTCCCGACGCTTTTCTTTAGACCCCCTTCCTTTTTCTTTTTTCCATTTTTTCCGTTGATTTTTTGGTGCATTCTCAGCCGTTGATCAAAGGCCTTGGGCCCTGATCCAACGGCTCCCATTCCTCCCAACTCATCCACCTTCCTCCCCACCTGTGGCTTCCTTGATGGATCTCAGCCGTCCATCTCGACCATCCAACGGCTCGAGACCACTATGGGGGCACCCGACCATAAGCGGCCCGTACTCTCCACTGCCCCTGTAGTTGACCCTTTGACTATATAGATCGCAAATCTAATAGCTGGCGTAAATTGCGGGGGTATACGGCATACATTTTCTTCTGTACCCTGAGACCCCCCCCCCCTCCGCAATAGATCTCGACCGTTGATCTATATGATCCAACGACCACCATACCTCCCCATTTCCCGAACTATTATACTTTTTCAACCCTACAATCAATCCCCACTGTTGATTCATTTGATCCAACGATTCTCCTTTAAAGCCGACACCCAACCCCTCCGGACCCACCTCCCACTATCCAGCCGCCTCTCCCAATTGGTGCTTGCCACATGGCTTCCACTTTTTTCCTCACCCGAGCACCTTTCCATCTGTCGTGCTCTCCCGTAGCCGTTGGATATTTCCCCCTAGATCCAATGGCCTACGATCAATTTCGCGTAGATTTTATTTTCGGGGTTTAAACACCAAAAGCCATGCGAAACCGGTGGTTTCATGGGGGACGCGTGTCACAAAGTGTATGGAATCGCATTCGATTTGGGTAAAACCGCTAACCTCCCAACTTCAATGCGAAAACCACCGTGGTTGTCACCAAAACAACTTTTCCCATTTTTCCCACCAAATTCTTTTTGAATCCCATTTTTGCAGGTTTCCGTCATAAAACTTGCTCCTGCATACATTTCCTCCCTCTGTAGCATTCCTTTGACTGCCATACGCCCTCATAAACCTTTGAAAAATAGTTTTTTCCAAAAAGTGCAGTATTTATTAATATTTTTTGTTTATTGCAGGTTATAATGACAGCTTTATGTGCAGGCCCACCCACAATCAAGTTACAGTGGTGAAGAGCCTTTAAATGGCAGTCCAAGGGCTAGAAAGGCGAAGAAAAAGGAAATATGGGGTTTTTTATTCAAAGGTTTTAATTAGTGTCTTCATGATCATTGGTTAAAACACAAAACCTTGCACACAGAACCAAAGAAGAGAAAGCAAAGACTGAAGGATTAAAGAATTAATCCTACAGTTTTAAGGTTAAAAACATAGTTTAAAGGTGAATGCAGTCAGCAGAAAAGGTTTAAATGCTCCGAAGATGATTACAAAGGCCTAGAAGTAATATCAAGGCCTAATCAGGGTTTAAAAGTGATAAATTATGACAGATCAGCAGGGGGAAGGCTTTAAATGCTGAATCACCAAAGCAATTACTCCCCCAAAGATCAGAAAGGCCACCTGTAGTTTTTTTTTCCTCATAAGACTACAAATTGAATGCACAGTCAAGGATAAATAAAGTAGTTGTGTAGAAAGAGAAATAGAGAAAGACAGTGAGGAAGGCTTGATTAATGATTAAGGGTGTTAAAACAGTGAAGAAGCAGAGGATTAAAGCCTAATCAAAGTTTTAAAGCTAAAGGACAAATAAACAAAGGTTTAAAACTGTATAAAGGGTTAAGGAAAAACAATGGTGCATTATAAAGGCCAAAAGGCATCATCAGGCCTTAAAACATAGTTTAATGATGATAAAGGCTCAAGGCTGAATCAAAGCCTCAAAACAGATTAAATAAAGACAGATCAAGGCTAAAGGGCCTCAAAAGCAGTTTAACGATAAAACAAAGGAAACATAAGCTAAATATAGCCTTGGATACATCAAAAGGAGTAGTTATTCCCTTTATAAATCAAACTGACACCTTTGGCCCACTTTATCCCAAAGGGAAAATTGGCAGTTATTACACTAAAGAAGATATTTAAAAACTATCAGGACAATTATTATAAAGATAACATAAGGCTTTAAAGTCAATATTTTCCACTTATCTTTATCTCAGTAATTAATACAAAGTTATTTAAACAGAGAGAAGCTGCAAATATTCTTACCTTGTGCCCTGCGCATGGCTTTCAAAGGGAAAGAAGCATTAATGACATTTTGAACCTTAGAAGAGTTCCACCTCCTCATTTTTAGTATAAATACTGCACTGGAACTCATTGTAAATGTTGGATTTTGATTATTGAAGCTGGAATAATACATAGTCCTTTGAAGCTCTTGAAGATAAATTTGATGTCTTGGAACCTATGCATGATCTGATTTTCTTGTTGATGGAGAAGGATTGCTTGCAGGATCCATAGGCTTGGTTGAGGGTGAAAGTTTTCTTTTGTTTGTGTTTTCCAGTTTTCCATTATGTTTTCCATCTTGCTATGTTGCAGTAAGACAAAGAATTTAGATTAAGACATGTTTCTAATACCACCTTAAATCTGTTTATCCTTCACTACGTTAATGTTTTCTTCTGCTAAGATACATTAGAGAAATAATTTATTGCTCTCTAACATATTTTTATCTTGTTCAATTCTATAATAATTTGGATCATTTATCATCAATTATGATTTATCGTTAGCCCTGCATATTGTTGCCACTGAAATATTATGTTAGAATTATCTCTTTAAAGTCGCTTTGTTTAGGTTAGGTCAAAGAAGTTTGTTTAAAATCATGCTCTTTGCCTTTACTTAGCTAAATTTGTTTCAAGAAAACCTTATAACTGTAACTTTGGATGTTTATAGTTTTCTCTCCTTCTAAGATTATAGTTACTTGTGCATCTTAAATGTTTTCCAGCTCTAGATGATAAAAGCTCTGAAATTTGGATAAGTTTCTTACCTTCCTAAGTTTTTATCTGAATGTTTTTCTTGGTTAATTATCTATTTTAGTCTAAAATCAAATGTATTAGGTTCTGCTTATGCCTTTGATTCTCTTGTTGTTCTTATCAGTTTTCTAATTCCCTCAGTTTACAAGTATATAAAGGATTATGTTTCAGCCCTTTATTTGTTTGTTTTTCTCAAATATTTATGTCCATTTCATAAATCCTTCACAACCTCAAAGATCCACCAACCAAGTTAAATTTCCCTGCAAATGCTCTTGACACCATTGATAAAATTATATAGACCTTGTTTGACTCCATTTCCCAATGACTTAACAGTCTTCCATGTTTTCTATCTAAAATCTATCAAAGTATCATGCCCAACCAAAAACAACCAAAATACCTGGCACTTAACATCTAGCCTAAAATCAACCTTTGAAAAGCATCAAGCTATATCCTTACAAATATATTGAGAGATCCGTCTCTGAGACTAGGAGGGCTAGATCCTAGAGCTATAAAGCTTGGTTTGATGTTACACTTGTCAATTTGTATCTCAATCAATCTAGAAAATTACAGGGAGCTAACAGCATATTATCTATTTTCACTTTCATATAACATCCTCTCTGTTCCTTTTCATTATTCTTTTCATCAATTAACCTCTTTTTTGCATCAATGCCTTCATTCTTTGACTTTGTAATCACTTCTTGTTGTTGAAACAATTTTAAATCTATTTAGTTTCTTTGTCATTTTACTACTATCGCTTTTTTGCATCCTCTACTCACCGCAATAATGTTTTCAGTGTCATTTCCATACTCACAAGACCCACTGACTGTACTTGTTAGCTTATCATGGAAGTTAGTGATCAGAATTTTTTTTTCTTGCCCACTATTCTTTTCTTGAGAGGTTGCCTCTATTTCTGTGTGTTTAGAGCCCCTTCTTCTTCATTATGAGACCCATTTCTTTGGCTTCTTTGACCATCATTTGTATCACTGGTTCCACCTCTGTTTTCCTCTTCATTTGCATCCTCATCCCTGCCACCTCCTTGACTGTTTTTCTCTTTGCCATTGCTTCTTTCTTCTTGGCCATCTCACTTATTTTTTTTTTCATGATCATCACTCTTTCCCTCATCTTCATCATCCTCACTCTCTCCCTTGATATTTTCATTATCTACTTCATTGATCTTTCCCCATCTTCATTATCTACTTCATCACTCTTTCTGTCATCTTCATCACCCTCTCTCTCACTGTTTTATTCAACTTGATCATCACTGCCTTCTTCATGATCATATTTCTTAGGGGAAGGAAAATGAGGAGGGTCTATTTGAGGGAATAATTTATGTGAAGAAGATGAACCAAGGTTAGTGGAGGGCGATGGAGGTGTATGTGGAGGATTTTGTGAAGATAATGGCATGTTTTGCAGAGGGATGGAGGGTGATGTTGTGAAATCATCATGGGGGATAAAGACCTCCCAAGGAATGCCTTGTTGCTCTAATTGGTATGAGACAATTACCTTGATCAGAGAATGATGAAACATGCTTGAAATTTGTTGGGCTGGAGGCCTCTTTTGCATGATGGACGACATTTTTTCAATGCTTTTGAAGAGGTAGTAAGGCATGTGCAGTAGCTTAGTCCTGGTAAAATGCATGAGGAGTCTAATAAGATAGGAATAGACTCTCGAGAACTTACCCTCACAGGTAAATTATTTCATGATAATCTTCATGAGGAGGGCATATCTGTCCAACAGATGAGAAAAAGGAAAAATGGCTTTGCATTCAGCTTGAAAAATAGGTTTTAAGAATGGATGATAATGGGTCAAGTCAAGATTTTTATGTTTAAACCCCCTTTTCTCGTATGCAAGGCATTCGAGTGGCTTTAGAGATAGAACTGGGGGTCAAATAAAACCTCACCCCTGCTAGATGTACTTTATGCCTGTGAAGCCTTAGGGCAAATAACTCGATCAACTGAGGATGGATTTTGATCTCTTGTACTTTGTTACAGAACTCAAAACACCCTAACTCTTTGAAACATGAAAAAATACAAGGGGAGGCTATGAGTTCTTCGGTGTTTATAGGTTCAAACCTATTTGGCTTCCCTCCCTTCTTATGTGTTTTTCTTGGTATTTGAGCCTCATTATTTAGGTTAACACTCTCCTCTTCAGACATGGTGTTTTCTTCACCCCCTCAAACTCTTTAAACAGAAAGGAAATTTGCTTTGTGAAATAATAAGGAAAAAGGTTTAAGGAGATATTGAGCTTCCAAACAAGGCTAGGAGACTCGCAGAGAATAGGTTAGGTTTTCTTTTCAGTTTTCCTTCAAGATTTCTTTGACACAGATTTTGGTCTACTTGGCGCCTTTATCATTTAAAAAATCATGAGGAGATGATAATTTGAGGAAGAATACCTTTAAAATTGTCTTCCATAGCAAAAAGATGAAAATTCTAAGCTCTTCGGGAAAATTTGGCGCTTCTGCAAGCTTTCTTGGTAGTGTTGTGTTTTTACACTAGGAGCGCAGCGTCCTAGGCAGGCCTGAACACAAACGCGTTCAGTGTTGCACGCCCATTGCAGGAGTGCACACTGTTGGAAATGTTGTCATTGATGGCAAAGGAGCACAAAGGAGCAGCACCTGAACCAGCAATAAGGCAAAGGAGATGGCA
>JAXQQM020061458.1:0-51619 GCA_034641835.2 Pinus albicaulis | reverse complement strand
ATTATTGTGGGTTGATTTAACCTCTTCTAGCAGCTATCACAATCTTTGTGCGTGGGTTATGGAGATGCCTTAATTACATGTGTGAAGAGGGTGTCATTTAGGAGAAAAAGGGAGCCATAAATGTTGTTGAGTTTGTACAATGAGGAATATTTGGTTGTACTCCAGAAATTAAGCTCATAATTCAATGGGTCAAAGTTGGTCCACCTCTACCTTCAGAACTAATATTTTTCACTTATTTATAGGCCTCCAAACTAGGTTCTATTGCCCTTATTCAGTCATTGTATATGTTGATTTCGATCTAAGAAATGGACTGTTTATGACTTGGAAATATCTTCATATTTCCTTATATCAGCAATGTACACTAAATGGTTCAATTGAAAACAATGTATCACACTGAGTTCCATTTCACTACTATAGAATCTAGATTCTGATGACATTGGTGCAAACTCATTCACTATTCATAAATAGTTCTTCATGATTGTAGAATTAAACATCATAGCTTCCCGTTGCTTATTTAACAGAAGCCTTCTTTGTGAAAAGAGACTCCTCCCTCTAACTTGTTTTGTGAGGAGACTCTTGAAAGGCTAATTTGTAGCATTCTCTATTGTGCCTTTCTAGTAATATCCGAATTTAAACTGTTCATTTAAGCCACTTCTACATTCAATACTTTCTTTTCCATAATGAGTTCAAAGTTGAATAAGGCTAGGCTTCCAACATTGCTAGGTTCTCGTATGGTTATCTTGCATGGGACTTTGGATAATAATTAGGAGTTGCCTCGACAATTGGGCCAAGGTTTGACCACACTATCATAAGCCACCACATAAATCCCACAATTTGGGCACATCATACATTTTCATGGAAGCTATGATGTGGCTAAGGTTTCACGAGATTATCATAAGCCACCATATAATCCCACAATATGGGCACATCAGAAATTTTCATGTAACCATGGTGTCAAATACATTGTGGCTGATTTGTTGTATTTTTTGTTTACATTAATTTTCCTCATTATAGTATGGGAAGTTGGGCACTTGTGCAATTTGTCTTAACTAGTCAGCTTTCCAAGCTTAAGTGCCCACATTCCTATTGTAGTACACCTTCTTATTTGACAGTGTTTGCAAGTGCAATGGCCCAGTGGAATTTTGGATTGTGATGATTGGTGGCTACTACTATCCGCTAGTAGTAAATGAAACCTTCGTTCTTAGTTGTTTGTCTGGGTTTTCTAATTTACATCAAACATATGGGATTTTAACATTTTTCTTTTGTTTGTGATTTAATAATTTTTGTTTTCTATGTTTTCTGATCCTAACCTTACCACCTTTTTCCAGTTGTTGCGAGCTTCAATACTAAAATTTGAAATAATGACCTACATAATCACTGAATTTTCACTTATTTTTACTTCATTAGTGGTTGATCATGCTCTCATAACAAAGTTTAGGTGCAACAGAGAGTTGCCGAACTTCTGGACTATAAACCAACACATAGGCTACCATTGGCAGAGTAAAAAAATCTTCTTAAATACATAAGAGGATGAAATGTCATGATATGCATTGCTCTCAGTTGAGTATCTGCAGTTACTGTAGTCAATATATATCAAAAAACTCTAGAATATTGAATATTAATAGATCAGATATGTTACTACTGTAGACAACTGCAAGAAAGTGTGAAACACCCACAAGAGACCTTTATAATGATGCAAATATTTTTATTTTATCTTGGAATTTTATACCAATACTTATTCCCCAAACTGATGGTAGCGTATTAAATATATTGCATGAAACACGTCAGTTACTTTAAGGTTGTCCTTTCCTGTTGTATGATTTGTTAGTTGTCTTGTTCTCATTGTTTTTCCCCAACCAAAGCCATATAATCATAACATGGATCTACTCTTAAGTTATTTACAATGATATACTCATTCGTCCTTTAAGGTTAGGAGTGTGGTGGAAACTGAAGCTTAAATTTGGGCATTGATTGTATTAACTCTAAGTTTCCTACCTCTAGTCTGTCAACAATTATTTTTTGTAATTGTCTGAATACAAGATGTTACTTCACAAGTTCTCGAGATCTTGCCTGAGAAAGTAATTCTCTTTATAGCATAGTGTACCTTTATTTCCTTCTGAAAAATATATCTTCCTCTAATTTGTTAAGCAAACACTGGTAAAATCATAATAGAGCTCTCATTCTCTCCTAATATCTTACGCATCAAGATGGCTAGTGTTTATTGATCTGTATCAAGTCTTGTGCTATAATCATAACTACATTGAAGTTATATGACAGGCCCAAATCCCCTATATCTAATAGAATAATTTTCCTCATCTAATAATCACATTTAACACTAGAAGAGAACCATGAATTGTAAGTTATACATATCCTTAGCAACATTGAAATTTTTTGCCAATATGGGATTTGCAAAGAAGTTGGCAATGATCGAGATATATTCTAGCATACTCATGAGATCTTGGAAGAAAATTTTACTTATGACAAGTTCAATTCTCCAAATGATATATAATGAGTATATTATCTTATTTTTATGCTTTAATTTCATTCAAATCAGACATAGTTCAACTTTGACCATTCATCTTTGTAAGAATAGAAACTGCTAGCACATTGGACATTAATTTCTTGTGCAACAATGTTGGAGGTAAAGTTAGTGGCAGAAAAGCAGTTAGAACATGATAATATTCTTGAAAATCTAGATAGAGCTTCCCTGTCATGTGCTAACAAGCTTGAAGGCCATGGCTAAAACAACTGAAACATCAAATCCATATTTGTTACACGTTGTTCATCAATCCACTTCAAAATGTCTAGTTGAGATACATGAGTGTTCTCTATAACAAAAAACCTCTGTCTATTTTTACACTGTCTTGAGCTATGCCTGAATTTGCTAAATGTGTCTATGACTCATCTCTAGATGTGACAACTCTAGTCCAAGTTGTTGTGGGCCAACTAGCATCAACATTATTTTGTGCCTTCTTGGTCATCACATTATTTTCAGAAAAACATGGATTTGACAATATTGGATGATTTCCAATCTCATCTACTTTGTATCCTCCACAAAACCGTGCTTCTTATTTGAGAGGAAGGTTTGGGATTTTCTTTACATTTACATAATATGACTATTTAACATTTGTTCATTTATGATTCTTCCATAATGGTAATTGGAGAAAAATTTCCCTGCTGAATATTCGCACGTCTATTGAAGGAAATGTGGGATAATTTTAAGTATATTGAGACAAATCAATTGTTTGAGACACATACAAGGTGTCTCACTTCAACAATAAGATAATGCCCATTATATTAAGTCAACTTTTGGTGTTTCTACTCAGATCATTAGTTAGAAAAATATGGGTAATATTTTCACACACAGTGTCTTCTTTGATCATATTTGTGTTAATGTTTTTTTCTAGATATGAATTTTATTTCAAGTGCTCTTTAACTCTTCAATTATGTCTATACAATTTTAATGCCTGATCAATTTTGAGGTTTATCTGTGATCACTCATGTTGACAAGTGAATGGTTGATTAGTTTTTAGCTCGTTCTATGACTGAATATGTATACAAATATTACTGTCAAATTTTTTCCTATACACGTTTGTCTTTCCATCCTTTACATGATTTTTTATGGAATAAAATAGTCTCTACCATTAGATAGTCTGTTAAAATTTTCTCTATTAAACATATTTGAGTTATGAATAGTTTCAATGTTTATATTGGAGGAAATAAATAAACTAATTACATTATCCATATTCTGAAAAAAAAATATGAAAACATGAGGCTCATCATCTCATAAAATATGACTTATTATCTATGTGGACCAAATACTTAGTTTTGCAAAGTGTTTTCCCCTTCCACCATCACAATGGAAATCCCACCCTTAGCCTAGAGGATTGGCTCAACTGGTTGAGTCACCCTTAATTGGTCAAGTCGCCATAGTTAAAACACATTTATCATAAGATTCAAGGTTCAAACCTTATTAGATCAAGTCAAAGAGAAAAAAATTCCCAACATAAAATATCAATTGATCTATCTTCCCAAACATTGGAACCTACCCTATGCAAAGACCTACCACTGGTTACCATATATTCTTGGTTCATAGACATATTAGCAGTAGGTGGTTAATTTCCTCTTCAGCCTCACTACAACATGGATATCTTCAGGGACATTTTAGGCCTCTTTTTTGGTGTTAATTAAAACAACTTGCGTTTCACAAAAGACTTTGAATATATTGTTTTTTGTTTCTATTAAAAACTTGAAGATGATATTGTTGTCTGTATTTGTTGGGATAGAAGCTTTATAATTGTCATAATTTGTACCATAGATTAGTTTAGGAAATTTAAGTTAGGAGTACTTTATCTTATAGACTTGTGTTATGATGTAATAAAAGCTACAATGGTTAAAATTAATTAAGTCACATGTTGGTGGTTGGGCGTTGAAGGTTTTATGTAACTTGTGTCTCCTTCATTCAAATGAAGGCTATGTAATTTTTCTCATGCCCTATGCTTAATGAATCATGTTGTCTTTCTCCCTTCTATATGCAACTTTGTGAATATGTGTATATGTGTGTAATTATATAGGAACTAGTGAAATCTTTGTGTGTTTGCATGGCAGAACTGTTAACGAAGTAGGCCTTTGATTTTCCTATTTCTGAGAGATTTCTGTCATTTTAATTAGAATTTTCTCCAATATCACAACCAGAAGGGCTACCTCTAAAAATTCAAGATTCCAAAGGCAACGAGTGGATCTTTCAGTTTCGATTTTGGCCTAATAATAACAGCAGGATGTATGCTCTCAAAGGGGTGACACCATGTATTCAATCGATGCAATTGCAAGCTGGTGACACAGGTATATGCCAGTTACTTGTTAAGTTTTGTTCGAAGACAGTTCTAAAAGGTTTACAAATGGTTTTCCAAAGTAATTAATACTAAGACTAGGAAGAACTGAAGGGAAGAAGATTTTGTAGTGTTTAAAGAAATTCCAAAACCACAGAAGATAGGCTTATCCAACTGTTACTATCTCTGTTTTATTTAAACATAGGCATGCATGGCCACACAGGAGGGTAAGACAGAGCAAAGTAAAACCACCCTGCAATCAATCAACCATGCAGTTACAATCAGCCCCCCCATTTCCAGTTATTCTCCAAGAAACCTTATTAAATTTTGCATAGGTTACTTTACAGTGAATAATTTCCTAAGTGGAAGCATTCCTATGGAGCTTGGCATGTCACAAATTGCAAATATTAAATCTAGCAGGAAACATGCAAAATGGGTCAATTCCCCCAAGTCTTGGGTCAAACCCATGAAGCAAGTAAACCAAAAATTCATTTTATTATTATTGACTTCATCTTTAAATAAGTACATAATTACATAGTTATTATAATGAAGACCTACCTAGTTACATAGTTAGATATGATTTATTATACCTTCAAACAAGTTCTTTCTTTTAATTGGTTCTTGCACTGTCAACTTCATAGAAAAGAATTCAGATTCTTTCAAACTCAATGTAAGCAGCTATTCCGAGATCCTTGAATGTACTATTTCACTGTGTATACATATTACTGTTTTGACCTTACTTTGTGCTTCGATTGTAAATACTTCACTGTACATGTCTCTGACTTCTGTTGACCATTTCTGTGAGACCTTATGTGATACCATCAAACTGAAATGGCATACTTCTCATCAAGTTGGGATGGCACCGAACTAGTGAGACCTTTCTCACTGTGGTAGCATGAAACAATGATAGATTTTTTACTGTGGTAGTTCCAAACTGTAGTATCATACTTATCATGTGTTTGATTATACCGAGACTGTAGTTGACCTGTGATTATAACACTGAAGATCTTCACTGTAATACAGATTATACTGATATATTTTTGTCACACTGAGCCTTAACTGTAAATACACCTTTATAACTCGTTCTCCTCACTACTGTGGTATCAAAATAACCTTATAAGAATAGTACTGAATTGAGTCATACATAATTTCAACACTATGATGTCATTGAGATTGACCTTTCTTGTGAATTTGCACCTAGTTTAATTATTGGATTGTCTTACTATGATTTGAGCCCTTTTGACATAGGTCCTTTTAGAATGTTTCGAGTCCTTTCAAACTGCCTTTGATCATAACCATAGTTCTGATACCATGTTGAGAATTTAAGGGCTATAGATTAATACAAATTCTCTTCTTGATAACTACTTGTGATCTTGCTAAGTTAATCCTTCATCAAGTCAATTATCAAAATCCTTATACAAATGTAGAGAGAAAATTTTATCGTTCTTGTAACTGAGTATTTTGCAATAAGTTAGGAAGGTAAATCTCTAATTTACCTTCCTTAATTGAGGTTTCTGACTTTTACAATTCTTTCCTCAGAGATAAATTAATCATATCCTTTATTCAATATCTCAATCTTCTAGTTACTTGAGCAATTACTAAATTTTAGCTTCTTCTGTAGAATACATCCTTCAGTTACCTTGGATGGTGTATCATTCAGTTTTTCCTTTAGATAAGTCTGCAATCAAAATTGTTCTTGTATTTTCTATCTTTCAAATGTTGTCACCTTCAAACTTATACATAGACAATATTGTCCTTAGATAGAGACACAAATGGTCCACTAGCTCTCTTTTCATTTGCTAATATTATAATGAAGTTTTATTAGAGGCACTGTTTGTTTGTTTATTTTGGTTAGAAAAGGGTTTGCTCTTGGAGTTGCCCGCTATTTTCAATCACTCTACCAAGACCCTCCTAGTTGCCCAATGCAAAACACTCTTTAGGTGGTCTCCCTTTTCCTCTCCACTATCATTGAAGACATGAATTCTTAATTGACTGAAAAGGTTAAGGATTAAGAGATCTCTATAGCTATGAAATCTATGGAGAAATCTAAAAGCCCTCACCCAGATAGATTCACGGTCAAATTCTATTTGGGTTTTTATGATCTCTTAAAAGATGATCTGTTAATAGTTGCTAAAGAATCTAAGGATGAGGGAAGACACTTGGGCTCAATTAATGGCACCTTTCTCTGCCTAATCTCAAAGACTCAGGAAGGCACTAATTTTGCTGATTATTGGCCTATTGCATGCTAAAGTTTTATATACGAGCTCATATCCAAAATTATAGCCAGGTGGCTCATGCCCATTCTGAGCTTGTACATTTCACAGGAACAATTTGGTTTTCTTTAGAATCGGAACATATTGGATGTTGTGGCTGTAGCTCACGAGGTTATGCTCCAAATAAAAATATCAAAAATAAGTTCATTTATCTGCTGGCTGGATCTTTCCAAAGCATTTGACAAGGTGGACTGGACCTTCATCCGACTTCTTCTCTTTTAGATGGGTATGTCCCATCCAACAATTAATTGGATAATGGGATGTATCTAATCTGTTTCCTTTGCAGCTCTTATCAATGGGTCTCCTAGATTTTTCAATGCTACCAGAGGGCTCTGCCAAGGATATCCCCTCTCTCCTTTATTATTTCTTCTTGTAGCTGAAGCTCTTAGCAAACTTATGAAATCACACAAGTCTGCTGGTGACATTAAGGGCATTCTCTTCTGTGAAGAAGTACATTTATCTCACTTAATTTTTTTTGATGATGTACTTCGTTGCATACCAATAAGAAATATCTCTACTTTAAAATTAATTTTGGACTCATCTTGTCAGTCAGCTAGTATGATCATCAATTCACAGAAGTTTGGCTCTTTGGCTCTTGAAATTTTTTGTTATCCTGTTAAGTCACTAGAGGAGGGCCTCAAATATATCGACTTCTCCCTGGAACCTAACAAATATAGAAAAGACGACTGATCATGGCTCATACAGAAGGTCGAAGCTAGAATTTTAGTCTGAACTCATTATCTCCTTTCTCATGGAGGTCAACTCATCCTTTTGAAGTCTGTCTTACAAAGCATCCTGTTTTATTGGCTTTCCATTGCTCTGGGTCCCAAGGGAATTCTTAACTGCATTCGTAGACTAAGTTTCAGTTATTTAATTGACGGGTGCTAGAGACAAGCCTGGTATTACACTGTTTAAATTGTCAAGGATTGTGTCTCTAAAGGAATTTGGGGGATGGGGCCTTAAAAACCGTTTCCTATTTTGCTAAAGCTTTAGCAGGCAAGAATCTGTGGAGAATGCTCACTGGGGATACTCTCTGGATAAAACTCACTTCATGTAAATACTTCAAAACCTTCTCCACTACTGGAATGGATTTGGCTCCCTCATAAATCCTTAGCGGGCACAAATATATGAAAGGCTTTTTTGGCATCCTTCCCTTTGATTGGTAAGTGGATAATTTGGAAAATTGGCAATGGTTCCCAAGCCCGAATAGGCAGGGATCCGTGGTGTGCGGCTGGAAATGATTATGAGCTCTCTCCCCCTCTCCTTCAGTTTCTGCAGGTTGCTAATATACACCATCTTGGTGATGCCACAGTGCACGTCCCTCAAGTTAGAGGACAGGTAGGTTGGAAATCGGCACAGGAATTAGGATTGGCAGGCGATTTTTCAGAAGAGTGGGAATGATGCATAATTCTCCTATCACAAAACTTTATCATTCTCCATCCAGACTCCCCGGACACTCTCTGCTGGTCTAAAAATCCTAGATCAGGTGCTTTCATAGCCAAATTGGTTTATAAAACATCGGTCGAGGACAATTTTGAAGGCCCAAAGTTATGGTGGTGGAGGGCCCTATGGAAAGTTAGAGCTCTTCTTAAATCTAAAATTACTACCTTGCTTGATCTCAGCAACAAGCTGCTCACCTGGGAGGTTCTCACTCTTGTGGATGGCACGGGCCTAGCTGATGCCCTCTGTGTAAGGAGAAGGCTGAATTCATGCAGCACGTATTTGTCAACCGTTCATATGTGACACAGGTATTTACTTGTATTCAGTTAGAATTCTCCCCCAAAGTTCACTGGATTTCAAATTCACTTGTAGGCTCAGTCAGAAGGTGGATGTTAGATAAATTTGTCCGATAATTTTCAGGCCTCCTGTGCATCATGATTGATTAAATTTGGAAAACCCGCAATACGACTCTGTTTATAGACAAGGCTATGGCTCTAGATTTGTGTGCTTCCAAAATTATTGCCCTGGAAAAGGAGCATAGGACAAAACAAAAATCCTTGCTACAGCGTGTGCCCAGCATGCCAAAATTGATTATGTTATTTCATGGGGGTTGTTTTATGGAGCCTATCAAGGTCACCTGCTTTTTTGTTGAGTTTGCATGGACATTTATTTTAATCAGACACATTTCCTCTACTGTAGATACTATTGTCTGAGGATCCAATAATAAGGTAGAATTTTCAGGGCTCTATTTGCTTCTTGAGATTTCCAAAAGTAAAAACATCAACAGGATCCAAGTTTTAGGGGATTCGAAGCAAATTATTGACTGGGCCAATGGGCAGGCAACAGTCCAAAACATTGGCTTAGTGCCAATTATGCAAGAAATTCGTCAACTAGCCTCTTCTTTTGAATGGATCACATATTGTCACATCTTGAGAGAATTAAATAAGGAATCTAATGCCCTCTCCAAAGAGGCTCTTGACATCCCTTTAGGATTATCAGGCATATATGAATTTAGCAATGGAAAACTACTCGATGCCATGGATTTTCATATGTAAATGTTTGTGTCTCTCACGTCTCTTTTGACTTTTTTGTAAGCTTTTGTATATGTCTCCCATTCTAGACTGAAGTGAACGATAGAAGAAAATGACAAAACATAGAAGTTGGAAAATGAACAATAGGAGAAAAGAGAATGTTGGTTACAATTAAGGCCCAAAAGGTAGTCAGCGGGTACAGACAACATTGTATATATTCAATTTTATGGATATATAAGATTTTTGTTGTGAAAAAAATAAAAAATATAACAGCTAAGGATGGCCATATATTGTAAGAATAAAATAGTGAATATCATATGAAAATTTCAGTTCAAATATTGCCCTGAAAAATAACCAACATGTCCGATGGATTTTGTCTCAGTAGTGAATGGGACTCAAATTTGTTCCTTTCCAGATAAACCTCAATTAAACTAGCATAGGTAGGAATTGTAGGAGTTACTTGAAAGGCGAAAACCTTTTGAATTCAAGTGATCTGTTTTGGTGTGCAATCAAATTTTTAATTGAATATATAGCACAACATTCAAACCTTTTTTTTAGTTAAATATTCCTTTAAAATCTATTATTAAGTAAATAAAACATCATTTACATCATTTCAATACAAAAAAGGCAGGCGATAAAAGTGGCCTCCACTAGCAAGTCCAAAAACTAATCTTTAGGCTAGCTTATGCTAAAACACTCACATTCGTAGAGTAAAAGTCCCAAGTAACCATATTCATCTGAAATTAAGGGCATGTGCCTGAGCAAGAAACATCAGGGATTGACCACACTAGCTATAGGAGGTGGTTGTGTAAATTTTTACAACCCTAGGTGACTGCTTTCCTAATTAAATAACTCAAATTAATTTCCAAATATTCCAACAGCTCTACAATAGGAAACATTAAATAGCAGAAATGTAAATCAATTACATACATGCACATAATTTTTCTTCAATTGAACTTGTCATTCAACTAATTAAAACTTACTAGGAAATATTTGCAGCTGCTAAAACCAAGCAGCTTTATGGTTGATAAATTGACCCTTAACCTGAGGTGTATTTCCTTTTAAAGAGAGGATAATTGAGAAAAAATAAAACACAACAGTAGTTGTATGGCTATAGAACTGTACATATTTGTTGTCTATATAGTATTGTATGGATTCATACTATGATATGGCCTTGCTGTATGACTTTACTGTATGGAAATGATGTAGGGTACTCTAAACTCTCAATCTGGACCTGCCTTTGTACTCTTAGCTGAAATCCTAATATACCAAAAACCTAATCTCTTTGTCAGATGTATTGTTCAGATTAATTATAGTATTTTATGGATTCATACTATGAGATGGCATTGCTTTATGACTTTACTGTACGGACATGCTATAGGGTACTCTAAACTCTCAATCTGGACCTTTCTTTATACTCTTAGCTGAAATCCTAATATACCAAAAAATTAATCTCTCAGTGAGATGTATGGCTGAGATTAATATGAGTCTAAGTCATTAATGCATGGAATACACTTAATTAGACTCAGCAACTCAATATATGGCTTTTCACTTTTTTTTGAAGTGAATTGCAAAAGAGTTACTTTTTGAAATACCTCGGATTCCTTCTAGCACATTTGCACTAAAATTGTGTGGAAGTTCTTGTCTGAGAAATATTTCTCAACACTCCCTCTTACTGAGAAAAATATTCTGCACCAATCCAAGTTTCTTTATGAATGCTTCTAACTTCCCTTTTCCTAAAGGTTTGGTCAGAATATCAGTTGCTTGTTGATATGTGGGAGCTTCACTACTCTTTCTGGTCCCATCTCATATGAGGTGATCTTTCATATTTTATCTCTACGTTCTTGGACCTGTCATGTAATACTAAATTCTCAGAGTTTGATGCAACTTTGAGTGCCATAGTAAATGACTTGGGATCCAACTCCTTATCAAACATTCCTGTAACTAACTTACTGAGCTATATGGCATCACAAATAGTAGTTTTGGCTTCCATGAATTTTACCTTTGTTGACCTAAGTGCCACAGATGTTTGCTTCATATTGAACCAAGATATCATCATTGAATTTATTACAATAAAATCTAGCAACTTAATGCAAAGCCTCATTAAGTAACCTATACTAAGTGTAACAATGGAAGTGTCACCACTGTCACCTTAGCAACGATTTTCCTTGTTTTAGTGATGGACACAATCGAATGCAAGGGAGGCTTCTCTAGGAGATCATAGGGTTCAAATAATCCAATGAACTTAAGCTAGGTGCCCCCAAAGGGTTCTACAATGATTTTCCACCAAAGTATAAGATAGGAAATTAGGGTTTAATATGGACTAGATAGTGATTTCCAGATTTGAGTTCAAACATTTCTATGACTCAAGAGGCTTAGGTTAACCAATAGAGGCTCAATCTGAAGAATTCTCATAAGAAGATTCAGATTGGTAACCCATCTGTTTAGCATCATGTGATCCAACATTGTCACATAGCAAGGCCTTGAATAATAACTCTATCTCCCCACAAGATCATAGCACAATGCCAACGAGACCAATGATTTATAGACACCCTCATCATTGTCTCTCTCAAAACATACCTCACTTGGTTCTCTCAGTGTATGTTCCATCAGGACTATTCTTATCTTGGATTCTCACTCCTCAAAGAATATCAGTCCTCTTCGACTACTCTTATCTTGGATGCCCTACCACATCCTCAAAGAGTATCATATGCCATATGATTACTCAATCCTCCATTCTATCTTCCCAAGTGAAGACAAAAATGATGTGTCTATCTCTCCCGCTTAACTAGGGAGTGTTGAGAATTATATAGGGCAATGATTATGATTAATTCTCTTTACTTGATAACTGTTTGTGGTTCCTTTTCTACATATTATATTTGTTCCTTGTTATTATATGTGTGAAGAATTAAACAACTACTAAAACAAGAAGAACAATGACACAGTATATAGGCTGCAAGCCAGGGCCAAAACCTCTCCTCTTGACAGGAAAAGTCTTAAATCTCTTCTCTTCCTTATAGATTCTTCAATTAAATAATTCCATGACCTTAAGACTGAAACCAATACCCTCCAAGATAAAGATCAACCTCTTCAAATATCTTCCAGTAGCACCTTTTCAACCTCGTGCTGCAAGATTTTCGGCCTCCTACTGTAGATATAAAATTTTAGCCTCCTGCAACTGCTGCTGCCACATGTGGGAACTTCAATATTCTTCTAGAGCCCTCCTCTGACCTTCGCTTGCCTTTCCCCAACTCCTGGAGCTTGAGAGTGACTGTTGGTGACCTCCGATTGACCTCTTTGCCTTCCTTCCTCATGGATTGAACTTGTAGATGGATGCCCTAGGCCTGCTGCAAAAACCTTAGTCCTCTTTAGTATGCGAGAGAGAGAATTTTCCCAAAAACAAATCTCCTTTGACCTTCTTCCTCCTCGCTACCTTCTCCTTCCTCTTCCTTCGCTAGAATAAGTGATGAGTGAGTCTCAAGGAGGACGAGTTCTCTTCTATATATAGACTCTTCAAGGTGGACGTGGCTTTTCCTTTTATGCCGACTTGCCAACTGCCAGGCTGATTTGGTCTTGGAGGGTATTCCGAGACTTTAAAGACAAAAATAATTTTATTTACAAGTTACAATGTGCCCAAAGGGGTATTCAACTTATGAAAATGACTCTTTTGACTTCTTGACCTAGGGAAAACCCTAGAAGCACTCAATGGGTGCTTGACCTATAAAAGACCATGAGCATGAAACCCATGCTCTAAAATAATAATAATAATTTTTATTTCATTTCATAATTTACAAGAATAAAAAATACATTTTTTATTATTCAAGAACGAACCTAGTTACACATATTTCAACACTCCCTCTTAATTAGGGAGGTATTCATAAGAGGTACATGGACATTCTCAATCTAAAGAGAGCTCATAAGAAGAGTCAGATTGATTAGTAACCCATCTATCTGTCATCATATCAACCAACATTGTCACATAGCAAGGCCTTGACTAACAACTTGATCTCTCCACAAGATCAGAGCACAATGCTGGCGAGACCAGTGATTTATAGACACCATCATCATTGTCTCTCAAGGTACATACTCCACTTTAGTGTTCACCAAGTATGACTTTCTTTGGACTATTCTTATCTTGGATAACTAGTCCTCAAAGAATATCGGTCCACGGCTACTCTTCTCTTGGATTCCCTACCTCATACTCTTATCTTGGTACCTCCAATCTTGTCAAACAACACAAATGGTCCACTAGCTCTATTTTAATTTGCTAATATTATAATGAAGTTTGATTAGAGGCACTATTTGTTTGTTTATTTTGGTTAGAAAAGGGTTTGCTCTTGGTTTTATATGATTTTCAATTTATCGTATGTAGCATGTTGAGAAATGGGAAAGAATAACGTGACATTTATTTTGCAGAAATTGATGCTGAAGGAAAATTTCTTTAACATTGTTGATGTTAAGGTATATGTTGTATAAACTATTTATAGTCTAATTTACGTTATATTCTAGTGGTCATTGTCTTTCATTTCTTACAGTGCATTGTATTTTCTTTGGTTTTCAGAAAATGAAATCAGTATTGATGGTAAGAAGCATGAATTGAAAAAAGAGAAGAGAAATAACATTGGAGCGACAAATGAAAAAATAGAGAGGAGAACTGGTCTGGTGATACCCTTAGAACCAATATCTCACATAAGACACACATATAAAGACTGATGATCAAGTCTTCAGAGTTGGTGAATTCACCTGTAATGCTTTGACAACACAACGATAATGTTTTGAAGTGATGAAACATCATTTCATGTGTAAATTGTAGTCCAACTAATATAAAGTTGGAAACTCATATTATAATATTTAACATTTCATATAATATAATTTATGTGGTTGAAATTATTTATAGTTTCACTTGATGTTGTTTAGTATTGTAATTAAAATATGCGACTTTGTTTTTTCATATTAGATGAACATGCCCATTGTATGATATTTTTTAAATCATACAAATTAATTTATGTTGATTAATAATGAATACAAATAAAATGAATATGCGACTAAATTGGTCATTTATAATGATTATTAATGAAATGAATATAAACTACTAAATTAGTCGTTTATATAATGAATAAATGGCTACTGCAAATGATAATTGTGTGACTACAAATGATGACTAAATTTTGCCTATATACGACTATTAGTAGCTAATTTACTGTATCTTATAACACGACTAAAATTTAGTCACATTTCTTTGGTCATTAATTGGTTTCAAACAATGACTAAAATTTGGATATATATGACTATTAGTAGCTAATTTACAGTATCCTATAACACGACCAACATGTTGGTCATAGTTCTTTGGTCATTAATTGGTTTTCTCAGGTGATCATATAGTAATATATTTTGTTGTATATTTGGTCATTAATTTTGACATTTAATAAAAAAATAAAAGACCAAATCAATGAATAAATGAATGACTAAATTAGTGACCAAATGAATGACTAAATTAGTGACCAAATCAGTGACTAAATGAAAGACCAAATGAATGACTAAATTAGTGACCAAATTAGTGACTAAATCAATGACCAAATCAATGACCCAATATACAACTAGATAAAAAAATTGAGATAACCAATTAATGACTAAGCTAAAAATGACCAAAAGTTGGTCGCGTTATAAGATACTGTAAATTAGCTACTATTGGTCATTGACCGAAAAATAGTCGTTTATATGAAAATTTTAGTCGTTTTTTTAGTAACAAATTAGCCATTTTGTACTACTGTCAGCTGAGAGATTCAACATGGATATATCCTCCATAGTGATAGCGTTGATGATCTCTCATGAAGAACATATGTCATCTGGTTATCTTCTTCTTTGACATCTCCCATGCCAAAGGTGCAAGTCGGAAGGCTGCTATCCTCCCTCTGCTGCTTCTGCCACAACGCAGAATCTAAAATGAGAGTGGGTGTAGATAATGTTGAGAGAATACCTCTCTCCTCCTTGAGTCTACCCAAGACTCCCAGCACTGTACCAAGCTCTCCCAAGGTCTCCACCTCTATGGAATCAATGAGTGGTGCCTCCAAATGAGAAGCATCCATCCTCCTTTTCTGATCTAGTGGTCTCCCGAGTGAAATTCCTCCATGCAATGAGACATCATCATCAAGAGTAGACTGTATGTATAAATGGATAGATTTTTCCATGATCTCACTGTGCAATCCAGTCTCCCTCATAGGTGCATCAACTCCCTCAAGTGGATAGGGTTGTGTACTCGTCATCTCATGATGCTAGTTCTCCTCCCTATCTCCTCCTTGTGTCTCCATGGTTTCACACCACATCAACAATGGCACATGTAGATTATGAGTTGTGCCTTGACCTTCACACATGATATCCTAGGGACTTCCTTGCAAGGAAGCAAGAATCCCTCTAGTTGGAGCAAGAGTTCCTCCTTCATCTCCATGAAACACTAGATAACCTCTATATGTGACAGCGGTGTTGCCCTCAATCTCTGCAACATGAATGGGGAACCTCCCAATGATTGGATCCTTATTTGAAAAGGAGATCTCCATGCTCCCTTGCTTAAAGATGTGAGATGAAAGTCTTTCTTCCAGAAAGGTGTGGTGCATATTTTCAGCCTCCTCCATGGTCTTCTGAAGTGGTTTTGCATTTTTATGCAAGGCTCTTGTTTGAGTTTCCATGCTTCACTCCACCATATGTGTCACATGAATCCTTCTATAAAATATTTTCACTAATGCTTTAGTGAAACTTGCATAAGATGCAGTGTTTACATTTTTTAAAGAAAAGGATTCAGAGATCCACCAGGCATAGGCCTTACCTCTCAAATGCAGCGCTGCGACTTTGATCTCTTCATCTTCAGGAATTTGGTGTTGCTGCAAGAGGGTATCTAACTCCTCCACCCAACCTTTGTCTGAACATGTAGGTGACCCTTCAAAAGTAGATAGAATAAATATATCCTGCTGCTCACTTCCCCTCACCTTGATCTTGCAAAACTCTGAAAAACTGAGATGATCTCAGAATTTCTGAGTTTGAGACTCATACTCTTTAGGTAATCAGTAAGAGTTTCCATCCTAGCAACCTCTTCTCCTCTTTCCATCTCTTTCATGGAAATCCCGAGCATGTGACTACGCTGTGTATTATGGTGTGTGGTTGCTTGCACAGACTCCTCATCTGAAAATCTAGAGTTTGCTTTAGATTCAAACTCCTTTGGAGACTCTCCATACATCTCGCTCCTTATCTTCTTGAGATATTCATGAATGTTTTGTATAGATTTAGGAAGAAGATTTTTAAGCCTATCACCTTTGTCTCCTCCAGAAGATGGAGTCTTTTTCCTGCTCATCTCTCTATCTACTTCTTGATGAGAATAGGAAGTGCAGGGTCCTTCCTCTTCTATTTGCTTATCCTCCTTGGGGAGGTTCTTCATGGATCTGAAATATGATGAAATAAAGCCCATCCTCTTCTGTTCTCCTTTGGGTAAGACTCACAAGCAGAGCAAATATTGTAGCTCTGATACCACTATAACATCCAAAAATAGGGATTTTCTACACTATTGGTAATATCTTAAGATATTCCAAATGTGGAGATCCAATAATATGTAGAACACAATATTGAAAGAACAGTGTTGCATCAACCTTGGAAATTGACAGAAGAACTCATAGCCATCTTATTAATGTTATAGCAGCAGAATGTGTAAAATATCTTGAGGAAATGATTAATTAAGCTTAGGAAAAGAACCTCAAAGGAACATGTACAAGAAATATTAGATACACTACTACATATGAAAAGCCAAGGCTATGACTGCACAGTTTATAAGAGACACTGCTACAGAAATAATGTCAATACATGGATATGAAAATGTATAGCTCAAATAATTGGGGGAGAAAAAATCTAAACCCTTGAAAACAATGCGGAGTCAATCCTAGAAGGATTGGCTAAAATATACACAATGGCCAAAATGCTGGAGTTGCAGTCACAAAAACCGAGTAACAACTCCAAATCAAGAAATGGATGAAGATAACTGAAGATGCTGCATATGATGGTTGAATCTCATCCAAGGGATATTTTAGGTGAAAGGCTGATCCAATCACTGAATATCTCACCCCCCAAAATAGTGGTACCAACCCCCACTGCAAATACACTTAGAAATAATGCAGTCAAGGAGATGGACTGGGCTGTAGGAGATGGGAATTGCTGGGCCTGATGCCAAAGATATACAATCAGCTCCTGAATCTTACTCACTGATTTCCCAGAGGAATAGAAGCTCCCTCCCATGAAAAATAAGGCAAGGAAATGGTGTTGTGAAACCCTCCACTGCAACAACCTACAACACAACGTTTCTTGCTACAGGAATAACATTGTAGCTGGAGGAGGTGGCTTGACCTTGAGCTTGAAATGTGGAGAATGAAGTACAGTCCATCAAGAGGTATCTCAAGAAGGGAGAAGGATTCCTAAATAGGAAATCCCTTGTGCTAAGCAGCACAACAATCTTAGTTAAACAATCGAAGATAGAAAATAGTCATGCAGACCAAATTCTATACTCAATAACATAATCCTCTATGGCTGCCTCTTCCTCCTTTTATACAAATGAAAGCCTTCTTGCCTTGGACCCCACACATTAGGGTTTCCTTCACCAACTGATCTTCCTCCCATTCAAACTATGCTTTCTTCCCAAGAAATCGACACACTCTTTGGCAGCGTTGTTGACTTGGTCAAACTTGACCTTGTCCTCATGCATTTGCCCCTTTTCACACTAGAAGGTGCAAAATAAAGCTACTCTATTGATCCCTTTCACACTATGAGGGATTTTATTCATGTTCATGGGTCTCCTCGCCCATTTTATTCACCTACTAGATGATATAAGAAAAATCAATGTTCCAATTAGCTTCATGCTAATTTTGGGAACATTACATAAACTACGTTGTCCCTGCTACAACTGTTGGAACTACAACTATCTAAAAGATAGAGAGTCATATCTAGGAAGAATGGGAGCTCCGATGATGCTGAAAATGTAGATTAGGGCTCAATGATGGATTCCCAAGATAACCCATAAAAGGTTTCTCAGATCTGTCAATATAAGAAAACCACCCTCTTAGGGCTCCACATATATGTTGCTGGGAATGTAGATCTGAAGATAGATCTGAAGATATGAAGGATGCAATGATTCACAATAAGATCTATGAAAGAAGGGTTGATCCCTTATCTAGATCCTTGGGCTGGAAGCTCAAGATCTAGCACCTCCAATCTCCTCCACTGAAAATAGATGCTATATGAACAACAACTTTAGAAAATTTCACTGTCAGAGAGGGAGGCTTAATATCCTATTGCTAGATATGTCAATTCAACTCCTGAATGAGGGAAAAAAATAGATCCAATGTGAGGAGATGATCCCTCATAGGATTTATAGTAGAAATACTTGAAACTTCCTTCCTCCAATAGATTTAGAGGACTGGCCTGCACAATCCCTGAAGGGAATACTGCTGCATGGAGGTAAGGCCTAATGGCCAAAATGTCGGATATAGATCTGCTACTCCTAAAAGGCTGAATGTGAAGAACAAAGTGGTAGGATGAATCCTACACCAGTTTCCTAGTTGAATTCTAGAAACAACCTCCTGAAGATGGCACATATGCCCGATAAGGAATGAAGAACAAACCTCTTTCAAGAGCTACTCAATTAAAGAGGAGGGATTCCCGCTCGGGAACATGCTGTGCTAAAAAACACTGCAAACTCTTCTAAAAAACCCAAGCCTGCATAGAAATGTCCTAAGACAAATCTATATCTAAACATATCAAGAAATGAATAATCCAAGTCATGCCTTCTATTGTGCCTTCACCTTCAGCATATAGATATGAGCCTTCCATTGCCTAGGCCCACTCCAAAATTGCGTTGTACATGTGGAAATAAGTCTCCATGGTGGACTACATTGTTTCTCCATGTCCTCCATCATGTTCACATGGGGTGAACACCCTCTCCATCATTTGTGCATTAATTGCATCAATTCCTCCACTATCTTATCATAAGTGCTTTATGATCTTCTTTGTATTCACTATGATCTTAGTTGACCTTATCAAAGATCCTCATGATTTTTCATTTAAGATCCATGATATTATTTGACTATTTCATCCTCCATAATCTATCTCATAAATGAGACATGATCTCCATTAATGGAGCTTCTCCACTACTCCATGATTTTAGATCTAGATCTAGAATATCCACATACACACATTAAACGTGGATTTTATTCATATTTGAGGTTTGTGGGTCCCTCCATCCTTTTATTTACTCAATTAATTAATTTTATTGAGAACTATAATATTCCAAATATGATGTGAAAAATTGGGAATATTACAGTCCTCCCTGAAAAAATGTTGCTTGTCCTCAAGCAACTGCAAAAGTAGATGCAAATCCATCCATTCCCCTCCAAATTTCATCCACATAAGGAAGACCTCCTCCATTTGTTGCAATGTGTCATGTAGGTTTGGTTCCAAATTTGTCTCTCATACATGCATATAATGACCTACAACTACATGGTTAGATGTCCTCCTTCCACCATGAAGTACCAAGTGACAACCATATCATGTCCAACATCATCATCAATACATGAGATACATAAAATAAAGTGGTTCTTTCTACAAATGAGAAGCTCCATATCACAATACATCTTTTCATCCCATGCTTTATGAATTAGATTGAGTATTTCCATGCTCTCAGCCTTAGCCCTGTTGGCCTTGTTGGATCCAAGCATCATTCCAACATAATGCAAAATAAGAAATAGAGATATATGGATATACAAAGAAATCAAACCATATCATCCAAAAAGTAACCACCAGAGTAAGGCCCTTTGCTGCCATCCTCCATCTCCCCCATGCAAGATGGATAAGCCAAACTCCCCCAAAAGTAACCAAAGAAATAAGAGATCTTACTGCCTTTTCTCCTCCTCGTGTGCATCATGGAGTAAAGACATACTGATAGACATGTGGAATGTCACATCAGCCCAATACAAGCAAGCACCATTAATACACATCACGAGAGTACCATGCCAAGTTTTACACAATTTAGAACACATAGACATAGAGGATGTCATGTGATGGCCAAACTCTCTCATGGTCAACCAAAGTGAACATGCCTTCTTTTGATGCATTATTTCATTGATACACAAGGCATTAATAAGAAAAATATGAGCTATTGGGTGGTACCCATACTCACCCAAGAGAAGCCAGCGCAACCACGCATCCTTCTTCATTTCATGAGTGTTTCTCAAGGCATGGATAAAATAAATATGAGCCTTTGGGTAGTAACAAAACCTACCCAATAGCAACCAACGTAGCCAAGCTTGCCGGCCCATGTCATATATTTTCAAGTGGTCATGCAACCCCTTTCTTATCATTCTCACCCACTCATCCCAATGTAGATAATGAATGACGTACTGCATAAACATGGTATCCTCCCTTTGTAGAATACCATTCTCCTTAGACTGATGAAGAAATTTGAACTTCATGAAATGTTGAAGTGCACCTCCAATGAGATTCTCTTTTCAGCAAACGCCCTCCAAAACCAATGAGGTTTTGGATCTGCTTCAGGTAGAAGCTTCCCTTTGAGCTGTGAGATGCTCTTTGAGAAAGTGTCATCTAGAAAGGAGAAAATATTCCACATCTCAAGATGTCTACCATCTATGATATTTACCTTCATTTCTTCATGAGTGAAGCTACCTTCAGAATCCTCCAAGAATAATGGGGCTCCTTCTTTATCACTGCTACTAAGTGACAACATTGTAGATCTACATGGTAATACATGTGCTATCTCAAAGCAAGGCACAATGTTGATATCATAACTAGTCATTGTACATAGGATCATGCTCATCCCATTTTCTAAAACTCTACACTTCAACTCAAAGGGTTGAATGTAGCTCAAAAATTATGAACTAGGATAGATATTCTTCTCTTCCTTGATTATATCAAGGGTCCTCTGCGCTGTGATATGTTGCTACTTCAAATCAACATTTTTTTCTAACCCTTGGTTATGCATTGGCCTTGATGGCATGTCCCCACAAGTTTCAATAAGAGGCACTGAAACAACATGAGATGAAGTTGTATGCATAGCTTGGATCAACTGATGTGTACGAACCTCTTGCAAGACCACAATAATTCCTCCAACCAGGACAATAATGTCTCCAACTTCTGGTAAGAGTGATGGCTGCTCCTATATTAATGTACCAACATTGGAATGTTCCTCCTCTTCCTCATGCATCTCCTAAATTATGCATGGGACTCTATATGTTAAGATCTCAAGACTATCTTGCAAAGTTGCAAGTATATCTTCTCTAGATGCAAGTATTGTTGCAACTGGTGGTGAATGTAGTGACTATTTCTCTAGAGTGAGAAGATTGACATCCTCCTTCGTTTTCTTAGGAAATGTCTCGTTGTAACACATCTCTGGTTTTCTCACATCAAACTTCTTCCTCAAATTGTGAAATAAATCTGAATATTTAGTGACCTTTTCATGCTCCATGTGACCAAACCACCAATCATTGGCTTCACCATAAAGATGAAGTTCTACAATTTGGACATCCTCTCCTTCAGCTATAGGATGTAGCCTGAAAAATATATCTAAATCTTTCCTCCAAGCCTTAATAGTTTTTTAGGAAGATCCATCAAATGTAGGAAAATATAATCTATTGTGCCTCTTTCTTCTATTGCTATCATAGGATCCTCTTTATTCTTTGATTTTGAAGAATTTTTGGAGAGTTATATTCTCCTTGAATGCTCTAGACTGTGCTTTTTACTCTTGAAGATACATACTGAGAGTCTCATGAATCTCAGGCTCTCTTCTTTCTTCATTTCTATATCATTCACCTCCTTCAAAGGAAGTGGGCATGGTAGATTTATGAGGAGATCTATGATTCTCCGGTTTTTTTTTTTGCTGATAGGAAGTGCTTGGACCTTCCTCATCAAATATTCTTCTTGAATCCTCCTTTTTCCTTTCCCTCTTCATTTGATTGACCTATTTGGAGAGATCTCGCATGGATCTAAAGAGAGGAGTGGAAAAGCTACAATCCTCCTTCATGATAGATCTCATCTATCTTCTTTTTCTTTTGATGCAAAATATGAAGCATCCACAAGTTGAGCCAAAGATCGTGCTCTGATACCACTGTAATATCCAAAAAGGGAGAATGAAGTAATAATGAAACACGATATAAGAACTACAACTAAGTAAACAATAATCTAAATACACATCGGAATGCACAGAAATATCTGAGCCATTTTATTATATAGGAGGTGAAAAAGAAAGTACAACAGTGCTAAAAATATGAGACACTCAAGCCAAAGGGATGGCCTAGAATGACCCTGAATGATCCCACAAGAGGGATTGCATAAATTCTGAACTGTTGGAAGGTAAAATACGTTGTCCCTGCTGCAACTGTTGGGATTGCAACTGCCTAAAATATAGAAAGTTAGATCTAGGTAGAATGGGAGCTAGGATGATGCTGAAAATTTAGATCAAGGATCAAAGATGGATTCCCAAGATAGCCCAAAAAAGGTTTCTCAGATATATCAATCTAATAAAACCATCCTCTTAAGGCTCCACATATATGCTACTGGGAATTCAGATCTGAAGATAGATCTGTAGATATGATGGATGCAATGATGAACAATCAGAACTATGTAAGAAGGGTTGATCCCTTCTCTAGATCCTTGGGCTGAAAGCTCAAGATCTAGAAGCTCCAATCTCCTCCACTGAAAATAGGGATGAACAAATACTTCAGAAAACTGCGCTGTCAGAGAGGGAGGCTTAATAGCCTGCTGCTAGATATTTCAAATCATCTCTTGAATGACGGAAACAATAGATCCAATGTGAGGATATGATCCCTCACAGGATTTCCAGCTAAAATACTGGAAACTTCCTTCCTCCAATAGATCTACAGAACAAGACTGCACAATCCCTAAGGGGACTGCTGCTGCATGGAGGTAATTCCTAACGTCCTGAATGCCAGATATAGATCTACTACTCCCGAAAGGCTGAATGTGAAGAATAGAGTGGTAGGATGAACCCTCCACTAATTTCCTAGCTGGATGCTAGAAACAACCTCCTGAAGATGGCACCAATGCCTGATAAGGAATGTAGAACAACCCTCTTTCAAGAGGTACTCAATGAAAGAGGAGGGATTCCCGCTCAGGAATACCCTGTGCTAAACAAAACTAAAAAAATTTCTAAACATCCCAAGCCTACATAGAAATTTCCTAAGTCAAATCTAGATCTAAACAGATCAATAAATGAATAATCCAAATCATGCCCTCTATTGTGCCTTCACCTTCATTATATAGATATGAGCCTTCCATAGCCTAGGCCCACTCCAGAACTATGCTGTACATGTGAACATAAGTCTCCATGGTTGACTGCAATATTTCTCCATGTCCTCCATCATGTTCACATGGGGTGATCACCCTCTCCATCATGTGTGCATTAATTGTGTCACTACCTCCATTATCTTATCATAAGTGCTTTATGAACTTCTTTGAATGAAATATGATCTCAGTTGACCTTATCAAAGATCCTCATGATTTTACATTTAAGATCCATGACCTTATTTGAATGTTTCATCCTCCATAATCTATCTCATAAATGAGACATGATCTCCATTAATGGAGCTTCTCCACTACTCGATGATTTTAGATATAGAACTAGAATATCCACATACACACATTAAAAGTGGATTTTATTCATCTTTGAGGTTTGTGGGTCCCTCCACCCTTTTATCTACTCAATTAATTTATTTTATTAAGAACTCTAATATTCCAAATATCATGTGAAAATTTGGGAATATTACACTATTTTAATTGTAACTATTGGTGAGCCCTCGACGGTATCTGGGTATACTGTCATATGCATTTTTCATTTATTTTATTTTAGTTGTGACTTTCTTTCATAGAACTCTCAGTAATGGTTTACATCGTTCAGTTTGGCAATACACATTAATTTAGGATTTCTATTAGTGTATATGGTATGGAATCCCTCTTAGATCTCTCCTCTCCACGTGAATTCCAGGATGGGAATATCTTTTCTAGTTTAAAATACGTCTCACTGTTTTGCAATGTAGTACTTGTATTCAATTTAATTTATGGATGGAACTCCTCCACACGAGTATACTCTAATAGCATTTATTGAAATGCAAAGGAATGAATCGGAAGCTTCCTGCTCCTCCTTGGTGTTTCATTTGAGAGCCATATGCACTACTAGTAATTCGTATTCGGCTTTCTCTCTTTTAAACAGTTAACTTATATTTCCTTGAATGGTTTTTTCATAGTCTTTTTTAATAACTCAGTTCTCATTTCTAGTTCCCTAAACCAAGAACTCGTAATTGATTCTTAACTTCATTGGGTCTCGGGTTAGAATCCATTCTTGGGTTTTATAGTTCGTAATTTTGTTCTCTCTGTAAAGAGAATCTCAATTTCTCATTAAAGGCCCAACTTGTTAATCCATGATTTCGAATTTCCTTTCAGTTTTTTTTTTTGGATGGCTCCTGGCTCATCATGAAACATACGTATATGGTTGGAATTCCATGTGAATTTAGTTTCACTTCAATCTAAATGGTTAAAACGTTTTTAATTTTCTTATACTACATAGGAATGAGCTATTCTCCTTAAATCGAATATATATATGTGCTTCTAATAATCAGAGACTCTGTCACAAACTGTCCCCTTATTTTTTTTTAATTAACATGTACAGCATGTACTTCCTGGCACTGATTAAGTCTCTTTTTTTTATGAATGCAGACAGAACATATTAACGCAACCCATAAGGTAATAACTTAACTCTTCTTTAATTTAAGTTCTACCTTTTTTATATACGGTTGTTTCTATAATCCTTAAATAGAACTAATTTTGGTTCTGTCTCTTGTAGGTGTGTGTGTATATATATATATATATATATATATATCACCTACTTATGGATTAGTATATGTCCACTGCTCTTGGCTACTCGATCGTAATATGTGGAATGTTGTTATCCAGGTTGGTCAAAGTACCAATTGGGTTTTCTGATATGCAAATCTACATAAATTTTCCAAAAGACGTTATAGTTTCCTATAAAGGGACAAAGTTTCTTTTTGTGTATAATTTTGTTATAAACAGATCTTATTTAAACTGTACAACATAAATTAATACTAGAACATAAATATTAATTCAATAACAATTTCCTGAGTGTCACCTAACCTCAAATTTAAGCCTTCAACCAGTTTTAGACATTTTGAGAGTTGGTACTCTTCAGATTAATGTTTTTACAACAATACATAACATACTATAATTGCTATAGTTGATCTGTTCAATGTAAAGACTTCACCCATGATTTATATTGAATATTAATTGGACAATATCTACTAATGCCTAGGTTTAAACAATTTCATTTATCTCTTCTATCTTACTTCATCAACATAATCATAACAATACTAGATTCTAAGTTAAAATGAAATTAACTAGTGCATACCGCTTAAGGTAGACTAGGTTCCACCCAGCCTTTGAGCTCTTTCTCCACAGCTCCCTCAGAGGAGAGATCATTTTCTTCAACAATAAACAACCCCTTATCTATCATGAATATGCTTATTTAAATTTTTCTTCCCATCAACCTGTTTCCCTTAACTACGTCCAGTTAAATCACGTTGCTGCTTTCCTTTGTTCCTAGTTTTTCCTTTTGCTTCTTCCACAAAATTACTTTTAAACTAGCTTTTCCTCTTTCTAGATTTATTCCACCTCTTCCTAGTAATTTCCTCTTTACTAGGGTAGCATTTTAGATTTTTATCTTCAATTTAATTTTTAATATTTAATTTATTTCCTCCAAGGCTTTTTGGAGAACTGGGGAAAGTCTTATGAACCTTATCCATCCTCATGGATTTGGTTTCCAGATCTCTAATCATAATCTAGTATTTACACAATTAATTTCCATGTTATTTTACTAAATTAAAATAATAAAATAACTCCACACAATTATTTTCCTTTGGGGTCCACTCTACCCTTTAGGACTGATTCAAATGTCTAATAAAAGCATATAAACTGGGGACATTACATATTCCCCCTTTATAACAAAACTTTGTCCTTGGTGTTGTAAAGACAAAATATAAAATTCAATTTTCAAACAGTGATGGGTATTTGTCCTTCATATCTTCCTCTTGCTCCCAAGTAGCCTCTTCGGGTGCAAAGTGCCTCCATTACACTTTCACCCTGGCCATCATTCTGTTTCAGAGCGCAATTTCTTCCCATGTCAAGATGTGAAGTGGCTCTGGAATGAATTCCCCTTCTAGTTCCACCTATATCACATTCCAATCAATAACATGAGAAGGATTATGCACATATCTTTTAATAATGAAACATGAAAAACATTGTGAACCTTAATGTGGCTAGGTAAATCCAACTTGTATGCAACTAGTCCCACTCTTTCAAGTACTTCAAAAGGTCCACAATAGCGTGGTGCTAGTTTTTCACAGCTACTAGTGTACAAAGTAATCTTCTTGGGTTGATTCCTTAGGTAGACATGATCACGCACATTGAATTCTCTATGAATTCTCTTTTTATCTATATAACGTTTTTTCCTGTCTTTTGTTGTTTTGATATTTTGCTAAATTTTCCTTACATCTGTTTCCATTTCCTCCAAAGCATCAGGTCCAAGTATTAATTTATCTTCTGGTTGACTCCAACTTAGAGGTGTATGGCACTTTATGCCATATAATTCTTCAAAAGGACTCATCTTGATTGAGGCTTGCTAGCTGTTGTTTTAGGCAAACTCTGCTAAATGTAGAAAGTCCTCCCACTTTGTTGGTATGTCCATAACATACATTCTCAACATGTCTTCTAAAATCTAGTTTTTTCTTTTAGTTTGGCCATCAGTTTGGGGATGGTATGCGGTACTAAAATTCAATTTGGTACCCATTCCCCCAAATAGAATCCTCAAAAAAGTTGCATTAAACTTTGCATCTCTCTCTGATATGAACATCTTAGGAATACGATGCAATTTTACAATCTCTTTCATAAATACATTAGCTACTTGATTTGTGCCAAAAGTAGATTGTACTAGTATAAAGTGTGCAACCTTATTCGATGTGTCAACTACTACCATGATAGAGTCATGTTGGTATTTAGTTATTGGTAAACTAGTAATAAAATCCATGGAAATTTTTTCCCATTTCCGTTCTAGGATAGGTAATGGATTTAACAATCGTCATGGATGTTGATGTTGTACCTTCACTTGTTGACATTCCAAACATCTAGCTAAATAATTAACCACATCCTTTTTCATACCTAGACCGAACATGTTCTTTCTTTAAGCTTAAATTAATTTATGATATCTTGAGTGTCCTACACAGGCTCTTTTATGATACTCATCCAGAATATGTATTTTTAATGTGTCCACATTGGGGATGTATAGTCTGTATTTATAACAGATCAATCCCCTTTGGTTTTGGGTATACCCTTTCATCTCTTGTCTCTGAACTTTTTCCTAAAATTTTTCATAGTTTGGGTCTTATCTCATCACTTCTTGTATCAATCCTTCAATATCTAAGTTTGCACTACTTCCAACATTATTAACACTTTGATAAGAATTTCTGCTTAATGCATCTGCAATCTTGTTTTCCTTCCCCTTGATATGTTTAATCTCCATGTCAAATTCACTAAGGAAGGACAACCATCTAGCTTGTCTAGAATTCAGATCAGATTGTGTGAATAAATACTTTAAACTGATGTGATCTTTCATCAATATAAATTTTTTCCCGAAAATATAGTGTCTCCACATCTTCAAAGCATGTATTACAGTAGCTAACTCTAAATCATACACACTATAACTCTATTCATGTTTCTTGAGTTTCCTTGGCTTATATGTTATGACTAAGTTTTCTTGTAGTAAAACTCCTCCTAATACCTCTCCACAAGCATATGTGCATACTAGAAATTCCTTATTTGGATCAGTAATCTTTAAAATAGGTGCAATTTAAGTTTTGATTGTTCAAATCTATTTTGAAATTTTTCTGTCCACTCAAAGTTAACTCCATTTCTCTTTAGAGATGTAATAGGATATGCTAAGGCTAAAAACCTCTCTACAAATCTCCTATAATATCCTACAATTCCCATGAAGGATCTTATAGAGGAAACACCAGTAGGTATAAGCGAATCCATTATATCTTGTATATTGTTTGGGTCCATCACTAATCCTTTCTCTGAAATTATATTGCCGAAGTACTAAATTTTATCTTTGAAAAATTCATAGTTGCTAAATTTAGCATACAACTTATGTTCTCTAAGTTTTTTTAAGACAATTCTGAGATGTTCTCTATGTTCAGCATCATTCTTAGAATATATCATAATGTCATCAATAAATACGAAGACAATTTTTTGTCCAAATACTTATTCAAAACATTTTTCATTAAGGACCTAAAAGTACCAGGTGCATTAGTCAACCGAAAAGGTAAGACTAATACTCATAGTGTCCATATCTAGTTCTGAATGCAGTTTTACTTATGTCTTCATATTTAATTCTCAGATGATGGTAGCCTATTCTAAAATCAATTTTTGAAAAGACTATGGCTCCTCTAACTTGGTCAAATAGATCATCTATCCTCGGTAGACGATATCTATTATTAATTGTCAGTTTATTCAGTTGACGATAATCTATGCACATCCTGAATGTACATTCTTTATTTTTGGAAAAGAGTATCGGTGCTCCCCATGGGGATACACTTGGTCTTATATAACCTCTATCCAACAACTCTTGTAGTTTCATCTTCAACTCCATCAATTCTGGGGTACTCATTCTGTATGGGGATCTAGAGACTGTTGTAGCTCCTCGTACTAATTCAACTGAGAAATCAATTTCTCTTTTAAGGGGTAGATGAGGAATTTCATCTGGAAACACATCCTTGAACTCTAAAATGACTGGTAATTTTTCCAAAAGATAATTTTTAGGTTGCTGTCCCCATTCCTCCACTTGTACAATATACACCTGGCAACCTTTTCTTGCGGTTCTTTTTAATTGAAGTGCTGAAATTTGTCTTACAGATAAGGGTTTGGGTTTCCCTTTTACTATCACAGGTTTTCCCTGACCATCTATACAGTGTAATTTTTTGTCTAAATAGTTTAGAATATATATTTTTTTTTCTAACTAGTCCATTCCTACCAACACATCATAGGAATCTGAAGGTAAAATATTCAAATTTAGTTCAGTTTTTTACCCATTTAAATTCATAACTGTCTTGGGTACTTTATGGGTCACTTTTCTTTTTGTCACGGTAGCTAACTGAACTAACCATGATTGCTGAAATTTCTCTGACTTTGATTTGCATTTTTCTACCGTTTGAGAACTTATATAACTTAAAGATGCACATGGATCTATCAAAATAGAAATAGGTTGTTCAAAAATGATACCTTCTATTTCAACCATTGTGGATTGGTGTTCAGCTTAATGATCTTTGAGGGCTGCACTGATTTTGGGGGTATTTCTTCCCACATCATTTACAGTAGTTGCCTCTCTTAACACTTGTATGTTCTAAATTTTTTAGTGTGGAAAATCTCTCAGTAGATGAGGTTCTCCACAACCGCAGCACTTTAGAGGTTCCCTCATCTTAACATTTCCTTATCTCTTACGATTTCCATCTATCTATTTCTACCCTGTTTGTGATTGGGCTGGGTGATTCTCTCTAGTTTTTGTAAATTTATTCCTTTGATGATTTCTCCCAAAGTTCTTTAAGTATGCTGGTTTTGTTCTTTTCCCACTCGAGTCAAACTTTTCTTTGTTCTTCCATTTTTTTCTTACTCATTTCTACCTTTAAAATGTTGGTAACACAGTCTTGCCTTGCACACCACTTCTTCCATTGTTTTGGGATTATCAAATTCGACCTTATCCTTGTATATAGTAGGTAGGCAGTTTAAAAAGCGTTGTAACTTTTCCTTCTCTTCCCTTATATAAGGTACATAGCGAAGCAGGTTGGTGAACTTGGTTACAAACTCATCAATGGTAATTTTTCCCAACCTAAGCTCATGAAACTCTTTGGATTTATCATCATAATATTGTTCATTCAAATATATATGTTTAAATTTTATTTGGAAATCCTTTTCTCATCTATCACATGCACCATCTTGGTTTCTTCCCAGTACAAGGTAGCCTTTCCTTGTAATTGTTAGATAGCCAGCCTGGCTTTCAAGTTACTTTCATATTCATAAACTTTAAAGTAATTTATCATGTTTAGAAGCCAAGCTTCTGCAACTTCCTCCTTCTCTCTATCATAAGAGGGAGGTTTGATTTTTCAAAATTAACCCTGTAATTCCTCATTCCCCCTAGACTGCTATCTAGAGGCTTCATCTTCCTCAAACTCTTCTGAGTGGTTTACAGTTCCCTTTCTCTTTCTTCTAGAACCTTCACCTTCATGACTATTCTGGTAGGTCAATTCTATGATTAACCTTTCTTGCTCTTCGCTGGCTAATGATAGTCTTTCATTGTGGTTTTTCAATTGCATCATTTCTCTTTGCATCTGATGCATCATAGCCATCAATGGAGCATTAGGATCTACTGGATTTTCTTCACCACCCAAATACACATATAGCTAATCCCCTCCCCTCATGGTTTGAAACTGTATGGTTCTGCACTGTTTCACTGTACATAAAATAAAACATTAGTGAAAAATTAATTTAATAAACAATTTACAGCAACATAATGTTTTTCTCTGGTGTGAGCACACATTATGGCCTAGTGTTTTAACATGGGCTCTGATACCATTTGTAATATCTCCATTTCGAAAACAATTTTTTTTCTATATATAGTGCTAACACTAATTTCCTCCTATGGGTAGATTAATTTTCGTCACATTCTTACGTACTCCCACCATCAAAATTACTTTGATGTAAAATTAGATATATTTAATTAAATCACATACTAATGAGGACTAATACTCAATTTAGATTCTAAGTTTGGGAGCCCCAAGGGTTAGCTCAATCAGTTGAGTCCTTGCTATTAAGTACTTTTTCGGTTGGGAGATTACAGGATCGAATCTCCTTGACGCCCACGAGGTTAGGCCTCCCGTGTATGGCTAACGATAGATCCCCTTAGGAGGTTCTATCAATATTTTTAGACCATGGATGTAACTAGGTTCATGTGTGCGAGAACATGGACTCGTGAACCACCATGGAAAATTTTTTGGGGATTCTTCCCTAATTTATTCTCCATGGTAAATTGCATTATAATAGTTAAATTCCTCTCATAATTATTAACAACAATTTTCCATTTAACATGAATAAATAAGGCCCTCTTTACCTTCCATTCCCCCTCAGCCCTATATTACCTTACTCTAACTCTCCTTACTTATTTCCACTTCATAAATATGATTTTGGCATATATGTATTTTATCACCAAAACGATTTACTTATCACATATGAATCAAACCCTTTATACAAATTTCATTAAGGGTCTCGTGGGAAGTATATATGAATTTTCATCTTATGTTATATCTAACATACAATAATTATCCATCAAACTTATCAACAGGAGTCAACCCTATGTAACACCTTTTGACGTAGACTCATACATGGCTTATCTATGTGATGTCACTACATCTATATATATATATATATATATATATAAAACTTATTCAGCTCCACAGTTATTAATTTACACATAAAAGACGAAGTTATAATTTATGACATGGTTGTATTTCTGAGGCTTGATATTTTTCATGGTTTAGTTTTGGGCGAATTCACCATATAATCGGACATAATTATCTATACATGATCTGCGTCGAGATCTCTTGACATTTACTACACCGTACCAAATCACATGTAATGTCTGACTACGTATGGAACCCTTTGATCCGTGGGAAACTCATCTTACTCCAGATATCAGTCACGTGGACGGTTAAGATTGAGTCCCTCTTATGGTTTTGACATTCCATAAATTTTTTTGTCTTTGGACTCAGGCTCATTTTTCACTTCTCATTTATGGTGAACTGTAATATTCCACAGTCGGGACAGCTCATGAACCATGTAATGAAAAACGCATTTCCAGCAACATATGCAATAAAACATTGAAATGGACTCTTGGATCCCATAGATTAATCAATAATAAACTTAAATCCAAGAAATGAGATGAAAGAAAGCAAACTAGGTGGGATAACAAATCTCCCACACCTAGGATTGCCAAAATGTTCTAAAACCCCAAAACTGCATTTTACCAGAGTTGATGCTTAATGGACTTCGCAGTATAAGAGAGGGTTTACACACATAAATGAAGGAAAAAAATATATCTACTCATATATTGATTAAAATGCTGAAGAAAAAAAATATCTAATCTCCTTATACAATATACAAAGAAACGGGCAACGGTTTCTTGTCAAAGACTCCGCATACAAGATGAGAAATCCAGTAATTTACTAAAAAACCACTGAAATACTGAAGTACATGAGTGTATAAGGAAGGAATATATCTTATCTACTGTATATATCTCAAGGGATTCCTTCCATGAAAGGAGGAACCTCTCAATCACAAGGAAACTCAGCAATGGACCCACCAAACCATGAAATGAACACCACCTCAAAAATAACGCACTCCCTAGCAGAAGCAGTGCTGGGAGGGTATGGGAAATGTGTGGTCTGATACCGCAGATCTGAAATAAGTCCTGGATCTCTCAGAACATATCTCTCAAGTGAAGGAAATCTTCCTCCAATGAGAAACTAGCTCAGAGACTGGGATTTCAATCCTTTCCACTACAGCACCCAGCTAGACTGCACAATCTCTGGTAAAGCTGTGTTGATGAATATGGCTGAAGCTTGGCCTGAAAAATTGATGTGGAATGATGAATAAAAACTCTCCCAATGAGGCTCCTCAAAGCAAAGAGGTGGGATTCCCACCTGGGAACACCTTGTGCTAAACAACACTGCAACTTTGCTAAGCAGCAAAGTAGCAACAAGTCTTGGCAAACAAGAATAAGAAACTAAGACATGAAGAATAATGCTGCTATCCTATTCCTTATAAAATACATGGTTTTTCTTGCCCTTGGCCACACTCAATCAGGTTACTTCTAACCCAAGCTACATCTCCCTCCAAAATTGCGTTATTCATCCTTGGATTCCTCCTCCACTAAAAATGCGTTGCTGACTTAGTCAAGGAAACTTGAATTTAACCCTGTTCACATATGGAGGTGTCTTATTAAGTTATAAAGAGTGCCCCCCTTTCACATTTGGAGTATTTTATTCCTCCTTAGGAGACTTATGGGCTTTTCTTCCCATTTATTCACCAACTAGAGCTGCTGCTAACCCTAATGTTCCATTTAGCTTGAAGGCTAAAATTTTGGAACATTACAGTCCTCCCCTCCAAAATATTTTCTTATCCTCAAGAAAATGCATAAGGAGAACAAAATCTCTCCCCTCTTCCTCTTGTATCCTCTATCAATATCCTCCATCACTGCATCAAGAGAATCTGCAAATATACTTTCATCCAATGCTTCCTCCCAAGTGTGCAAAACCAAAGTGTCTGCATCAATCAAAAGTAGAAAGTGTGAATGGAAACCTGCTAGCTATCTCATGGCCTCCACAAAGCAGGAGTGATGATCAAAATGGTGAATTAGTGCCTCCCTCACCCATACTATCATCCAAATGAAGTGATTCACCCTCCAACATGGTAACTCATGAAAAGCCTCCCCCACCTTGTGCTCCTGAAATTTAGGTGGGGTGAATAAATTTACATGATATTCAAGAGTGCCTATCGTTAGCCACCTATAATATTTGATTATACCAAAAGGTGGCTAAGACATTTTTGAGCCTCCAAGGAACAAATTTTATTACTAAAAAATGTTTCCTCTTGAAGACTCCTTGAAGGCCTCATGCCTTCGTCCAAAAATTTTCATTACTATTTCCATTTTATACTCAGAAAATTTTGCTGATTCCTAGTGAAAGACTGTTTTCATAAATCCCTTCTTTTCATAAATCCTCTTCTTCCATTTATGAAAATCACTTTCCCATAGTTAAAAACCCATTTTTTAACTATCCCGAAACCATCAAATTCCATTGAAACTTGTAAATATTTCATGTCTGATCCACTTCTTCCTTTGTAAAACCAAAAACCCACTTTCCTGAAGTTATTAACCAAAAAACCAAAGTCACATGTTTTAATATGAAAAATGGGTATATTAAAAAGACCTGATCGCGCAATCGCGATCGGAGAATTCACAATGGGTTGATCGGAAAGACCAGGCCCGCAGTTCCGATTGCGATTGGACTTTGATGTACTAAGCCTTGGGCCCTTTACATTCCATATATCCGAAGGCCCCGCAGGTGGGCACTTATCCTTTATATATATTTTATTTTTACCCCGATCCATTAAACCTTTATTTATATTAAAAACATTGGGTTTTGGTATATTATAAGGGTTTCCGCCGGTTCATTCTAAAAACTAATCTCCACCATTGATCGTAAGCCGATCAAATGGCCATCACCCAATCGCAACGGGGTTTTCCATCGCATACATTTGTTTTCTCCCGTCGATCGGCCATCCCCCGATTCATTCTCCACCATTGATCTAACCCTCAGATCAATGGTCCGCACTACATCGCATCGCAACTTTTCATCAAGTGCGTTTATTTGTTCGCCCTGATTGTCGATCCCCGATTGGTTATCCGTTGTTGATCTCCTCTCCGCCTTCCGTGATCCAATGGTCCTCATTAACAACGATCACAAGCCTTTCCCCCGCTTCAAAAACCCTTTGATTCACTCTCCGTCGTCGATCTGATTTGCAGATCGACGACGAGCACTTAATCGCATTGGAGTTTTCCATTATATACATTTATTCTTTCCCCTGATTGTTTTTCCTCCGATTCGCTCCCCACTGTTGATCTGATCCTCGGATCCAATGGCCATTGCTTAATCGCCTCCGCCCTCCCGATCGCGAAATCGCATCAGAGTTTCTCATCACACCCTTTTCCTCCTCCCACCGATTGCGATTCCCTGATTAGATCTGGACCATCCACGTGTCCAGATCCAACGGCTGTGATTTTTTCCCCGCCTTCTAAGCATTTTAACCCAAAAAACGCAGGATTTCTTAATCGTTTTTGTGTTTTGCAGGTGTTTTAATGGTTTTCCATTATATAATGAAGGCGAGTCGGGGGTTGGGAAAGACGTTTCCTGCACCTTTGAGCTATTAAAAAGAACCATTCACAAGTTTAAATTCAATGATTTATCAATGTTTTATGAGCATTGATAAACACGTAAAATGGCCTGTGTGACCCTGCACATCGACAAGACACTGTTTTATTCAAAAAAAAAGTTAAAGAGTATAAGTTTGAAGACAAAGCACCGCAGATGAAGATTGAAGATGGATTTGGGGAATTATGGCTAAGAATGATTATCAAAAGCCTAATTCCCTGGATTAAAACATAGTCAATATAAAATCATAAGTGTTTCACTGACAGAAAGGCTTCCACCACTTCAAATGAGGTGAATTGATTCCTCAGCTGCAAAAAGAGCCACCTGTTGCCTCGAAGCATTCAAACAAAGGCTGAACTTACTACAAAATCAGATATTTTTCCTCAACGCAGCCGAGGAGTTACTGCTGCAACGAAATAAATACAGAAATATCTGTAGAGTTACTCCACACAACACACAGAGCCTCAAAGTCAAATAAAGCTCCCACCAAGCTTTGATATTTATTGTAAAACAGTTAGTACAGTAGTCCACCTGTAAACTTCTCCATCGAGCCCCTCAAAAGGCCGAGAAGTCTTTAGTATGTATCAATTGCCCTAAGAGATCTTTTGTTAGATTTCACCTCCTCATTCTTCTATAAATACCTCAGTAGAAGATGAGAGACTGTTGGTTGCAGAACTTTGAAATATACTTGAGCTCGAAACTTCTGATTGCAAATAGTGTTTGCTAGCCCTTGGAGCTCTACTTGTGATAGATAAGTTAGGTTGAGATGAGTAGATGATTGCTAAACTAAAACATTGGACTTAAAGATGTAACTGGTTTGGAGCATTAATACAAGTTGATTTATGGGATCCTGGTCTATGTGGACAGTGATGTTTTTCTAAATTGTAACTTGTTATTTTGTTTCCGTTTTCACTGTGTTTCATATTCTCTTATAAAGAACATCATGCATAGAGTTAGGACCTACTTTATATCAGTAACCTTGTCTGACTGAAAATCTTTATATATATGTTTTCTTCCATTCTGTGTTATTTAGGAATGATTTAATTCAGTTTAAGTATAGGAATGCTAGCATTCCCTCGTCTTATTTCCTTAGTTGAATATTATTCTTGAATGTTATGTTCAGAGCTAGTTATGTAGAGATGAACTATGGAAGATATGGTGTGCCCTGCTCCTAGTTTTATCCCCAAAGGCTTTCTGAATGTTTCCCTTGGAATGTGCTAAAATCTGGTTAATTTGAAAGTACTTACCAGATCTTAGGCCATTTTGTGTTGTCTTTTTGTTGGTCTTGAAAGTAACCAAGTAAAGCAGATCTAGGAGAGGATTTGTGGTGAGCCCGACCCACTAGTTTCTACTCCAAACAGTTGCCTTCAAGTTTCCCTGTGTTTTATAAGTTTTCTATTTGAAAGTGCATCAAAAGTAGGCCAGTTTAAAAGTACTTAATTTATCTTATATTTCTTTTATGTTTCTCTTAAGTGTGTGTCAAAAGCAGGTTAGTTTGAAAGTACTTCCCTGATCTTAGGCTACTCTTTGTTCTTCATCTGTTTATTTCCCCTTCTTGTTGTATCATTTCATTCCATAAATCAAACTTTAAAGAGATCTTTAGACATAGATGACTTGCCCCATGGACCACTCTTGCCTCTTGCTGTTCCAATTAAATCCTATTATGACTCCATAGCCCAATGGACTGAAACCCACAGTTATCTACCTTCCTGGCCAAAGCTTGTTCTTTTTTCTTGTAACTTCTCACCTTTGAAACTTTTTGCACTTAGAACTTTCCCCTCAAGTGATTTTCATGCTCAAACATCCAAAAACAGAACAAACCCTCGGCCTTCATAACTAGCCTAATATCATAACCCCCAAATTTCAAAGAAAAATCCATCTTTGTACATATTGGAGAGATCCCTCTCCGGATTCAGGAGGGGTAGATCCTAGAATCCCAAATTTGGTTGAAACGATGTTGTTTCTATAATTGGACTCTCCCAATCTTGATAATAAATTATAGATCCCCAACACCTATCCCACATTTTCCTCCTCTCCACTCATGATAAGTGTAGAGGGCATGCTGATCTTGGGCTGAAACATGATGGCCCTCTAATGGTAATAATAATATTGAGCCTCCAAGGACTCTTCCTCCAAAATCATGAGACATGCCAACCCAAACCATTCCATTCAAGATGAATGGCACATCATCACCACATGGCATCCAAATTAGAAAATGGCTGAAGGTTATGTGCAATTTTGGATGATACATATGGTCTCTCTAGTGGTTGCAGCGTAGTCCTCCCAACTTTTGATTCAAAATATCAAATGGCAAGTTTTCCTCCATGAAATTTCCAGCTATGCATGTTAGCTCATCTACTATAAGGTAGTAAGTAGTAATATAGATCAGTTCTATACAATCAACACAATACAATACTTGCCCCAAGTCATGTAGATATGGGTTATCAATAATACAAGATTTGGCCCCAAAGTGACCATGAAACCCATAAATAATCTTGCTCTCTTGTGCAGCAATGCACTGTTTACATATGGTGAGAAAATACAAGTACTCAATAGACTAATCACTAAGAACATAAATTTTTTTCTTACCATAAATCATGTGTGAGCTGAAAGTGAGGTCCATGTATAAGTTCCCCCGGGAGGATTCCCTCACAAAAATCTGCAAGAAGAAGGGATACACATACTCTTTGGAACACTCCATCAATAAGAACACACTCCCATGTGATAACACTGTAGGCCTTAAGAATAAGGCTCCATGACTTCTCCCTTTAACATTCCACATTCCAAAGCCATCCAACATCATGATGCTACGTGAGAAGATCATCTTTCGACATGGAAGTCTCTCATGATCCTCCAATACTGAAGGGTAGCCTCCTTGCACCATGAATGTGCCTTTCTTCTCTTCTTAAATATCATGAAAATTATGGGAATAATTTTGTCCATACTCTCCCAATTGCAACCATAGCAACAACAACTTTTTCTATTGCCTCATCTCTCCCTCATACAAGCCATAGAGTAAGATCATGAAGGTCAACTTGTATGATGTCCCATACCAATAAGTCTTCTGCTACTCTATCATATGGGTGCCATGCCATACAATTGGTTCTTCTCTCCATACAAAGCTTCCCTTGAACAAAAACACATCAATAATACATGGAAGCAAGATACAATAAAAACAAGTTTCCAAATGACAACTGGAGAGTGAATCATGGTCCCTCTCATGGAACCAACGCAGTGCATCATTGGCCTGCATCAAAATAAGAAATAAAAAGTGCTTTTCCAGCCAATTGTTTACTGCCATAGTCATCTCATAAGATGAAAACATGAAGTTACAATATGGTATCATTGGTGCACACCAAGAGACGTATGGCTTCCTCCACAACTCATCAAAAATATAGCCAAGATCAATGCTACAAGTAGCTGCAAGTACATCATCATAAAATATGCAAGAAGAAATATTCCTTCTTGTTACATCATGCTGCTCAAACAAGGGAAAGAAGTACAATACAAAACATGAAATGATACCTCCTCCATTATGTACTTGAGGTCTTGAGCTGAAATGGCTCCACTGGAAATTATTCCTCACTCCCAATGAGTAGGAAGGTGGCTGTGACATTCTCTATATCACCATCAGGGCTATGCTTCTCTCCATATGCTGATATATGTCTTGCTAGATGCACTCCCAAGTGAACTCCTCCATCAAATGGAAATATGCATCAAAGTGCATAGAAGAGAAGTCCCCATGTGCTGCATGTAACAGCTTCTCCTTGAGACTAGAAGATCCTTACATAGTAATATATGACCACATCATCTACCATGTATCTATCATCTCCATCTAGGTCATCAATAATCATGCATGCACTAAGATCCTTGGAGTACTCCACAAAAAGCTGAGACCTCTAATAAGGATCAATCCTCCTCAAAGACAATGTTGGTGATCTGGCATGTGAAGCTCTCCTCATGTTGTTGCCTGCTAATTTGACATCCCCCATGCCAAATTTTTCCTCCAAACTCTTCACCTCTCCAAAATCCAAGAGTGGTGAACCCAAAGACAAGACATCTCTCATCAAGTGTAGATCTGGTGGCCTCCCTGGTGGAATGCCTCTATGTAGTGAGACATCAATGTCAAGAGTGGATTGTACATATGATTGGGCAACCTTTCCCTTGCCCTTATAGCACAAATCATTCTTCCTCTTCCTTGCATTGGCTCTCTGAAATAGATAAGGGTGTGTAACTCTCATCAAATGATGCTGCTCTTCTTCCCTTCCTCCTCCTTCTAGCTGCAATGCTAATCACTGATTGTGCTTGGACCTCCATGTATGAAATCCTGTGGAAATTCTTGCAAAAGCATAAGAATCCCTCCTATTGGAGCATGTGCTCCTCCCTCCTCTGCATGAGGAACTAGATGTGCTCTAGATGTGACAACGTTGTTGCCCTCGTCTCTCTCAATGTGTGTGGGAAACATCTCAACAGTTGGTTCCTCTTCTGAAAAAGAAATCCCTATGCCCTCTTGTACAAGAATATGAATTGGAGGCTTTGCTTCTAGCAATGTGTAATGCAAGATTTTTTCTTCTCCCATGGTTTTCTGAAGTGGAGTTTCCTTCATCACATGCAAGGGTTTTTTTTTCTCAAGTTTTTCTTTCTCATGTGCGTTAGGGAGTTTTTCACCAAACCTTCCCATCAAAGTTTCTATGAATATTTCATAAGAGGAAGTGCCTGCATTTTTTAAAGAAAAATACTCAAAAATCCACCATGCATGAGTCTTACCTCTAAAATGCAACGCTGCAACTCTGATGGCTTCATCTCCAAAAATATGGTGCAGCTGCAAATAGGATTCTAGCTCCTTCACCCAAGCTCCAACTGAACTTGTAGGTGATCCGGAAAAAGTAGATAGAAGAAATATATCTACATCCTGCTACTTGTTGTTCTCCATATGGATCCTGCAAAACTCGTAGAAATTAGTATGATCTCTAAACCTCTCAGTTTTAGATTCATACTCATGCAATAAATCAGTAAGAGTTCTCCTCTTAGGAATTTTTCCTCCTCCTATCCATCTCAACATAGCTCTGGGCACTTGAATATGTTGTGAATCATGGAGTGTAGCTGCATGCTCAAACTCACCATGTGAAAATCTAGATTCAGCTCTAGATTCAACCTTCTTTGGAGATCCAATATCCAATCTTATTCTCTTCAGCTCTCCTTGAAAACTCTGCATAGATTTTGGAGGAAGCTTTGTAAGTTTGTCTTCCTTTCTCCTTTCACATACTAAACCTTTCTGGCTTCTATCCATCTATCCTTCCTATCATAGTTGGATCTCACAGGCTAAGTTAGAGATCATGCTCTGATACCACTATAATATTCCACAATCAGGACAGCTCATGAATCATGCAATGAAAAACTCATTTCTAGCAACATATGTAATAAAACAGTGAAATGGAACCTTGTATCCAATATATTAATCAATAAGCAACCTAAATACAATAAATGAGTTGAAAAAAAGAAAACTAGGCGGGTTAACAGATCTCCCACACCTAGGATTGCCAAAAAGTGCTAAAACCCCAAAACTACATTTTACCAGAGTTGTTGCTTAATGGGATGCGCAATATAAGAGAGGTTTTACATACATAAATGAAGGAAACAATTATATCTACTCATATATTGATTAAAATGATGAAGAAAAAAAGATCTAATCTCCTTATACAAGATACAAAGAAACCGACAAGGGTTTCTTGTCAAAAACTCTGCATACAAGATGGGAAATCCAGTAATTTACTGAAAAACCACTGAAATAATGAATTACAAGAGTGTATAAGGCTGGACGATAACTGATATTTTTTAGATCCCTCAAGGGCTTCCTCCCATGAAAGGATGAACCTCTCAATCGCAAGGAAACTCAGCAATGGAGCCACCAAACCATGCAATGAACACTACCTCCAAAATAACACACTCCCTAGCAGAAAAAACACTGGGAGGGTATGGTAAATGTGTGGCCTGATACCACAGATCTGAAATAATTCCTTGAGCTCTCCAAACATATATCTCAAGTGAAGCAAAGCTTCCTCCAATGAGAAACTAGGTCAGAGACCAGGATTCCAATCCCTTCCACTACTGCACTCAGCTACAATGCACAATCTCTTGCAAAGTTGTGCTGATGAATATGGCTGAATCTTGGCCTAAAAACCTATGTGGAATGACGAATAAAAAATTTCACAATGAGGCTCCTCAAAGGAAAGAGGTGGGATTCCCGCCCGCGAACACCCAGTGCTAAACAACACCGCAACTTTGCTAAGCAGCAAAGTAGCAACAAGTCTTGGAAGAAAAGAATAAGAAACTAAGACATGAAGAATAATGCTGCCATCCTCTTCCTTATATAAGACATGAGTTTTATTTCCCTTGGCCCCACTCAATTAGGTTACTTCTAACCCAAGCTACATCTCCCTCCAAAATTGCATTATTCATCCTTGGATTCCTCCTCCACTAAAAATGCGTTGTTGACTTAGTCAAAGCAGCTTGAATTTAACCTTGTTCAAAAATGGAGGTGTCTTATTGAGCTAGAAAGAGTGTCCCCCTTTCACATTTGGATTATTTTATTACTCCTTAGGAGACTTATGGGCTTTTCTGCCCATTTATTCACCAACTAGAGCTGCTGCTAACTCTAATGTTCCATTTAGCTTGGAGGCTAAAATTTTGGAAAATTACATGAATTCCTTCCACTCTATGTTACCTTTCCTTTCCATTATCCACTTCACTCTCTACTATTCATGTAGTCACTGATCGACAAGAACATCGCTGGCAGACTGAAGAGGAGCGTGCATTTTTCCATGCCGAGACTACCTGCGTCTTTTTTCTAGGTAGGATGTCATTCTTGATGTGGTTTTTAGTGAATTTGGTCTTCGTTGAATTTCATTTTAGTCTAATATATAGAGCATTTAATTTATTTTCTCAAGTAAATTTTATATCACTATCCAGAACGGAATAATGGAGTCATTCCTCCATGGTGCTATTCTCTGGTAAGTAGAGTTAATGTGTCTTCCTGAATTCTGGACTTGCATTTTGGGTAAAGCATCTAAATTCGAGTTACCATGACTTCTATTAGCTAATATTTCGATAATGGTTGAAGACATGGAGACTTTTCCATTTTAACTGTAACTATTGGTGAGCCCTCGACGATATCTAGTTATACTGTCATCTACACTTTTCATTTATTTTATTGTAGTTGTGATTTTCGTTCATAGAACTGTCGGTAATGGCTCACACGGTTCAGTTTGAAAATACACATTAATTCAGGATTTATATTACTATATATGGTATGTAATCCCTCTAAGATATCTCCTCTACACGTGAATTTTGAGATGGGAATGTATTTTATAGTTTAAAATACGTCTCACTGTTTTACAGTGTAGTACTTGTACTCAATTTAATTTATGGATGGAAATCCTGCATGCAAGTATACTATAATAGAATTTATTGAAATGCAGATGAACTAATGGGAAGCTTCCTGCTCCTCCTTGGTGTGTCGTTCGAGCGCCATATACACTACATGTAATTCGTCTTCCTCTTTCTCTCTTTTAAACAGTTAACTTATATTTCCATGAATGGTTTTTTCATAGTCTTTTTTAATAACTGAGTTCTCATTTTTGGTTCCCTAAACCGATAACTCATAACTGATTCTTAACCTCGTTGGGTCTCAGGTTAGAATCCCTTCTTAGGTTTTCTAGTTCGTAATTTCGTTCTCTCTCTACATAGAATCTCAATTTCTCGTTAAAGCCCCAACTTGTTAAACATTCCTTTCCATGATTTCGAATTTCCTTTCAGTTTTTTTTTTAGATGGCTCCTAGCTCATCATGCAACATAAATCTATGGTTGGAGTTCCATGTGAATTTAGTTTCACTTCTGTCTAAATGGTTAAAACGTTTTTAAGTTTCTTATACTGCATAGGAATGAGATATTCTCCTTAAATCGAATATATATATATGTGCTTCTAATACTTGAAGACTTTGTCACAAACTTTGTCTTTATTGTTTTTTAATTAAGATTTGCAATGTTTAATTCTTGGCATTGATTAAGTCTCTTTTTTCTTATGACTGCAGATGGAACATATTAATGCTACCCATAAGGTAATAAATTAACTCTTCTTAAATTTAATTTCTACCTCTTTTATTTCCAGATGTTTCTACAATCCTGAACTAGAACTAAGTTTTGGTTCTGTCTCTTGCGGGTATATATATATATATATATATATATATATATATATATATATATATATATATATATATATATATATATATATATATATATATATATATCACCTACTTATGGATTGGTATACGTCCACTACTCTTGGCTACTCGATCGTAATATGTGGACTGTTGTAGTCTAGGTTGGTCCAGGTACCCATTGGGCTTTCTAATATGAAACTCTGCATAAATTTTCCAAGAGACCTTATAGTTTTCTATAAAGGGACAAAGTTTCCTTCTGTATATAATTTTGTTATAAAAATATCTTATTCAAACTATACAATTCTATCGACTTGAACATTTATAATGATGTAGTTATATATTATATGGAAAGGACCTTTTTTCTTCTTTTAATGAAAGTATTTTGTAACTTGTATATAGTAATTTCTTTGCAATCATTATTTCACTTACAATAATATTTACTGTATTCATATTGAAAATATATGTTTCCTATTCTATGTATTTTTTCATAGTTAATAAATTATTTTTCTTACTTATGCTACAACACATAAATCTGATTAACAATACTATGTACTCATTGTTTGTCAAGCATACTTATTTCTATTCTATATTAGTTTCTAAATCGAAGTTACTAGCTGTAAAGTAATACTAGAACATAAATATTAATTCAATAACAATTTCCTGAGAGTCACCTAACCTCATATCTAAGCCTTCAACTAGGCTTAGACATTCTGAGAGTTGGTACTCTTCAAATTAATGTTTGTACAACAATAAAGAATGGACTATAGTTGCTATAGTTGATCTCTTCAATGTAAAGACTTCACCCATGATTTATACTGAATATTAATTGCACAATATCTACTAATGTCCAGTTTTAAACAATTTCATTTATCTCTTCTATCTTACTTCATTAGCATAATCATAAAAATACTAGATGCTACGTTAAAATGAAATTAACTGGTGCATACCAATTAAGGTAGACTAGGTTCCACCCAACCTTTCAGCTCTTTCAACACAGCTCCCCCCAACAGAGATTAATTTCTTCAGTAATAAACAACCCATTTTATATCTTGAATCTGCTTATTTAATCTTTCTTTCCCATCACACTGTTTCCCTTAACTGTGTCCAGTTAAATCAAGATGTTTCTTTCCTTTCAGCCTAAGCTTTCCTTTTGTTTCTTCCACAAAAGTACTTTAAAACTAGTTTTTCTTCTTTCTAGCTTGATTCCACCTCTTCCTAGAAATTTCCTCTTTATTAGGGTAGCTTTTTAGATTTTTATTTGTAATCTAATTCTTAATATTTAATTTATTTCCTCCAAGTATTTTTGGAGAACTAGGGAAATTATTATTAACCTTATCCATCCTCATGGATTTGGTTTCCATATCTCTAATCATAATCTAGTATTTTCACAATTAATTTTCATTTTATTTTATTAAATTAAAATAATAAAATAAATCCACACAATTTTTTTCCTTTGGGGTCCACTGTACCCTTTAGGAATTATTCAAATGTCTAATAAAAGCATAGAAATTGGGGACATTACATATTCCCCCTCTAAAACAAAACACCATCCTTAGTGTTCTAAAGACAAAATGAAAAATTCACTTTTCAAACAGTGCTGGGTATTTGTCCTTCATATCTTCCTCTCGCTCCCAAGTAGCCTCTTCGGATGCAAACTGCCTCCACTGCACTTTCACCGTAGCTACTGTGTTTTTTTGGAGCTCAATTTATTCTCATGCCAAGATGTGAAGTGGCTCTAGAAGGAATTCCCCTTCTGGTTCCACATGTATCACATTTCAATAAATAACATGAGTAGGATCATGCACATATTTTTTTAATAATGAAACATGAAAAACGTAGTGAACCTTAATGTGACTAGGTAAAGCCAACCTGTATCCAACTGGTCCCACTCTTTGCAGTACTTCAAAAGATCCACAGTAGAGATACTAGTGTACAAATTACTCTTCTTGGGTTTAATCCTTAGGTAAACATGATCACCCACATTTAATTCTCTATGAATTCTCTTTTTATCTGCATAAATTTTATGCCTGTCTTGTGTTGTTTCATATTTTGCTGAATTTCCCTTACAGTTCTTTCCATTTCCTGCAAAGCATCAAGTCCAAGTATTAACTTATCCTCTGGTTGACTCCAACTTAAAGGCGTATGGCACATGATGTCATATAATGCTTCAAAAGGAATCATCTTGATTGGGGCTTGGTAGCTATTGTTGTAGGAAAAATATGCTAAATGTAAAAAGTCCTTCCACTTTGTTGGTCTGTCCATAACATATATTCTCAACATATATTCTAAAACCTTGTTTGTCCTTTCAGTTTGGAAATCAGTTTGGGTATGGTATGCGGTACTAAATTCAATTTCGTACCCATTCCCCCAAATAGACTCCTCCAAAAAGTTGCAGTAATCTTTGTATCTCTATCTGATATGATCATCTTAGGAATACCATGAAATTTTACAATCTGTTTCATAAATACATTTGCTACTTGAGTTGTGCCAAAAGTAGATTGTAGTGGTATAACTGTGAAGCCTTAGTCAATGTGTCGACTGCTACCATGATAGAGTCATGTTGGTATTTAGTTCTTGGTAAACTAGTAATAAATCCATGGAAACTGTTTCGCATTTCCATTCTGGGATAGGTAAAGGATTCATAAATCCTGCTGGATGTTGATGCTCTACCTTCACCTGTTGACATTCTGAACATCTAGGTAAATAATTATCCATATCATTTTTCATACCTAGCCAGAATATGTTCTTTCATAAAGTTGAAATTAATTTATGATATCCTAGGTGTCCTGCATAGGGTATTTTATGACACTCATCCAGAATCTCTCCTTTTAATGTGTACACATTGGGGATGTATAGTCTATCTTTATAATAGATCAATCCCCTCTATTTTTGCGTATACCCTTTCATCTCTTGTCTCTGAACTTTTTCCTGAAGATTTTCATACTTTGGGTCTTGTGTCATCACTTCTTGTATCAATCCTTCAATATCAAAGTTTGCACTACTTCCAAAATTATTAACACTTTGATAAAAAAATTTCCTTAATGCATCTACAATCTTGCTTTCCTTCCCCTTAATTTGTTTTATCTCCATGTCATATTCTGCATGTATACTAAATCAATGCAATGGAACCACTTTCATTATAGTCTTATCAGTATATTTTCAAAGTAGAAAATTAAATGAAAAAAAGAAACTAGGAATTGATAGATGAATCTAATACTGTTTTAAAGCTGATAGTACAGTATAACCTATATAGTATAATTCGAAAACTAGCATACTAATCCAGGAAATTATGTAAGTTTACTAGAACTCTATAATACATAATTAGTAGAGATGAGGGATTCTTATTTTTAAACTGTAATACAATCCTATGGAAAATGATGTAAATATATGATTAAGATAGTGAAGTGAAATATCGAGAAGTAGTAACTGTACAAATGAAACCATGCCAATCATGGAAACGAAATTAAAATCGCAGTCCATTTATACATGAAAGAATAGTAACGTGACAGTTAAACGAGTTCAATTTTTAAGTAAACTTCAACATAGCCAAAGAGGAAAATATAATTACACGAATCCTAATATAGATGAACATAGGAAAGTAAGAATCTGACTTAGTTCGAGTGAAGCAATACAGTCCGCACAAAATGTTTAAGACCAACCTGTGTAGTAGCAGTGAATTAGATTTGAAAATTGGAAGAGTTCCAAAGGCAGAATGCCAAATCTGGAGTGAGCAAAAGGGAGAGATTTTTTACCTGCACATTTAAAAACCAGGAAGGATTAGCTTAGTTCCTAATTTGTGTTTGGATACAGGAAAATGAAAAAATTATAATACAGGAGTAAAACAAGATAACGAAATAAAAAGTTAAAAGGGACAAAATAGCGAAATTACCTGTCGAAAACGAGGATGGGAAAACTGGAATAGAGTTCAAAGCTATTCGAATTCCCAGGATGTGCTTCATTTGAAGGCCTATATTCTCCTTGAACCTCACCATACGAGAAACGAAAAAAAAATATGAAGTAAAATTTCTGGAATAATATTAAGTCCAATAGAAAATCGAACCCAGAATAATATAATGGGACTATTCCAAATTTCATAGATGAGAAATCATATGGTTGAAAAAAAAGAATAATATGTAAAAAATTACCTTGAGTTACTGTGATCTATTTCAAGCATTGACTGTGTTTCCAACCACAAATAACTTGCAACCGATCTGCCACAGAGGGAAAAATTAGAGATTACGAATTCTCTTCTGATGCAAGGGAATAATACAAGGAAAAATGACATTTTCTTATCGATAGAATTGAGAAACATAATGAAGGAATTGTACATTTTAAATTGAGGAAAAATAATTAACCAGTGATTAATGGCTGAGTAATGAAATTGCAAATTGGTGAGATGCATAAGCCGAACAGTGTATCAGGAAAAACCCAAAACTAGTATAAGTTACAGTGAAATTAAATTAATGAATCTTACTAGTTATAAAGGAGTGAGAAACTAGACTGTAAGGTATGGAGACGTTCCATAGCTGCTATGCGTAAATTCTTGAAGAGAGACGAAATCCCAATTCACAGAGAATGAGAAGAATGGAACTCATCTTGAAAATCCGAATTTAAAAACCCATCACTATGGAAAACCCTAATTCAACTTGTCCATACAAGTGTCACCGGATGGACACATACCATTCGGATCGATGAGTCACGGGTGAATAATATGAGACATTTCGAACGCATACAGGATGAATTAAATGAAGAAATCCTAGTCTCATAAATGTAATAAACGTTAAAGAGTACCTTCGAATCCATGTGGGATTGCACTGGGCTCAAGCATTCAATTTTAAGAGCTGGATTCATTTAATAGCTATTAACCCTGTCATAAACGTTCAAGCCCTACATTGAACTCCTTGTACCAAAACAATGAATTACCATCAAGAAAGGATCATACATTGATATTTCTCGGAATGTGTACACAAAGCCAACCCTAAACGTGGCTTACTTACAAATCATGAATTAATTCAGGGCCTATTTTAATACCCTAGAAACCATAAAAGTGAATTTACATTACCTTAGGGAGGAGATAGTAATGATAGTAATGTTATTATAAGGGTTAAAAAGGATTTCATGCATATATGTGAAATTCGAAATTATACCTCCACATAGAAAGATTTCACTTAGGAAATGTGTAGATGTGGGTCTTAGGGCCTAGAAAAATGTGTAGTGATAAGTTGGGTTAGATTAAGAGTCTTTAATTTAAATACTTCTAGTGCATATGTATATATATGTATGGAAATACATATTTATACATGTATATGTCCATAAACTCTACAATTGTTACTTGATGTAAATAATGAAGGTGGGGAAACTATTTTATAAGGTGTTAAGTTGTGGGGGTCATAAGTTAAGGCTACAAGGATATTGAAATTACTAACCATTAAAAGATGAAACTGATAAGGTTAGTAGTTGATAAACCTTCTGTCAATTTTAATTGAAGGAGAGTTTAATTATTTGGTTTAGTAGTTAATGAACAATCTAGTGATTCTCACAGGTAAAAGAAAAAAATAAAAAAAATAAAAAATTGTGAATGAGAAACATTACAAATGGTATCAGAGCATTAGCTAAAACACTGGGAAAACTATGTGCTAACACAGAAATATATGTTGTTGTAAAAGTTTTATGAAGTTTAAAATTTTGCTAATATTAATTTTCTGAAGAGTGAACAGTATTGAAGTGTACAAATGCGAGCCATGACTGAAGGGGATGAGCTATATGTAGATCTGGGTGGTAGAGAAAACATGCCAGATCCAAATGCTCCATTGATGGCTATGTTGCATAGAATGCAATGAGAAATGACACAGCTTAAAATCCATAATGATAGGCTATGTTTAGCCAATGAGGAGCAAGATAGAATCATAAGGGAATTGACTTCATGAAGCAACCAAGAGGGTGAAGGTTCTGGAAGGAAGAGAAAGGGGAGTGTCAATTTCTCAGAAGATTCTGAGGAAGATGATGCCACTAAACAATAGTCTAGACAAAAAAAGGAATTATAGGGTGAATTCCATAAAATTAAACCTCCCTCTTATGATGGAGAAAAAGAAGAAGATGCTGAGGCATGGCTTTTGAATATGATAAAATACTTTCAAGTTTACGAATATGAAAGTAACTTAAGAGCCAGGCTGGCTATTCATCAGCTGCAAGGAAAGGCTACCTTGTGGTGGGAGGAAACAAAGGTGGTTCATGCCATTGATGAGAAAATGGTGACTTGGGAGGATTTCCAAGTCAAGTTTAAAAATCGATACTTGAATGAACACTACTATGACAAAAAGGAAAAAGAGTTTCATGAACTCAGATTGGGATAGCTCACAATTGATGAGTTTGTAACCAAGTTCACAAATATGTTACGCTATGTACCTTATATCAGAGAAGATAAGGCAAAGGTACAGAGGTTTTTGAACTGTTTTCCTACTGTTTATAAGGAGAAGATAGGGTTTGATAACCTAAAAACAATGGATGAGGTAGTATGAAAGGCCAGATTATGCTACCAGCAATTCAGGGGTAAGACGGAACAAGGAAAGAATTGGTCAAACAAAGGTGATTTCAGTGGAAAGAAACAAACCAGCCTATTTGAAAAACTTTGATAGGAATCACCAGAGAAAGAAATCTAATAAAATAAGTGAAAATCAAACTGCTCGATCTCATACTGGGTCAAAACCAATGAATGTGAATAATAAGAAGGAAGGGACTGTTAAAATGAGGGAACATTTGAAGTGTTTGGGTTGTGGAGAACCTCATTTATTGAGGGACTGCCCACATCGAAATATTCAAACAGCACAAGTACTACGAGAGGAAGCTATAGTTAACGACGTATCAAGGAACATCCCCACCATCATCGCTGTCCTAGAAAATCATCAAGCAAAACACCAGTCTACTATGGTTGAAATAGAGGGTATGATTGCTGACCAATCTATTATAGTTTTAATAGATCCAAATGCATATTTGAGTTATATCGGTCCTCAAATAGTAGAAAAATGTAAATTAAAGACAAATAAGTTTCAGCATTCTTGGTTAGTCCAGTTAGCCACTAGTACCAAATGAAGGATAACTCATAAGTTACCCCAAACAGCCATAATTTAAATGAATATAAAAAAAAATTAAATTTAAATATTATTTCATTAGGGTCTTATGATATACTGATAGTTATGGACTGGTTAGAAAAGAAGAAAGCTATGATGAATTATTTAGACAAAAATTTACACTACATCGATAAAGAGGGAAAACTAGTAATAATCAAAGGAAAGCCTAAACCCATATCTATGAGGTAGATCGCAGCTCTTCAATTAAAAAGAACTACTAGAAAAGGGTATAAGGTGTATTCTGTATATGTTGAAGATTTAGGACAACAGATAGGGGAGAATTTGCTAGAGACATTACCAGTGATAAGAGAATTTAAAGAAGTATTCCCTGATGAAATTCCTCATTTTCCCCCCAAGAGAGAAATCGATTTTTCAATTGTTTTAGTACCTAGAGCAACTCCAGTTTCTAGAGCCTCATACAAAATTAGCACTCCTGAATTAATGGAGTTAAAAATGCAACTACAAGAGTTGTTGGACAGAGGTTACGTCAGACCGAGTGTATCCCCTAGGGGAGAACCGGTACTGTTTGCGAAAAAGT
>JAXQQM020059829.1:0-45807 GCA_034641835.2 Pinus albicaulis | reverse complement strand
TGCGTGACGAAGATGTTGATGTTGTACAAAGAAAAACTTTGATATCAGAAGAAACCATGGCTTTCAACAAGAATAGGTTGAATGATACAAATTCCTCTCCCACTTACAATATATAGCTTAAAGACTGAAAATTTCCCTCCAAATTTTCCCTCCAAAAAAATTTGCGAAAAGATTTCCCTCCAAAATTCCCCCCCAAAAAATTTCGCGAAAAAATTTCCCTCCAAAATTTTCATTTCAAATATTTTGTACAAATATTAGTCAAAAAATGTATTTAACATTTTTTTAATAAACTGTTTGTGTTGAAATATTTTACTGATATTTATATTCAAAATATCCACAAAATATTTCTATCATGGATGCCTTCCAAACTAAAATAATGTTTTTATTTCAATGATTTAACATTGACTAGATGTAAGTATTAACTATAATATTACTATAATATGTACATGCAAATATTAACTATTTTAACTATAATGATTACATGTAAATATTTTAAATTTTAAATTTTGAACTTACATTATATTCATCTAAAATATATTTCAAAATTTATTAATAAACTGTTGGTCTTCAAATATTTCACCATACTTTCTATTCAAAATATCCACAAAATATTCCTTTCATGCATGCCTTCGAAACTAAAATAATTTTCTTATTTGAATGGTTTAAGATTGACTACATGTAAATATTTACAAAAATAACATGTAAATATTAACTATTTAAACTATAATATTAACTATAATTAACTACCTGTAAATATTTTAGATTTTAAAATTTAATCCCTTGATTTTAAACATTGAGTACATGTAAATATTAACTATGATAACTAAATGAAAATATTAACTATTTTATCTATAATATTAACTATAATTAACTACATGTAAGTATTTCATATTTTAATTTTTAATCTGAGATTTTATTTGAATTATTCAACATTCAGTACATGTAAATATTGAATAAAATATTAACTATGATAGCTACATGCAAATATTAAGTATTTTAACTATAGTATGAACTATAATAAACTAAATGTAAATATTTTAAATTTGAAATTTTAATCCCATATTCGTTAAACAGTAAACCAATCAGACAATATTCGCTATATAATAAGAATGATTGTTTCTATTCATCACATCACATCAAGTTTTCTGGTATTTGTTAGAGCAAATTTCTGGAGGTGTTGTGTTGGCATTGGTAACTTCGTGGAGGCATTGCATTGGCATTGGAGGTGTTGTGTCGCTATTGGTAATGTTGTGGAGGTGTTGCATTGGCATTGGTAACTTTGTGAAGGCATTGCATTGGCATTGGAGGCATTGTGTTGGCATTGGTGACAACAGTTTTTTGCACTTCAAATGTTAGTTTTCCTTCTATTCTGTCAATTTAAAGACGATTTTGGAGAAAATCTGTTTTTTTATAGTTTTTTTGTGTCCAAAAACTTTTTTTATAAGGTTTTTAGGTTCAAAAACCATAACTTTTTTATATCTTTTTAGTGAAGAAAATGCAAAAAGAACTAAAATTTTTAGGGTTTTAAGGACAAAAATTTAGAATTTATTTTCTTTTTAAAGACTTATCGGTTCATCTAGATAGAAAAATCCATAAAACGACCATGCACATAAAAAAAATAGTAATATTATAACATTTTTTATTTGCTTTTTTTTAATCATAAATATATTAGTGGTTTCATTATTTAAAATGGTTTTTTTTTTTTTTTTTATTTGAGAATTTTTTGATTTTATATTCTATTTTTTTTTTAATTTTAAATCTTAGTTTTATTCTTTTTAGTTTTAAATCTTCAATTTTTTTTTTTATATTTTATTATATATATATATATATATATATATATATATATATATATATATATATATATATATATATATATTTTTTTTTTTTTTTTTTTTTTTAATTTTATTGTTATATGGTTTTTTTTTAAATTTATTGTATTGTTATATTAAAACAAATGTTTTTATTTATTTATTATATTGTATTGTTTTTTTCTTTTAATTATATAATGTTTAAAAACAAAACATAATTGTTATTTAATAAATTGTTTTCTTTTTTTTTTAAATACATTTGTTATATTTTGATATTTTTAACAATTTTATTTTTATTAAATAATGTTTTAATAATTATTTATTAATTATATGATATCAAAAAAATAAAAAATAAAAAAAGACCATGTCGCTCGATGTAGTGCGCGCCCGCGGGGCGCCAGAGGCCGGCAGGCGGCGCCATGGGGGCTTGCCCAGTTGGCCTCAGGGCCCCCACTTGTTAGACTTGATCCTACTCTTAATCATTACATTTGGAATGGGCTCGACAGTGTCCAATATCAAATAATACAAGGTGACTGTGAAGACATTGCATCACTAATACCTAAAAGAGAATATGGCCTAGTTATTGCAGATATTCATCATGGTTTGAATTTTTTAGACATTGAATATGATAGAAAACCATATACTTATCAAGTTTTTAGTAAAGTGGTTACGGGTTTTCAAGAAGTGACAACATCACCACTTTGGCGATTTGTGAAATTTCATTCAGACACATAGTTTCCAATGTTATTAACAAGCTTCAAGGGTAAAGCAAACTCAAGGATACAAATTACATGGTAAGAATTTGAAATTGTATGTTTGATTGCTCCTAAATTTTTTTATTCATGTGAAATTTAATTAAACTTTTACTATTTTATGTTACAGGAAAAATTCAAATATTGTTTCTTCCGAAGATCAGCATATTATAAATTATTGTGAGTTCATCCATGTTGAATGTTGGAAAAAATACAATAGCTATAAGCATATTATTATGAATCGAGTAGATGGGAAGAGTCATAGTCAAGTATTGGTTTATGATGCAGTTGTAAGAAAACTAACATATGAGGGTAAAGATGCAAAAGGAGATATAGTTAACATTTATCAAAAACTACAAGCATTGATTAACTATCTTATAGATCTATGTTCAAATGAAGGAGAATGGGTTTTGGATTTATTCTCAGGTTTAGGTAAGTTTTATTATACAAATTTAAATTTAAATATTGTCTTTTTACTTTTTATGTCTCCATACTAATTTTCTTACTTATTTTTTTTGTGCTTGATGATTAGGTACAACACTAGCATGTTGCCTACTAAAAGGAAGAAATTGCATTGCCATTGAGAAAGACCCAGTTCAATTCAAATTTATTCAACAAAGAATTAACGCTCTTAAATTCCTTCTAGATGCGAAGCAAGAAGTTGGTTTGAGGAAAGGAGATTTTAATGAATCACGTGTGGAAAAAAAAGCAAAGGAACCTCAGCCGCAATTATATGGAATGATTGGAAAGGGACACTTTGGAAGATTTGCTGAAATAAAGATCCATTAGAAGACGACAATGATCAAAATGAAGAATAAAATGTTGCGGAAGAAGCCATCAATGCTGTTCTAGATGATGTTGAAGATGTATTAGTTGATATTGTTGATGATGTTTAAGTTATGCTTGCAAACAACGCTTATTTTTTAGAACTATTAATTAGTTTTACTTGTAATGTTTAGACTTTGATATTTTATGAGAACAACCCTTATTTTTTGCAAAAAACATGTGATTGCTATTATTTTTTGACATAAAATTAAATAAAAATGTTATTTTCTTAAGTTTTTTTGTTAAGATTCTCCCAAAAAATTAGTTTATTTAAGATGTTTTTTCCAACAAAAAGTCTGTAAAAGTATATTTTTTGCATTTTATTTATATTGAAAAATTGTATTTTTTTTTCGTATGGTTCAAAATATTGGTTTTTTAGCGACAATTATTTGATGTGCATTGAAAAATTATTTAACAATACATAAACATGTAGAAAATATAAACTTTAGAATATTGTGTTGAACCCTTAGTTAAACTGAGAGGGGGGGGGGGGGTGAATCAGTTTAACACATACCTAGACTTTTAAAACTTTTCTCTTAAAACTTATTTACACCTTCACTTCATGATCAACTTTAATATGTGAGCAATCTTTATTAGTGAGAAGCAAGTATCAAACAGATTTTTTAATGTAACAACAGTCTTAATATGTGAGCAACAAGTATTAAGCAGATTAGATAAACCACATCAACACATATACATCATGCATAGAGACACCAGATATAAGTGGAAACCCATGAAGGGAAAAAACCACATCTTATTATTGTTGTGATGCAAAGGCAAGCTCCAAATCCCTCTCACCACTGATTTTCTGTAGGCACCAACCTACAGGAGGCTCCTACCTCAATTCTGCAAGCTACAACTTGCAAGGAAGCTCCAACTCCCATTAATTTTGCGAGCACCAAAGCTACGGGAGGCACCAACCTCAATCGGCTGACGACATTTATCAAGCAACTTGATGTGGAAGGCTTTTTTGACTCCATCTATTTTAGGGCACCAACCTACAGGAGGCTCCAACCTCAGTTAGCTACAATTGACATCTATCAAACTACAAATTGATAGGGAAGCTCCAACTTCCTTACTCTTTCAAAAGAGAAACACTTGCTGATTTACCTTGGATATCAACTCTATTCTGTTCCATATGCTCTGCTGTTCATCTATTCTCATATCTTCCCTGTATCATCTCTGCATCTTCTCAGATTCTCTATCAGCTTCTCCTTCTTCTCTGCTCAATTCCTCCTTCTTCTACCTTCTTTAGCCTTCATTCTGCATTCACTTACTCACACTCTCTCTCTCTTCTAACTCATCTTTTTCATATCAAGATGATATTACTTATAGAAATTTCTTGATGACTGTTTGTTTTCCTCTAGGAATTCGAAATGGATGGTCATACCCCTTGGTCTTCTGCCTCCTCATTTATTTATCCAACTCAATTTAAAATCATAATAATATGTACAAAATTTGATGCTACAGTGGGATTTTGTCTTTTCCTTATGATACTTGCCTTTGCATCACAAACAATAAAAAATTAATTACAACATTTACATTCACATTTTTAATTACATATTTCAATTTCACTCAGCTCTTTTTCTGGATTTTGGCTTTACTGGATTTGTATTTTCCTGCTGTTGTTAAGAACCTATTCTACATACACTTTCTTCACTGTCATCTACATATTCCTTGTTTTCTGTGCTTATTCACCTGTCCAAATCATTCCTATACATATTCCTGTCAAACCTGTAATCTCTGTGGATCTCTGCATGCTCTCCTCTTCTTTTTTTTCATAATTGCACTCAAGTTTCATGCCCAATCATTTCCCAAGTCCGAGCAATCTCACAATCTCTGCTTTGTTCTACGCTGGCAGTTTCAATGCTTAAATCTAGAGTGTTAATAAATCAACCATATTCAATATTTCACTTAACTGTGTGTAAATGCATCCCAAAATTTCATTGTCCAATCATTTTTCCAATCTGGGCACTCTCGCATGTTCTCTTTATTCCACGCTGGCAAACTTAATAAAAACAAGTCTGGTCATTTTTAATATCTCAATTCTTCAGTTATAATCCGACTGTCTATTCCGTATACATATGCGCCTCCATCTAAATAGATGCTCTATGTCAACTCATATATTCAGCATTCTTTAATTACCGAAAACGTTATACCAGAGTCCAACAGTACTCGGCGTTCTTTTATTTATTCGCAACCTTAATATATATCAATATATGGTCACACCTTCGTCCTTATTAATTCATAAACTTTAATATATATATTTGATTTGGGCCCACACACCCACAACAATTATATATGTAATTCGTCCACGTGAATGACCACCAATATTAAACTTTGATCGACTCTTTTAACATACTCTCGAACCTTATATTAAGATTATAATACGTCGAAAACATTAATAAACCGATTCATTATATATGACTCCGCCAGGCCCCACAATTCAGTCAAACGACCAATCCACGGAACGCACCGTACCTGGCTTAATCTCCGTGCACTTTTATTAAACCTCGTGCATCTTCGTTCAATGATCTCCGTCCGATGCTCCTCCGCCAGATCGACGGTTTATATCCATTTCGCTCGGCGTCTTTGGTCGATGTATAACGCGCAAAATTGCAAGTTAAACGGTGGCTTCCAATACCGCCTATGCCACGTGTCACGAAGTCTATGGAATCGCTGCGATTTCTGCAAAACCACCTTACGGTCGAAAGGTGGTGCGGAATTGGGAAATCTGCCTCCGTGAACCCGCTCGTGGTTTCAGTCCCCTCACGGTTCCTCCGGTCAAGGTTCCGGTTCTCCCTGTGCTCCAGGTTCTGTTCTTCGTTCAATTATATATATATATATATTTTTCGATTATGGTTCCGTTCCATTCACACTGTACATTTGACTGTGGTTCTGCCTCCACTCTTACTGCAGTCAATACACGGTTTCTTGTTATAAAAGGTTCTTTTATATTCTGACGCAGAGTTCCACCATACATAACACGGTTTCGTTTATTCTTATGCAGAGGTTTCTTATGCATTTATTATAAATATTCTGCTACAGGGTCTCATTCATACGGAATTCTCGTCACAGGGTTTGTATATCCTCCCCACAAGTACATACAGTTTGGACACCATTTCTACACATTATCATACATTCTTCTTCCTGAATATACAGGCAGATTCTTAGCTTGATTTACAGGGTCCGGCTTCTACAAGAGCTTGCAGGAATTTCACCAATAAATTCACAATTACAAAGGTCCTCTCCATACAGAATTAAACAACAAATGCACAGTTACATTGGGAAAATTTCCTCATATGATTCGACCAAGAACACATAAAGTCACACATGGAACTTATTCACAATTCTTCATAAACAGATATATGTATATATGTTGCTTGTACTCCAGCCTTCTTCTGCCATTTAAGCAATACTCCAGCTCATCCCCAAGCATATTAAGTCTTTACCACATGGTTTTAGTCTTCAGTCAAAGTCTATGCCATACAGACTCAATTAATGAATAATTGCTCAATAATTCATCTGCAAACTGTATTACACCCCTAATTCATGAATAAACCTCTGTATTACACTCCTTCAGGCCTTTTCAACTCCACCGCTCTGTCTCTAATTCCTTTGTTGCTTCTGCTTCAATTCCTCTATTCCTTTTGCTGCCTCTGCTACCTCTCTGTCTCTTTTGCCTTATGGATAGTTTAGGTGCTGCTCCTATCTTTACCTTTGCTATCTCCTTTGCCATCAATGACAACATTTCCAATAGTCTCCCCTTTTGGCATTGATGGAAACATACTTCCTCTGCTTGCCTTTTGAAAGCCCCTTTTTGTTTTTCCTCCCCATTTGACATCAATGGAAAAGGGTTGCTCATTTCCTGGTTTTCTTTCTGCATTTCCTCTCTCTGAGTTATGTTTAGGCCCTCTTCTGCTGACTTTGTACCATGCTGCTCTAGACTGATGTACAAGACTTGTTGAGAGAACACTTTGAGGATTATTGGACTTGAATATATACTGTAAATTGGTACAGTCCAAAGCACAGTCTCCTTTCACTAGTATAAGGCTGAAAGTGAGGATAATGTTCCTTCATAGAACACATTGTACCAGCTTTATCTAATCAGAGATGTATGATTGGATAAGGCAGTATCTTTCAATATTAGAGGCCAACTGACTTTCCTTCTTGTACAATGTATTTTCAAAATAAACCCTTCAATGTATTGGTCAGTTTCACTTATCAGCTTTGCAGTTTTATTTATGACATAATGGTATGTATGTCAATAATCAATCTCTCTTTAAAGGTGGATTACCAGTAAATCCTTTGTGCTGATGTAGGATTTAGATGATTTAAAAAAAAAATTGAGCTTTAGATGGTAATCACAACTAGTCCTTCATTATTTAGATATTTTAACTATTCTATCATGATTATTTCCAACAAAAACATCTTCAAGTTGTTTAATTTATATCTTAGCTAACAAACTTAACCCAGTTTATGAACAATTTTCAGAAAGAGGCCTTGAAGATATATGTACTAAATTCAGGAAGGCATGCAATTATATATATAGAAACAGATACTGCTGCAGTGCATAATATAATCCTTCAAGTGTAAACCTAATGCTGATCCTTTAGCACTTCTACTGACCTTTTCATGCTGAATGTAGATAATCCTGGGAATTTTACCTTGATGCATTCTTGCCATAGTCCTTTGATCCTATGGACCTGTATCATATTGCTGCTCCACTGATAATGCTTGGTAATCTGTTGATAAGCATGTTGCTTGTACCTAACCATCAATTGATATTATCTTGATAAACCATGCTGAGATTTCACTTTTAGCTTGCACATTTACCCTTAGTTTCTACTATTGATCTTTTCACTGTTCACACCAACCACCATCAATATATTGAATTGGACCTTGGCATCATTAACCTGCTACTTATTCTGTCATCCTGATTTGAAAGAATGTCACTGCATTTTATTTTCTATGACAGTTCTAGAATCATTGTTGCTTTATATACCAATTCAACTGTTCTGACATGATGATCTTTGTGAAGACATTTTCAATTTCTTTGCTTGGAATCTTCAAGGGCAGAACACTCTCTTAATTGTACTCCTCCAAGGGACATTTTCATAGATGAAGGAAGTAAGGATATTGATGATGACAGGCACTTTTCTTACTCAATCTTCTTAATGTGATTCATGTCAATTCTAGCAATATGATACACAATGTGATCTTCATTCAAGGTGTTGATGTCTGCTTCCTATTACCATGGCTTTTTGTTGCCTTCTCTTCTTTCATCAATCTATCAGTTAATTAGAACATCAGATAATCTTCTTCCTCTGTAGTTCTCTGTTAGAGGAATTTCCTTTCACTTCCTGATCTCATAGCTGTTCTTATTTCATGGAGCTTTTCTTAGACTACTTTTTGTGTGGACTACATATGAACTACTCTCCCCCTGAGATGCTGCTTCATATCTATAACTGGTTAGATATTTGCTTTGTTTCCTAGAGCAGCTCCTCCTGAGACTATGCTAGATTCATTATGTTATGGAGATAATAGGCTCCCCCTTTCTCTTTTCTTTCCATACTTTATTGGGGTTCTTCATGATGACTGCTCTTCCTTTTGATTCATAGTTTTGATTGATCTTTTTTTATTTCATCATATGTCTAGAGTTCTTTAAAATATATGGCAGATTACAGTCCTTTGCTTTGTGGCCAAGCTTGAGACATACATAACATCTTATTTGACCAAGGTGCATTTGAGCTGATGTATAATATTTTGTTCCTCTTCTTGAATACATTTTACAATCAACAATTTTATGTCCAAAATTATTGCATGCATAACAGTAGCCATGGAAATTATTTGTGTACCTGGTGAAAGATTGTTCTTTCCATTTGCTTGCTTGAGGGATTCTTCTCTTTTGCTGCATCCTTTGCTGATTGGACTGGATTGGCTTTGTCTTGCAATATGCTGCATTATGTCATTGTTTGCGGCAGGGAAAACATGTGTTATTTTTCATAGGAGGGAGGAACCTCCTTTGACATCTTCCGAATTTGTTCAATACATCCTTAGGAGCATATGAGCCTTCAGCAATTGATCGTTTCATCCTCTCATTCTCTGTTCTTTCATGTTGCTGATTGATTATGTTTATTTCTTTACAGCTCATGTTCATGCTGGCTTCTGCTTCTATAGTAGTTTGTTGAGCTTCTTCACTGTTCTTTACAGCTTTTACAAAAATGATTTTCTTGTTGTCTTCAACCTTGGACTTACTGGTTTCACCTTCATACCCTATCCCAGTCTTTATGATAGGTGACCTTTGTGCATTTAGAATCTGGTCCAACTGTCCAGACCCTTTCATTAGAGGTGTATTCATTAATAGTTCTCTTTGGGATTTTTCTAAGTTCTTTCTTAGGCTTACTGTTTCTTCTTCCAATTTTTCACATTCCTGAATTTTCTCTTTCATTTGTTGCAGCAGAGTGTCTTCTATTTTATTTGCCTCTTCAAGCTGTGTCTTCAGGCCAATAATTTCTTTCCTATCTTCATATTCTTTCTTATCACATATTTGTACCAATCTCTTAAGGTCTTTGTTTTCATTCTTCAATTTTTCTATTTCAGTCAGAGCTGTGTCAAGTTTGGGTTTTTCTTCAGTTGCAATTTCTTCATGGCTCTTACTACCATTCATACTAGCAGGTACCTCATTTGATTGAACATCTTCTTTTTGACATGAATTTCTCTTTTTATTAATTTTCTTTTCCTTCTTGACAATGCAGTCCTCTGTGTCTACTCCATGCATGAAATGCAATCTGTCCCAGATTTATTTTGCTGAAGTTAAATTCATTATTAACTCAAGATCCTTGTTATGAAGATTGTTATATATCACACATTTTGCCTTGGAATTCCTCTGTTGTTCTTTCACTGAGGGTGAGTCTTTGCAGTAGCCATCACAAACAAGCTTTCATACCTCAGGTTCATCGGCCATTAAACCTGTCTTAACCTTATCTCTCCATTCAGGAAAGTTTGTTGTATTTAGCACAGGTACATTTTGATAGTCCATGACTCAACCAGATCTCCTTCAAGCTATTAAGCTTTCACCAAAGGAACCTGCTCTGATACCAATTGTTTAACCCTTAGTTAAACTGAGAGGGGGGGGTGAATCAGTTTAACACATACATGGTCTTTTAAAACTTTTCTCTTAAAACTTATTTACACCTTCACTTCATGATCAACTTAATATGTGAGCAATATTTATTAGTGAGCAGCAATATCAAACAGATTTGTTAATGTAACAGCAGTCTTAATATGTGAGCAACAAGTATTAAGAAGATTAGATAAACCAAATCAACACATAGACATCATGCACAGAGACACCAGATATAAGTGGAAACCCATGAAGGGAGAAAACCACATCTTATTATTGTTGTGATGCAAAGGCAAGCTCCAACTCCCTCTCACCACTGATTTTCTGTAGGCACTAACCTACAGGAGGCTCCTACCTCGATTCTGCAAGCTACAACTTGCAAGGAAGCTCCAACTCCCATTAATTTTCTGCAGGCAGCAACCTACAGGAGGCTCCAACCTCAGTCAGCTCCAACTAACACTTTATCAAGCTACAACTTGATGTGGAAGCACCAACTCCCATCTATTTTCTACAGTCACCAACCTACAGGAGGCTCCAACCTCAGTCAGCTCCAACTGACATCTATCAAGCTACAAGTTGATAGGGAAGATCCAACTTCCTTACTCTTTCAAAAGAGAAACACTTGCTGATTTACCTTGAATATCAGCTCTGTTCTGTTCCATCTGCTCTGTTGTTCATCTATTCTCATATCTGCCCTGTATCATCTCTGCATCTTCTCAGATTCTCTATCAGCTTCTCCTTCTTCTCTGCTCAGCCCCTCTTTCTTCTCTGCTTCACTGCTTCATTTCTGCATTCTCTTCAGTCACTCTCTCTCTCACTTCTAACTCACATTTTGCATATCAAAATGATATTACTTATAGAAATCCTCACATGACTGTTTGTATTCCTCTAGGAATTCGAAATGGATGGTCATACCCCTTGGTCTTCTGCCTCCTCATTTCTTTATCCAACTCAATTTAAAATCATAATAATATGTACAAAATTTCATGCTACAGTGGGATTTTGTCTTTTCCTTAGGATACTTGCCTTTGCATCACAAACAATAAAAAATTAATTACAACATTTACATTCACATTTTTAATTACATATTTCAATTTCACTCAGCTCCTTTTCTGGATTTGGCTTTACTGGATTTGTCTTTTCCTGCTGCTGTTAAGAACCTGTTCTGCATACACTTTGTTCACTGTCATCTGCATATTCCCTGTTTTCTGTGCTTATTCACCTGTCCAACTCATTCCTGTACATATTCCTGTCAAACCTGTAATCTCTGTGGATCTCTGCATGCTCTCCTCTTCTTTTTTTTCATAATTCCACTCAAGTTTCATGCCCAATCATTTCCCAAGTCCAGGCAATCTCACAATCTCTGCTTTGTTCTACGCTGGCAGTTTCAATGCTTAAATATGGAGTGTTAATAAATCAACCATATTCAATATTTCACTTAACTGTGTGTAAATGCATCCCAAAATTTCATTGTCCAATCATTTTTCCAATCCGTGCACTCTCGCATGTTCTCTTTATTCCACACTGGCAAACTTAATAAAAACAAGTCTGGTCATTTTTAATATCTCAATTCTTCAGTTATAATCTGACTGTCTATTCCGTATACATATGCGCCTCCATCTAAATAGATGCTCTATGTCAACTCATATATTCAACATTCTTTAATTACCGAAAACATTATACCAGAGTCCAACAGTACTCGGCGTTCTTTTATTTATTCGTAACCTTAATATATATCAATATATGGTCACACCTTCATCCTTATTAATTCATAAACTTTAATATATATTTGATTTGGGCCCACACACCCACAACAATTATATATGTAATTCATCCACGTGAATGACCACCAATATTAAACTTTGATCGACTCTTTTAACATACTCTCAAACCTTATATTAAGATTATAATATGTCAAAAACATTAATAAACCAATTCATTATATATGACTCCGCCAGGCCCCACAATTCAGTCAAACGACCAATCCACGGAACGCACCATACTTGGCTTAATCTTCGTGCGCTTTTATTAAACCTCACGCATCTTCGTTCAATGATCTCCGTCCGATGCTCCTCTGCCAGATCGACGGTTTATATCCATTTCGCTCCGCATCTTTGGTCGGTGTATAACGCGCGAAATTGCAAGTTAAATGGTGGCTTCCAATACCGCCTATGCCACATGTCACAAAGTCTATGGAATCGCTGTGATTTCTGAAAAACCACCTTACAGTCGAAAGGTGGTCCGGAATTGGGAAATCCGCCTCCGTGAACCCGCTCGTGGTTTCAATCCCCTCACGGTTCCTCCGGTCAAGGTTCCGGTTCTCCCTGTGCTCCAGGTTTTGTTCTTCGTTCAATTATATATATATATATATATATATATATATTTTTTTTTTTATTTTTTTTTCGATTATGGTTCTGTTCCATTCACACTGTACATTTGATTGTGGTTCTGCCTCCACTCTTACTGCAGTCAATACACGGTTTCTTGTTATAAAAGGTTCTTTTATATTCTGACGCAGAGTTCTACCATACATAACACGGTTTCGTTTATTCTTATGCAGAGGTTTCTTATGCATTTCTTATAAATATTCTGCTACAGGGTCTCATTCATACGGAATTCTCATCATAGGGTTTGTATATCCTCCCCACAAGTACATACAGTTTGGACACCATTTCTACACATTATCATACATTCTCCTTCCTGAATATACAGGCAGATTCTTAGCTTGATCTACAGGGTCCGGCTTCTACAAGATCTTGCAGGAATTTTACCAACAAATGCACAATTACAAAGGTCCTCTCCATATAGAATTAAACAACAAATGCACAGTTACATTGGGACAATTTCCTCATATGATTCGACCAAGAACACATAAAGTCACACATGGAACTTATTCACAATTCTTCATAAACAGATATATGTATATATGTTGCTTGTACTCCAGCCTTCTCCTACCATTTAAGCAATACTCCAGCTCATCCCCAAGCATATTAAGTCTTTACCACAGGGTTTTAGTCTTCAGTCAAAGTCTATGCCATATAGACTCAATTAATGAATAATTGCTCAATAATTCATCTGCAAACTGTATTACACCCCTAATTCATGAATAAACCTCTGTATTACACTCCTTCATGCCTTTTCAACTCCACTGCTCTGTCTCTAATTCCTTTGTTGCTTCTGCTTCAATTCCTCTATTCCTTCTGCTGCCTCTTCTACCTCTCTGTCTCTTTTGCCTTATGGATAGTTTAGGTGTTGCTCCTATCTTTACCTTTGCTATATCCGTTGCCATCAATGACAACATTTCCAACAAATGGTTGATGTTAATGTAATAATTTTGTATTTAATCAATATAATTTTGCATGCAGTAGTTAAATACTTTGTAATTTTTTTTTTCCAAAGATTAATAGACACCTCTATGAGGATTTCACTATGGAAGAATAATTTTGAAACAACAATAAATGATGGGTGAATGTAAATTACATTGATAGCCACCATAAATGAATAAAGGGAATTGCTGCATTAATAACCATAACAAATACAACAATGATGGAAGAACAACAAGAGGCTATAGAAAAAGTCTTATAGGTGTTTAGTGATGGTTAGACATATATCACTTGACATGCTCATTATATGCTCATTGTGTGTCACATGCATATATCATGTTATATATATCATAATATGGAAGATGAGTTCACTTCACATTAATGGAGATTGAAATAAATTTGAGCCTGTTGATAAACATGATGATTTTTCTTAATTAGTTTGAGATGCACATGTTGTTGTATATCAATAAGATGTTAATGGAATAATATATTACTAGCATACTCATAAGCACGGAAAGATAACATCTATAAAGAAAAGGTTAAAAGAGAACACCGAGGAGAAAGAGGTTAAATTCTGATTATGATTAAATTTTGACAATATGTAAATGTATTGAATACAAAATTAATAATTTATTTAAAACAAGTGGTACAAGGTAATTTAGTGCCTTTTAAGAACACCGAAGAGGAAGAGGTTAATTTTTTATTATGATTAAATTTTGACAATATGTAAATGTATTGAATATAAAATTAATAATTTATTTAAAACAAGTGGTACAAGGTAATTTAGTACCTTCTATTCAAGTTAGAAATTATGAATTTCATAAAACATTATAGCTTACATTATTAATAGTGTAATAGTAACACTCTTAATAAATTTTTTTAAACTGACCATTAGGTACCGATTGAGCTCTGCAACTTTCCTACTCTCTTCATTTTGATTCTCTAAACCTTAATTCCCTAAACGCGCATCCGTGACCTTCTCACTGAAGGTCATTGGTGTTAATCCAAGGGGAGGGGGAAGCCAAAATTCCCAGTAATGAAATGAAATGAAATTTTAACGTCCATGAGACTAATCATAGTCTATGGGACTATGAGTTCCCTATTTTTCGCCCTTTGTATTTCAGTCCTTTTCTTATTTAAATTAATGATGAGCTGACCCAAATTTCCAACAATCCCATCGCTTAAAAGACAATGCCAAGAAACCGATGTTAACATATTCCCATAAATTTCTCTGATGTCTTTGAACGCATCACATTCCAAAACGAAATGTTTTTTTAATTCCACTGCCCTAGATGTGCAAAATGTACACACTCGTTCTTCCCAAGATTCTTTAGGCCTTTTCCACCATCCTGTTTCACACTGAAGTTGATGCGAGTTGGTTCTTAATTGAGAAATAAGAACCTTTTCCCTCCACATAATGTTAGCTCCAATGTACTATTTTTGTTGGAGATCATACTTAGGTTTGAATTCTTCAATGTAGTACTTCTTCTTTCTACCCAAATATTTTCCCCATACCTGTTTATGAAACTTCTCCATAACAAAATTCTTTAGCTCCTTGCTATTTGTGGGACAAGCATTGAGGTAGATATTCCATTTTTGCATCCATGTGTAGTTTTCTCTCATCCATGTTTTCTTTCCTTCACTCATGCCTTCCTTGAAGATAACATTAGGCCATCTACCTACTCCCATTTTCTCACTTCTTTTTAGATATAATATGAGCCGCACCATAGCAATTGCTTCGATGGGAGATTCTCCTGTTTCACTCAACATTATTTCATAAGGTACCAAAATTTTTATTTTGAACTTGCTCATGATCAAGCGTTTTTGGATTTTTTCAATTTGCTTCCTTTTTGAGACATGGGTGCTGCTAGCCCACAATTCACACCCATATAGCATCACTGAACAAACTAGGAGTCCAAAAAGCACTTTAATCATTTTCCAATCCCATAACTCTGCTTCTCTACATTTGTTTTGAAGAGCATATAATGATTTCCACCATCCTAAGATTCTCTTCTTTCTGCAGTCCTCCCAATTAAGTTTGTTTTTGAAATCAATCTCGAGGTATTTGTACTCATTTAATTCTTCAAGAATGTTTCCTTCAAAGAAGAACGTATGCAGCCTCTGCTTCCTTTTATTAGAGAAAATCATTATCTTGGTCTTGCCAATATTGATTTGCATCCACACTGCTCTACAAAAATTCTCAAGGGCATATAAATGCATCTACAATCCATGGGACGATTTAGAAATCAATACAATATCATCAGCATATAAAAGAAGCTTTATCACAAACTCCCCCAACCGAATGTTTCCTTCAAATAACAACGTATGCTATTTCCTTTTATTAGAGAAAATCATTATCTGGATCTTGTTAATATTGATTTGCATCCCCACTACTCTACAAAAATGCTCAAGGGCATATAGGTGCATCTACAATCCATGGGAAGATTTAGAAATCAATGCAATATCATCAACATATAAAAGAAGCTTTATCACAAACTCCCCCAACCGAACACCATCCCCACCTTGCAAATTTAGCCACTCTTTCAATTTATCAATATATAAACCAAAAAGAGTAGGGGGTAGAGGGAAACCTTGCTTGAATCCAATGTCACTTCTAAAGCTTTCTGAAATACCTGCCGAGGTTATAATTTTGACTTTCACCTCTTCATAAAGTCTATGGACAACAACTCTATAATGCACAGGAATTTCAATTTCTTTCATTCTATGCCACGACTTATCTCTAGGGACTGTGTCAAATGCCCTTTTGAAGTCAACAAAAAAATAGAATAATTCTTCTTTATCCCCCCAAACCCTTTCAATAATGTGTCTCAACATGATGTTGTGATCCATTGTAGAATTATTTGGCCTAAAACCTGCTTGTCCTTTTTCCCTCTTTTCTTTTACTTCTGCCCACATAGTTATTCTATTTTCTACCATGCCGTAGAAAAGCTTTGCAAACAAAGGATTGATCATAATGGTTCTATAATTTGAAGGATTATTAATGTCTCCACTTTAAAAAAAGGGTATTGCTAGGCTAGTTGTCCAGTCTCTTGGGAATCCTTGTTGAATGATGTGCGGTACAAGAGTGTTCATTCCCCATTTTAGATACTCTTCTTGAAGTTCAACCAAGTCTTTTGCCTTTCCTGTTTTCAACTTCTTAATTCCAATCTCCACCTCCTGTAATGTGAAGAGATTTGTAGTTGTGTTGAGCCTCAGGGGAGGCTCAACATCTGATTCTTTCTCATAGAGTTGTCTTGCATATTCAAACCAGTGATTGCCTGTAATATTATTTTCAATTTGCTTCTTCCTTGGTTGAAGTTCCTACCAAAAAAGCTTTGGGTTATTCTTGCCTAGATATATTAACTCTTCTTGTCTTGTTTGCATGAACTCATCCTTTTTCCTTTTTAGTATCTCCTTATATAAATTTACATTCATCTTCTCCTTGCCTGTCTTTTTCAAGGTTCTCCTTGCCATTTTTCATTCCTCATCAAACCAAGAATTTACAGGAAAACAATTTGATTATGATTTCCTATTTTTTTCTCTTTTGCACTTCTCAAGTTCCCTTTGAATTATATTTGTTAACTCATGACTATTGAAGGTTTGGAAACCAGTTTTCTCTTTCTGAATTAATCTCTCGAGCATTGTCTTGAATATAGTACAATTTTCTTGTTGTGTCGAGAGGCGCATTCTACAACCCGGTATGACCCCGATGCGTAAGTATGTCGGAAGTCAAAATAAAAAAATAAAATCTATGTCGGCTTAAATAATAACTTACACAAACATATAAATAAGCAGTTAAAAATAAATTAAAAATAAATTTAAACAATAAAAATTTAAAATATGAAGAGTTTTAAGAACACTCAAAAAAGAGATATGGGAAATAAATAAAAATAAAAATAAACGAGAGGTATGGTAAATAAATAAAACCTTTTTTTCTACTTACTCCAGAGGTATGGTAAATAAATAAAAATATAAAAAAACAAAATTAGATGTATGGTAAATAAATAAAACCTCTTTTTATATTTACTCCAAAAACCTCTTTGTATTTACAAAAACTCAAAAAAGAGGTTTTATTTATGTGAATCATATGGGCGAAATACCATGGGACAAATTATTATTAATACCATGGGCCAAATACCATGGGAAAATACTATATTTATAAAAGAGGTATAAAAGAGTAAGGTAAATAAATAAAAATATATCAAATAGGAGTAGAAATCAACATCTAATTATATATGAAGCCTATGGACCAAATTAATAATAATAGCATGCAAAAAAAACATTATTAACCCTAAAATTAATATTAAAATATTAAGATTAATATTATTATAATTATCATTATTAAATTATATATATATATATATATATAAACTCTAGATATATATGGGAGGGAAGAACAAAGACATATGATAGAGGTGGAGAAATAGCGGGAGTGACAAACGAGAGATGGAGATAAACTAAAGGAGAGGGGAGATGAGGAATGAAGAGAGAGAGAGGGAGAGGAGTGAGAGAGGTAGAGAAGGGTAAGAGAGGGACAGTGAGAGGGAGACATAAAGATGGAGGTGGGAGAGAGAGAGGAGAGAGGGAGGGAGAAGGAGAGAGGATTTGAGGGTAGAGAGAGAGAGAGAGAGGGAAGAGAGAGGGAGGTCGGAGAGAAAGGGAGAAAGAGGAAGTATGAGAGGAGGAGAGAGGGAGAGAAGAAGAAATACATAGGGAGTGAGAAGTGGAGAGAGAGGGAGTGACAAGGGAGAGATGGAGAGAGAGTGTGTATGTTTAGGGGTGAGATAAAGAGACATAAAAAGAGTGATGGAGACAAGGGGGAGAGAAGGAGATAGAAGAAGAAAGGGAGGGATATAGTAACATAATTGGAGAGAGAGATAGAGTGATGGGAGAAGAGAGAGAGAGAGAGAGAGAGAGAGAGAGAGAGAGAGAGAGAGAGAGAGTACGAGAGAGAGGAAGAGAGTGAGGGGGATGTGTGTGTGTGTGAGAGAGAGAGAGAAAGTGTTGGGGGAAGAGAGAGGGAGGTAGGAGAGAAAGGGAGAGAGAGGAAGGAAAAGAGAGGGGACTTGAGAGAGAGGAGGAGAGAGGGAGGGAGATAGGAGGAGTGAGGGAGGGAAGAAGAAATACGTAGATATTGAAAAGTGGAGAGAGAGAGGGAGTGACAAGGGAGAGAGGGAGACATTGTGTGTATGTTTGGGGGTGAGATAAAGAGATAAATAAGGAGAGATGGAGAGAATGGAGGAGAGAATTAGAGAGAGAGAGAGAGATCTGGGAGAGAAAGGAAGAGAGAGAGTGGAGAGATGTAAGGAAAGAGAGATGGAGATGGATGGGGAGAGACAGGGGGGTATGAATAAATACATAGAGAGTGAAAGCTGGAGAGAGAGAGAGAGAGAGAGAGAGAGAGAGAGAGAGAGAGTGATAAGGAAGATGGAGAGAGAGGGAGAGAGGATAGCAGGAGGGAAGAGAGATATAAGTGAGGGAGAGGGATGGAAGGGGAAGTGATGGAGAGGGAGGGAAGGGGAAGTGAGGGAGTGATAGATAAATAGATTGGAGGAAGAGAGTGTATGTTTTGGGTTTGATATAGAGATACAAAGGGAGATAGAGATGTAGATGGAAGGTGAAGAGACATAAGAGATAGATGGAGATAGGGAGGGAGGGACAAAGATATTGATAAATATGGAGTGAGAGAGTGTGTGTGTTTGTGGGGGTGAGATAAAGAGTGATGCAGGAGCATCAAGCACCTAGCCAGCAATGTGACATCTTGGTCACATGTTGTGGCTAGTTAGAAATAGAATAGACTTAGAAATAATTTAAATAATATATTTTATTAAATTTGTTATTTATTTTAGGAGAATTGTTAGTTTGTTTTCTATTTAATTAGATTAGGCATAATAATAGAATTGGTTTCTTTCCCTGCGTGGAATAGAACCAAAATAGGGATAAATGCTGAATAATAGGGATGCATTGGTTTGTTGAGAAATTCTAGAAGAATACTATTCTGAGAAGCATAGGTTCTTATATTTTGTATAAATTAGAGAAGCTGGGGATGAATAGTGTGTGGGTGTGTATAAGAGAATCTGAATTAGCTATTGGAATTGCAGAGGGGCAGCTAATGTTTATTAGCCCATGCAATATTCTGTTTTTCCATATATTTTATGAATAAGATTCAATTTTCCTATATATATATTGTATACGTGTCTGACATGTTGCAGGTAGCAGGCGCAGGGATGAAATTGTGACAACGGTTTGTGATTTCAGACAGTGGCATTTGTGTGGATTCTGGGCGTAAATCCACAAGCTAGTTCATTGTGAAGTAGCACACGCAGAAAAAGGATTCTGTGTTGAGTTTGGACGCACATAGAAACAAAATCTGGGTTGAGTTGGCCCTTATGTTGATCAAGGAAGAAGCTGGAGCTACGTTTAATTGTAAAGAGGGAAGCTGTGCACATTATAAAGGCTGTGATTGGAAAATCAAGTGTGCAGTCGTGGTGAATGTTGAACAACGTTAAGAAGTGAGATAACCAGCGAAGCAGCTTGTCAAAGGCAGCGTGATTGAAGGTAACGCAGTCTGGGATCGATTGTAAATTGATTTGATTGTCAGTTGAATTAAATAGTCGTTGCAAGGAAAAGAAATCGATGCGAATGTTCAAACAGTGTCAGGTTTGTTCACCATACACGATTTTGCTATGGTATTCGACTTGTATGAATCTCTAGAATTGATGCAGAGTTAGGCCACAACGTTCTGCGTTGAGAGGCCACGGTTCGTTGTGAAATTCGATGCATGATATGGCACAGTTATAATTGCAATAAACGTCGAAATATATTACGAGTCAATGATGTTGCGAAGGTGAAATGAAATATGGATTTAATAGTTTAAAATATGTTGATATGTGGTTTCAAACCATCGATAGCATTTAAAAAAATCCTTTGTCAACATTGGTATGCGTATGATAGAGTGATAAACCATCGTATATGTTTGTTCAGCTATCATATACGTTGGGTGGAATTTCATGTTGTTCGAATTCTTTAATGAATTCAGATTTTCTATGATGGTCAATGCAGAATTTATGATTATAGCCATCGATTCTTAATCTAAAAAGATATATATGCAATTGCTCCCTAAAGAAAAGCTCAAGTTGTTTCTAAGTGAATTTTGTATGAATGTGATACAATAAAAATCACATTTTATTAATGGAGAAAGCTGCATACTAGAGAGAAAGGGTAAATTATATCCAATCAGTTAAGGCAGTGATTCTGGGATGTATAAAAAGGGGAACATATTGTTATTAATTGCATCTTATTGACATATGTCAGTAGAAATTGTGTAGCGATTTCTTTTGCAGAGTTTTCCTGCATCATTTTGGTATCAGAGCTTGTTAAGCTGTTTTGGAGTATTGCAGAGAATGCCGCCCAGAAGAGGAGCTGGGATAGGTCGAGGGAGACCTATAGCAAACACAGTTTTTCTAGATGAGATCTGGCATTTGATCACGAGACTGGCTACAGTAGAAACCACTCAGAGGAGAGTAGCTGATGGTGGAATTTCCAGTGCCGATGAAGAAGAGACCACTGACGAAGAAGTGGAGGAAGAAAATGAAGCAGCTAAGGTCATGAAGATGCTAGTCAAAGCCAGCAGTCGACCAAGAATAGAATTAAATTTATATGACGGAAGTCTTAGTTTGGAGGTGCTAATGGACTGGATTAGTTCATTAGATAAATACTTCGACTATGAAGAAGTCGATGACAAGAAGAAAGTAAAGTTTGCAGCCACGAGATTGAAAGGCCATGCAACCCTATGGTGGGACGAATTGCAGCTATCAAGGGAGCGAAAAGGGAAGCCCAAAATCAAGAAATAGGACAGGATGGTAAGTAAGCTGAAGCGTAAGTTTTTGTCGAAGGATTACCAATTAAATTTGTTTAGACAATTGCAGAACTTAAAACAGAAAGCGATGACAATCAAGGAATATATTGAATAATTTTATAAGCTGAGTATTAGATCTGGCCATGTTGAAGATGATCTAGAAAAGGTAGCTAGATATATAAATGGTTTAAGGTATGAAATACAGGATGAGATCAGCTTATTGAGTTTGAAGTCGATTGAAGATGCCTATCAAGCAGCCTTGAGGGTGGAGGAAAAACTGTTGTGCAAACAAAACCAGAGGAATAGAGGTAAGAATCCGGCAAAAGAAGGGGGGACATTTGAATCCAAAATTCAACTCTCTCAGAATGAGACGGGGAGTGCAAGCAATAGAGCACCACAAAGAGGAGATTCTGGCTGCGGAAAGTTCATGCATAGAGGCAGAGGCCGAAGAAGAGATGTCCGGTGCTTTGCATGTGGTGAATGGGGACATGTACAATGGGATTGTCCTCATCAGAGATCAGAAAACCAGTGCAACGTGAATGTTGCTGAAGCAAAGGAGGAGATTCCTCAACCTGAAGCTAAAGAGGAACCACCAGAAGCCGGAGAATCTTTGTTGTTGAAAAGGGTATTACTTGAAGAAGCTAAGGAAGCCAAAGAACCAGTTCAAAGAAAGACTTTATTCAGAACTATATGTAAGTCCAAGGGTAAGTGTTGCAAATTGGTAATTGATAGTGGTAGCATTGAAAACCTTGTTTCTATAGAGATGGTGGATAAGTTGAAGTTGGAGAGAACAGTACACCCCACTCCTTATAAAGTATCGTGGCTTCAGAAAGGCCATCAAATTTTTGTAACTGAACAATGTCAAGTTGAATTTCAGATTGGTACTTATAAGGATGTTATTTTATGTGATATAATGCCGATGGATGTATGTCACATATTGCTAGGGAGGCCTTGGCAGTTTGACCGAAATTCCATACATGATGGCAGAAGAAATACTTATACTTTGGAGAAAGATGGGAATAAGCATACACTACTGCCGTTAAAAGCCGAAGCTGATAAAGAAGCACTTGGAAACAACGTTACGTTGATGAATGAGAAGATCCTGTTGCAGGAAGATGAGAAGGGTAAGAAGATGCATTTTGCTAGTGTTGGAAAACCCAAGGTAATTTTAACTTCTACAAATTTAGAAGATTTACCTGAAGAAATTCAGAATTTATTGAATGATTGTGCTGATATTGTTGTGGATAAGTTGCTGCCCATCAGGAATATTAGTCACCATATTAATCTAATACCTAGGGTCAGTTTGTCAAATAAAGTAGCCTACAGGGTAATACAGGAAAATGCCGAAGCTGGAAGGCAAGTGCAAGAGTTGATGGATAAATGGCTAATCAGTGGAAGCCTTAATCCATGTGATGTGCCAACAGTACTCAGTGTGAAGAAACAAGTTGAAAGGCGCATGAGTACAGATTCTAGAGCCTTATATAAAATCACCATCAGGTTGATGAATGAAGTTTTGGAGGAAAATGCAGTCTCTAAAGAAGAGTTGAAATTAGATCCAAAGAAAATCCAAGTAGTTGTGAATTGGCTAACTCCTAGAAGCATATTTGAGGGAGATGTCAAAAGTAGATGGCAGGAATGCAGTAGCAAAGAAAAACAACTAGCAGATATGAAGAGGTGGAAAAAGGAATTCCAAGCAGGTGACTTAGTCATGTATTGCAGATTGGTACCTATACTAAAAGCCAGAAGAAGAACCACAAGGAGACACCATAACAGACGAAAGCCCAAAGCAGGAAAAAGAAAAAAGAGAGCGCTAAAGAAAACTAGGAGTCAGACCCATTATCAGTATTTGATCAAGTGGAAAGAGCAACCAGTAGAAGACGCCAGCAGAGCTACAGAGATTGGGGATCAACTCCAAACTACTACAAGATCAGTTTCCTTCCCCGGGAGTCTGATGCAGGAGCATCAAGCACCTAGCCAGCAATGTGACATCTTGGTCACATGTTGTGGCTAGTTAGAAATAGAATAGACTTAGAAATGATTTAAATAATATATTTTATTAAATTTGTTATTTATTTTAGGAGAATTGTTAGTTTGTTTTCTATTTAATTAGATTAGGCATAATAATAGAATTGGTTTCTTTCCCTGCGTGGAATAGAACCAAAATAGGGATAAATTCTAAATAATAGGGAGGCATTGGTTTGTTGAGAAATTCTAGAAGAATACTATTCTGAGAAGGATAGGTTCTTATATTTTGTATAAATTAGAGAAGCTGGGGATGAATAGTGTGTGGGTGTGTATAAGAGAATCTGAATTAGCTATTGGAATTGCAGAGGGGCAACTAATGTTTATTAGCCCATGCAATATTCTGTTTGTCCATATATTTTATGAATAAGATTCAATTTTCCTATATATATATTGTATACGTGTCTGACATGTTGCAGGTAGCAGGCGCAGGGATGAAATTGTGACAGTGGTTTGTGATTTCAGATAGTGGAATTTGTGTGGATTCTGGGCGTAAATCGACAAGCTAGTTCATTGTGAAGTAGCACACACAGAAAAATGATTCTGCATTGAGTTTGGACGCACATAGAAACAAACTCTGCGTTGAGTTGGCCCTTACGTTGATCAAGGAAGAAGCTGGAGCTACGTTTAATTGTAAAGGGGGAAGCTGTGTTCATTATAAAGGCTGTGATTGTCAAATCAAGTGTGCAGTCGTGGTGAATTTTGAACAGCGTTAAGAAGTGAGATAACCAGCGAAGCAGCTTGTCAAAGGCAGCGTGCTTGAAGGTAACACAGTCTGGGATCGATTGTAAATTGATTTGATTGTCAGTTGAATTAAATAGTCGTTGCAAGGAAAAGAAATCGATGCGAATGTTCAAACAATGTCGGGTTTGTTCACCATACACGATTTTGTTGTGGTAGTCGACTTGTATGAATCTCTGGAATTGATGTAGAGTCAGGCCACAACGTTCTGCGTTGAGAGGCCACGGTTCGTTGTGAAATTCGATGCATGATATGGCACAGTTATAATTGCAATAAACGTCGAAATATATTACGAGTCAATGATTTTTCAAAGGTGAAATGAAATATGGCTTTAATAGTTTAAAATATGTTGATACGTGGTTTCAAACCATCGATAGCATTTAAAAAAATCCTTTGTCAACATTGGTATGCAAATGATAGAGTGATAAACCATCGTATATGTTTGTTCAGCTATCATATACGTTGGGTGGAATTTCATGTTGTTCGAATTCTTTAATGAATTCAGATTTGCTATGATGGTCAATGCAGAATTTATGATTATAGCCATCGATTCTTAATTTACAAAGATATATATGCAGTTTCTCCCTAAAGAAAAGCTCAATTTGTTTCTAAGTGAAGTTTGTATGAATGTGATACAACAAAAATCACATTTTATTAATGGAGAAAGCTGCATACTAGAGAGCAAGGGTAAATTATATCCAATCAGTTAAGGGAGTGATTCTGGGATGTATAAAAAGGGGAACATTTTGTTATTAATTGTATCTTATTGACAGATGTCAGTAGAAATTGTGTAGCGATATCTTTTGCTGAGTTTTCCTACATCAAAGAGAAAAAGGAGATATGGAGGGAAATATATATATGTATGGAGGGGAGAGAGAGGGAAGAATATTTATTGCAATAGATGCATTGATTTCAATGTATATGATGATTTATAATACTATTTGATTTCTTGAACTAGATGCATTGATTTTAGTGTAGATTTTGATTTCTAATGATATTTGATTACTTGCACTAGATGCATTGATTTCAGTGTAGATGGTGATTTCTAATATTATTTGATTGCTTGCACTAGATGCATTAATTTCAATGTAGATGTTGATTTCTAATTATATTTGATTGCTTACACTAGATGCATTGATTTCAATATATATGATTTCTAATCCTATTTGATTGCTTGCACTAAATGCATTGATTTCAATGTAGATGGTGGTTTAGAATCCTATTTGATTGCTTGCACTAGATGCATTGATTTTAGTGTATATGTTGGTTTCTAATACTATTTGCTTACTTGCACTAGATGCATTGATTTTAGTGTATATGTTGATTTCTGATTTGATGTAATTGGATGCATGATGGTACATTAATTTTAAAGTCATTGGATTAATAGTGTGCATTGATTTTAGTGTAAGCACAAAAAATTATTGACAATGTAGATTTATTTTTGTGTTATAGTAATTAAACCTAATAATATTGGAGAGTAAGAGAGACAAGGTATGATTTTTACTACAACAACTCGAGCTAAATATTTAAATGGTTTATGATTTCAACAGTCTTTTCATATAATCGATATGAAAATATGACAAAACTAACAAGAGTGACAATAAGAATAGTAGAAGAAAATAGTTTGTGATTGATCACAATGAAGACTATTTGTAATTTATTACATTCTTATTATTCACATTTTCTATCATTCAATATTATTACATCATCACTTTGCATTCAAAAGTTTTATTTCATCATTTTTCATCATTAAAGTTATTTTACAATATTTATCATCTCAACAACTGAGGTAACTAAGAAAATTTAAAATTAAAATGAATCGATAATATCAAACATATTTAGCATATTTAAAATGTTTATATTAATATTAGATGTATTTACATATTATTGATAAAATTAATTATATGTTCCTCATATTATCGATATATTTTCCTTGGCCGCACATGACTGAAACCAGCCTAGATCCATCTTAACTCTAGATCTATCAAGCACCGAGAGGGATCAAATCTCTCGAGGTGCAATCCTTTCCTCAAGTTTTGCACTCAAGAAGAGATTTCCACCTCAAGATATTTGATCCCTCTTGCTGCTTGATAGATCCAAAGTTAAGATGGATCTAGGCTAGTGTTAGAAATTTTTTTCCCCTTGGCAGTGATTTCCGAGAGCATTGTGTTTTTCCCTTATGTTTCCTTTATTCTACCCATGATAACTTCATACAAATTGGGTTATAGTCTAATTTTAGGTCCCAATTATGCTCTCTAGTCTTAACTTCGTCTATCTTTTCTATCAAGCTTTGTGAACAAATGACATAATCAAAGACACTTGCCCCATTGTATGTGTTTCAAGTGAAGTTCCCAGACCTTTTCCATCTATCTAGACCATTGCAAATAATTAAGTTTAAGCCCCACACAGTGTAAGCAATTCCTCTCCAAAATGATTGACAACTTTATCATCTTCTGAACATCTCACCCATTGGGGATTCTCCTCTTTAGTGAGCCAAATAGGATTATGATCCTCTTTGCAACAAAGAATACTATCTTACTGATTTTTTGTTCTAGCATTAAAATCGCCCACTAAAAGCACTTCTCCCCGCTGATAGTACGCGAAAATACCTTGCTTTAAATCTGCATACATATCCTTGTTGTCTAGCCCCTTATTTTTGTAAGTTTTTGAGACTTGAGGGGCAAAATAGCATGTTGCAATTCTTATGTCATTCTCATTCTCTGATATTTTGAACCATAAATTATTTTCGTCTTCTTTCATCAACTGAATGTGACGACCTTCCTTTTATTTCACTAAAATTAGTATTCACCCATACCCTTTTCCATTCTCTGCTACCTTGTTCCAAACTGCTAACTTCAAATAACCGTCAAACACAGGAGTTTTGCAACCATCATTTTCATGAGTTTCCGTGAGACAAATTATGTCACTACCTTCCGCAATAGGCTCCAACCTAGGTCCCCTCCTCCAAGGCTAGCCTCTACAATCCCAAAAAACTGAACTTAGGTAGACCTGCATAGGATTTGACTGCTACGCAGTTTGACACATAAGACTCAACTTTGAGTCTTCACCCCTTTCCATCCATGTTGCTCTTGTTGTTTTCCTCCCTATTATCAAATTCTCTATTTTTTCTTTACTGCCAGCTTGCTGCCCATTTTTGTCCTGAGTCCCAAACATTGCAATAATTTCTTTACCATTGTACAACCATGCCCTTTTCCCTTCATTTCTTGCTGCCCTAATTTTCTTCACTTCTTCCCTTCTCTCCTCTTGTTGTTTTCTGGTTAAATCTTCATCAAGGAAGAAGTGTGAGCCTTTCAAGAGTTTCTTTTTTCTCCAGAGATAGTTTTTGTCTTGCACCGTCACCATGGTGACTTTTATGGGATGAGACCTCTCTTCACATATCTTTCCCATCCTCCTTGCTTGGCAAATTTTCCCCTTCCAATGTAGTTTCTCTTTCAGAAAATCCCTTGTCAAATTGAGAGTACTTTCATTCTTCCCATAATCTCTTATTCCTCTGATAATAAAGTTTATTTCCTTGTCTTTTATTTCTTTGTGTTCTCTTTTCTGTGCCCTACGAGCACTTGCATCTTCTTCTTCCTCTGTCCTTATGTAACCATTAGCGTCTTCAACTCTATCTTTGATTTCTTTTGGACCGTATTCCTCGTTGTTCTTTTTTGTCTTCTCTTTTGAAAGCTCTGTCTGTTGAGATACTTGTGTATTACCTGAGTTGCTTTATAAATTATCACATCCTTGTTTGTTGCCCTTGATCCTGTCATGGTTTTCCACGTTGTCTTCATGCTTTGTCATTCTTGTTTTCTTATCTCTAGAGCCTCTTGTAACATTGTTACATGTTCTTTTGAAATTCTATTATCTTCCATTAAACACTGATTTGCAAATGTGATCTATGAAATTTTACAGTCCCTTTCCTGTTCTTTGGCTTCCAAACTCTCCAGCCTTGTCTTGGCCCTTATCAGTTCTTTGACATAGATATCTGATGACCAAGTAAGAGGTGTGGATGTGGGGTTGTAAATTGTTGACTTTTTATTATTATTATTTTTATTTCTCTTATTTATTTTCTTTCTCTGGCACTGTTTTCTTTTTCTCTGTCTTTTTCCTTGTTCCCATTTGAGGCGAGCATGCCTATGCCTTAAAATGCCTGATATTGCTTTGCATTTACCCAAATCCACTTTCCTGTTTTATGTTGAAACAATTTTGACCTGACCTAAATGTTTGGTTTCCACATAACCTGATCTTTGCATGCCATTTTAACATTTTCTATTGATTTTCTTTCCTTGCTTTCCATTTTAAGATGAGAAAATCATCCAATCAGAAAGCATCTTCTTTATCCAGTGCCACTGCGAACTGGTTTAGGTTCCATTTTTTTCATATATATATTTTTGCATCTCCTCTCCCACAATAACTGCCAGTGCATTGTGGTGGGTTTCAAATGGTGGATTGAATGAGCACCCATATAACTCCCCTTATACTGCTAGAATAACTGACTTCTTCGGCTTTCATTTCAAGTGTTTCATCTCTTGTCCTTCCTCAACTTTTCCATTGTTGTTTCCTTTGTCATCCCATATATCGAACAAAGCACTATTTACCTTCTGATCGCTCTAAACAAGCTTCAGACTTGGGATTTTTGTAGGAGGAGGCTTAGTCTTAGGCGACTGCTTCTTCTTCTTTGAAGTCGGAATAGGAATGGTGAAGGGATTATTTTGCAGTGCTGTCATATTGAAGAACCTTGCTCCTGTGCTTCTCGATATTCTTAATAATTGAATAATTTTTGGATTTGTCCAATAAGAAGAGGGAGTTGCTGCTAACATCAGTGAGGGGGCCACCGTTGTGAGCGTCTTTGTCGGCCTGGAAAAAGAAATTTTTGACATCGGCAGTGCTGATGTTGCTCCGCTATGCCTTCTTGCCCTTCCTTGATGTATTTGGGATCCCCATTGTCGAGTTTTCACTTGCTCTGCCGCGCCACATGTTAAAATATGAAAATTAATGTAAATAAAGTAATTCTGGGAAAATTTAATTATTACCTGTTAGTTGGTTGTATAACGAAATGAAGTTAGAATAATGAAATAGCCCAGGTTAAATTGGATGGCCCAAGAGGCTTGTAGAAGTGGAGAATCATTTTGTTGATTAATAGAGTTTCCAATCCATTTCCCTGTGGAGGTTTCCTTGACACCCTGTCAAGGTTTTACCATGCATATTTGTACATTTACCTATGTGTGTTTATCTTTCAATTTTTCATTCAATTTCATAGATTTATTTCTTGTTTTATAACTGCTAGGAATAATAAATGGTATCAAAGCTCTGGAAGACAAAGAGATCTACACAATATATTTTCTGTGGTTTTGATCATGCATGCTATGAATAGCCAAAGATCAAAGGGTCTTCCATCAAGAAATTCCCTGGAGAATTACGTGCCCACGTGCAATGTGCCCAATTCGAGGGTTGTCCACAAATTTGTGCCCAATTTCGAGTGCTTTCTAGGCTGCATAAGAAAAAAAAAGGACCGGAGGGTTTGTGGAGGATTCCACGCTGAGCTGAGGTGTCCGGAGAGGCATTGTTGAAATTGGCCTACATGCTGCACGTTGCTGCCAGAAAAGAAAATGCTACTGTCAGGAAAGAAACCTTGTATGTTCGCCTGATGCAAAGTAAGAAATTCCACCGTCAAGGGAAAACAGGTACATTAAAAGTGTTGTCTCTGTCCACTGCGGAGGAAGGAAGCGTCTACTGCCAGAAAGGAAGATAGTGCTACTTGGGTATGCCAATTAAAAAGAAAATTGGTTTAATAATTTTTTTTAAAGAAATTTCTTTAAAGTTAAGGCAATAAAAAAGAATAGAAAGCTTTTTTTTTAAAGGCAGAAAGAAGAGTTTTATAGTTTTTTGTAAAACAGAGTTTTTCTAAATAAGAAAACTATATTGTGTGAGGAGAGAATTGAAAAGGAAAGTTTTTTTTTTAAAGGAAGAAAGAAGAATTTTACAGTTTTCTGTAAAACAGAGTTATTCTAAATAAGAAAATTGTATTAGAAAACTGTATTGTGTGAGGAGAGAATTGAAAAAGGTCTCTGGAAATCTCTGGAAATTTTAACTGGAAAATTATTGAGCAATTTCAGAAATATTTTTTAAAGAAATTTGCAAGAATTATTTTTTATAAGAAACTGATTGGAAGTTGGAAACATAATTAAAAAAAAAAAAAAACCTAGTTGTAAATTTTAAGAAAGAAGGGAAAACTAGGAGGAAGAAATGGCAAAAATGACAAATGCAAAGTTCGAGGTGGATAAATTCACCGGGAAAAACAATTTCTCATTGTGGAAACTAAAGGTTATGTGATTCGTCAGCAATATTATCACAAAGCATTGTAGATGGGGAAAAAGAAAACCCAAGCATGACATCGGGAGGACTTGGATGCCCGAGCTCTCAGTACCATTCGATTATGTGTGACAGATGAAGTTCTCTTTAATATTGTTGGAGAGAGTACCGCTGAAGGGTTGTGGGAAAAACTAGAAACCTCGTATATGACAAAATCATTGACAAATAGAATTTATTTAAAAATACAATTGTGCAGTCTTCAGATGAAGGAGGGTACAAAAATTGCAGAACATTTAAATATTCTTAATACGCTTATTTTCCAGTTGTCAGATATGGAAGTTAAAATGTAGGAAGAAGACAAGGCAATAACCTTGTTGTGTTCTCTGCCCAAGTCATGGGACCACTTCGTAACTTCAATCAGTTTGAACACTGTCGATTCATTAAAATTTGAATCTGTTGTGGGTGCTCTCTTATCCAAAGAAGTACGAAGGAAATGTAGTATTGAGACATTTGCACCAGAAGCCATGGTAGCTAGAGGTCGGTCAAAGGAAAGAGGGGAGAAAGAAAAAGGCTCTTCCAGATCGAAGTCAAAGGGCGGAAAGAAGTGTAAAGCCAAGTGTTGTTATTGCAACAAACTTGGACACCTCAAGAAATATTTTTGGAAATGGAAGGAGTCGGAAAACCATAACAAAGAAGCAAATCAGTTTGATTCAGGTATGGTTGATGAGGTTTTAATTGTTGAAGCTCTCCCTGTTTGTAATGTCTCTCAAGATGTTGAAAATTGGTTATTAGACTCTGGTGCTTCTCATCATATGAGTCCACACCGAAGTTGGTTTACTTCATATGAAACTGTAAATGGTAGTTCTGTATTCATGGAAAATAATGCATCTTGTCAGACTATTGGGATTGGTAATGTAAAAATTAAAATGTATGATGATACAGTTAAAACATTATCTGATGTTAGGCATGTACCTGATCTAAAGAAAAACTTGATTTCCTTGGGAGTTTTGGATTCGAATGGGTATAAATTTACAGGTCAGAATGGAGTGCTAAAAGTCTCAAAAGGAGCCTTGGTTGTTATGAAGCCTGAAAAGATCGAAAATCTGTACAGACTCAAAAGAAGCACTCAAGTTAGTGAAGCAGTTTAATGATGAAAAACAGAAGGTTCTCGTTCATGGCTTCGCATTTGGGCCGTTGGGCGAGAGAGAAAAGGTCTTTAAGACCGATGAACCGTTAAGTCGCTTCCTAATTTGAAATCCCTAGTTGATCTTCAAATATTGTGTGTTTGAAAACAACAAACAAAGCTTCAAGACTAGAAATCATAATAGTAAACAAATTTTAGACTACATTCATTCTGATCTGTGGGGACCGTATCCTACTGTGTCTTATGGAGGTGCATTATATTTCTTAACATTTATTGATGATTTCTCCTGGAAATTTCGGGTCTATATGCTGAAAAAGAAAGTGAAAATATGTTAGATGATCCAAAAATAAATATTATCATAGGATATAAGTTTGAAATAAAATAATTATTAATTATATTAAATTAATAACTATTATTCTAGATTATTTAATAATTTTTAGATATTTAGAAATAGAATTTTAGCATGTTATAACTTTAAAACACGCTTTTCCTAGGCTCTAAGTTAGGAATAAAGTTAGTAGAATAGATAGGAGGTCATTTAATGTAATTGGACACTTGTTATTTAGTAAGTGATCCATAATTAGTGGAAGTTAGGACTTTGAGCTTATAAATAGCTCATTGCAAGAGTGTTTTTGTGGTTCGGGTGTAAACTCTTGCATAATTCCAATGTAATTGTTTTTTTTTCTGATTAATAAAATTACGTGTCTAAGGACACTTTGGCCATTATTGTGGTATCGAAGCTACAATAATGTTGCAGTGGATATGAGGAGGAGGATTCCAGCTCTACAAGTTCTTGGAAAACTCAACTCCATTGAAATTGACCAGAAAATGTTTGGTATGCAATCAATTAAATTTTTTAGAAAAAGAAATTTAATTGTGTTTTATTTCTATTTTTTTTTTAAATCTGAATTATGTTACATGCCGAAGAATTCGTGGTATGCCCATATACCGATATTTGAAACAAGTTGAAGTTTTGTTTTTTCTATTTCAAATTGTTGAGGTGACTGTTTGTAATAGTGTTGTTGCAATAAATAAAAAAAAGGGAGAGCGATGTTAACATAGCGCATCTGCACTGAAGGAGCCGTAGCATATTACTGAAACGCTGTTTGCAAAAGCTGTTTATCAAATTTGCAAACACTATTTACCTATTTGCAAAATCAGGTAGAGAGAGATGCAAATTATGAAAAGCCATATCACACAAACCACTAAGCACTCAATGGTATGTTGGTTAAGGGAGAAGGTCTACATCTATATTTATAGAATCACATAATGCTGACTTTATGTGTGGCTTCAATCTGAAGTTTATATTTCATTCCTCATGCATTTTATTTTCTATAAATTTCATCCAACATATATTATCAAATGTCTCATTCGCCCATGGTGTATCAAATTCGATGAGAAAAATATCAAAACAAAAAACTTAAAATTATGGAAACGACGTATTGCAGTGAATGCGATTTGTTGCCGTCTTCGAAAATTCCAAAGAGAGGAATGCACATATGACTCATTTCAAATATATATATATATATATATATATATATATATTTAACACATTTTCAAGTGTTGTTCTTGCATTCTTATCACAGCGTTTAACGCTGTTTAACGAGTTTGCAAGTGCTGAAGGAAAAAACTGTATAACGGATCGACCATCAACCAAATTTTAAAAACCGATGGTTCTACATAGAAAATGAAAGTTATGCAGAATTGGTTGAACAAATGTTTGAATTTTTCATTAATTTCCAGTGAATATGAACATAGCATTACGTTTTTTGAATATCTGGACGGTGAACACAGCATTTGCGTTTTTAAATATCTCAATGTTGACCACAAAAATTGCGTAAGACAATTGTTGACAGTTATCTCAGAAGACAAATGCCCGAGCAGAAGCGAAAATTGGCATGTGTGATGCTTTGTTGTCGTGGACGTTGGAAATCACTTCTCCATAGGGTTCGATGATATGCCACAACACTGCAACAAATCTATACAATCTAGTGTTACCAACCAATCTAAAGAGCGCTGATTAAGGTAGACTTTGAAATTACAATTTTTTTTTTAATTGTAATTGGGATCATAAGGTGGCATAGCACTTTATAGTTGGAGGAATAAGTAGATTTTTTTTTTTAATTTTTTTTTTAAATTTTTTTTTATTTTATTTTTATATTTTATTTTAATTTTTAGTTTTTTATGTAATGTTATTGAAATTTTTTTGGAGTAATAAGGATTTTTTAATTTGGAGTAATAAGGTGATTTTTTGTAATTTGTTTCTGGAGTGATATTGTAACTCAAAGTAATTTTACTTTGAGGGGGGGGGGGGTAACTTTTTTTTTACCGATTGTGCAAGAGCATCATTGTAAAAGTCAAATTTTGAAAGTTACCTTGTAATATTTGAGAAATTGACTAGAGCCAAGTGCAAAGCTCAGTCATTTTTCTCCTGTTTTGACGACTATTCGAGGGTCAAGGCCAAGCCCCGATAGATTGTTTTTTTGTGTTGTGTGTTGCATGTTGTGTTGACCATCTTGATATTCTTTGGAGCTTGATTCGTGGCGTGAAGTTTAAACACTACAATGTCTAAGTTGATTAATTTATTTTCTGATTCCGACAAACTTGAAGGCTCAAAATATTACAAAACATGGCAACGCCTCATCGGAAGCACTCTCATTTACAATGAATTGTGGCATGATATATGCGATGGATATGTTAAGCCAAATAAACCTATAGATGCAGTTGCACTAGCAAAATGGGAAGTTAAAAATGCCAAAGAATTATCTCTCATTAAATCTTCTGTCAATGATGAAATGTATGTCCATATCGAAAATGTTAAATATGCATGGTTTTCTTTGAGAACTTTTAAAGAATTGTTTGATACTCAGCCTAAATAAAAAAGAGTTGACCTACAATTAAAATTGTTGCATCAAAAATTGACTGAAGAAGGAGATATTCTTGAATACATCTCCAGACTTAAGAATATTAAGCAGGAAATTGTTAATGCTGGTTTTCAAGTAGTAGATGATAGTTTTATGGTCACAATTTTAATTTTTGGACTTCCTTCTTCCTACACACATTTTTTGGAAACTCTACAACTAACTGGAAAGTTAGAAAAGCTAAAGTTTGATGAGCTCTGCGAAATGTTGACTCAACATGATAAAAATTTTGGGAAGAAAAATAAAGTTGGTGAAGATGTTTTTCTCACAGAGGCCAATACTAGTAACTCATCAAATGATAGTTCTAGAAGCAGAGGCAGTGAAAATTTTAATCAGAATCAAGCAGCACATAATGTACAAAGTCAAGGAAAAATCCAAAGCAGAGGCAGTGGCAACAATTTAGGGAGAAGCAATTTTCAAGGCAGAGGCAACAATCAAGGAAGAGGTTATTTTCAAGGCAGAGGAAATAATAATCAAGGTAGAGGACAACCTAAAAACAAAAGTCAAAGCAGAGGCAGAGGCCAGTCTCAAGGAAGAGGAAGAGACTTAAGTCAAGTTGTGTGTCGAAGATGCAACAAAATTGGCCATTATACTGCAGATTGTCACACATCTATCAATAAAATTTCCAAGTTTCAATAGCCTTCAGCACAATTTTCAAATGATCAAGATGGTAATGACTCAGAATATGTCTTCACTTCTTCACCAGCACTCCAACTTTCCTCCTATATTAAGAGTGATTATGAAGATGCTTGGATTTTGGATTCAGGAGTAACTCAGCACATGACCTATAGATGAGATTTATTTTGGAATTTTCAAGAGTGCCATCTTAATTCCATCTTTCTAGCAGATGATACAAAACATATGCCTTATGGAAAAGGTGCAGTTAAATTTTTTCTCCCTGACATTGGAGAAAAATTGATTTCCAATGTGTGGTATGTACCCACCTTTAAGAAAAATTTGTTGTCTTTGGTCATGATTTGACAAGCAGGACATCAAATAATTATGGAAGATGGCTTATTTAAGATTAATTCATTCAAACAGAACTTCCAAACAGTGATGACAGGATATGAAGACGGAAACCTATTAAGGATGAAAGGGACATTTATTCCAAGGCATTTTGATTTTGCAGGGGCAGTTACTACAGGAATTTCACCTATAAGATTATGGCATGTAAGATATGGACATTTGAATTTTGATAGTCTTTCTCAATTGCAGAAACAAGGGATGGTTAAAGGACTTCCAACTTTCAACAAGCAAACTGCAAAATGTGAAGCCTGCATTTATGGCGAACAGAGTCGAGAAAGTTTTCCAACAAGTTCATGGCGCGCAAACAGGATGCTGCAACTAGTTCACAGTGATGTGTGTGGTCCACTACAAACTTCATTAGGTGGTTGCAAATATTTCTTACTATTTATTGATGATTTCAGCCGAATGACTTGGGTTTATTTCTTGAAAAACAAGTCAGAAGCATTTGAGAAGTTTAAAATTTTTCGACAACTTGTTGAAAATGAAGCCAAAGAAAAGATAGGTACTCTCAGGACAGATAATGGGGGAGAATTCAATTCAAATGAATTCAAAACTTATTCCATTGAAAATTGCATCAGAAGGCATCTTACAAATGTTTACACTCCACAACAAAATGGAGTTGTAGAAAGGATGAATCGCACATTGTTAGGCATGGCGAGATCCATGTTAACTTTCAAAAGGTTAAGTCCCACATATTGGGCAGAAGCAATACATACAGCTATCTATCTAAGAAACAGATCTCCAACTGCTTCTTTAGACGAAATCACCCCTTATGAAGCTTGGTTTGGTTTCAAACCTAAAGTTAAACATCTTTGAGTTTTTGGATCCATCTATTATGCCTTAGTTCCTAAATAAAAACGAACTAAGCTTGATTCAAGAAGTTTGAAATGCACAATGATTGGCTATTCAGATGAAAATAAAGGGTATCGTCTTTTGACCAATGGAAAATTTATTGTGAGCAGGGATGTCATTTTTGATGAAATAGAAAGTAAGAGTGCTGAAGAAATCGAAAATCTTCTTCACAAGTTAGAAACTAAGGGCAGTAAAAGAAAAGGAAATATGAAAAGTCAACCAACTTCACCAAATTGGTATGAACTTGATTTTCCTTCCTTTGAAGATGAGTCATCAAGTCCATCTACCTCAACAAAATCATCTGGGTCTTCTAGCAGTTCATCAGCATCTCCAAGCAGCAGTAGTTCTTCTGACAGTGATTCTCCAGACTCTCCACATAAACGACGAACATCAGTTTACATTAATCCCCTTTACAATGATGGAGACTTCTCAGATTCTCAAACAAGTGAGCAAAAACTTCCAAAATGGGAAATTCAACTATTGAAAGATGTAAAGCTTGATGAAAAAAATAAAACAGGAACAAGATAGAAACACAGAAGTGAAGCAACTTTCGCCTTGCTAGGACATGATTTTACTAAACCTTCAACATACAAAGAAGTAGTAAAACATAAAGAATGGAAACAAGCCATGATTGATGAATATCGAGCAGTAATTGATAACCACACTTGGAAACTAGTTGATTTTCCTCCAAATGTTAAACCCATAGGATGAAAATGGGTTTACAGAGTTAAGTACAACCAAAATGGAGAACTTGACAAGTATAAAGCAAGACTTGTCGCTAAAGGTTTTGCGCAGCAGGAAGGCATTTTTTATGAGGAAACTTTTGCACCTACAGCTAAATCGAACACCATCAGGTTAACACTTGCGTTGGCTGCTCAGAAAGGGTGGAAAGTTCATCAAATGGATGTCGAAAGTGCTTTTCTCAATGGGGATTTACAGGATGACACAACCACCAGGGTTTGAAATTGAAGGGAAAGAACATAAAGTCTACAAATTGATCAAGGCTTTATATGGATTAAAACAAGCTCCCCGAGCTTGGTATGCAAAGATGGATGAATACCTTCAAAGAGTTGGTTTTCAAAGAAGTGAATCTAATGATAATTTGTATGTGCGACAACAAGGAAAACATCTGGTCATTCTCATTATGTATGTCGATGATTTGATCATTATTGGCAACCATGATGATCACATTGAACAGGTGAAAAAGGAATTACATGCAGGTTTTAAGATGACAGATTTGGGACTACTTCACTACTATCTTGGAGTTGAAGTATTCCAACGTCCACATCAGATATTAATTTCCCAGAGTAAATATGCAGCAAAAATTCTTTAGCGATTTGGAATGCAGGATTGTAAGCCTATCCTTACCCCTATGGAACAAAACTTAAAACTTTCAAAATTTGAAGGGGGGGAAAAGGTGGACAACACTACTTACAGACAGTTGATTGGCAACTGGATTTATTTGACAACCACTTGTCCTGATCTATCTTATGCAGTCATTATTCTTTCACATTTTATGCAGGAACCACTAGACAGCCACTGGAATGCAGCCAAAAGAGTTCTTCGATATATCCAAGGAACAATAGATTTTGGTCTTCTTTACAAAAATACTAAAATTTTTGTACTTGGTGGATTTTCAGATGCCAACTTTGTTGGTAGTATTGATGATAGGGCATCAACCTCAGGTTACTTAATGAACATGGGGTCAGCTGCAGTTTCCTGGAGTTGCAAGAAGCAAACTACAGTGGCCACTTCTTCAGCAGAAGTAGAGTACATTTCAGCATGGGAAGCAGCATGTGAGATTGTTTGGTTACGTCGAGTTTTACAGGACTTGGAAATTCCTCCAGCAGAAGCTACTTCGTTATTCATCGACAATCAGTAAGAAATAAAGCTTTCCAAGAATCCAGTTTTCCATTCAAAGACAAAGCATGTGGACACCAAGTATCATCATATCAGATATCTCATTGCAAAGGACGTCATCAAGCCAGTGTATTGCCCTTCAAAAGATCAGACCTCCAACATTTTCATGAAACCTCTTGGGAGATTAAAATTTACTAAGTTCAGGGATGAACTTGGTATCTGTTGTAATGTATCTTTGGATCATAGGGGGGGATGTTAGATGATCCAAAAATAAATATTATCATAGGATATAAAGTTTGAATAAAATAATTATTAATTTAAGATATTAAATTAATAATTATTATTCTAGAATATTTAATGAATTTTTGAGATACTTAGAAATAGAATTTTGTTATTAAAAATAGGACTCTAGAAAAGAGTCGTTTCCTAGGCTCTAAGTTAGGAATAAAGTTAGTATAATAGATAGGAGATCATTTAATGTAAGTGGACACTTTTTATTTAATAAGTGATCCATAATTAGTGGAAGTTAGGACTTTGAGCTTATAAATAGCTCATTGCAAGAGTGTTTTTGTGGTTCGGGTGTAAACTCTTGCATAATTCCAATGTATTTTTTTTTTTATTAATAAAATTACGTGTCTGAGGACACTTCGGCCATTAATGTATTTAATGTTTTTAAACAATTGAAAACAATGGTGGAAAAGAAAACAGGAAAATCAATTGAATGTTTAAGAACTGAAAATGGCGGTGAATTTACTTCTTTAGAATTTGAACAATTTTGTAAGGATGAAGGGATTATTAGACATAAAACTGCTGTTTATACTCCTCAGCAAAATGGCGTTGCTGAGCGGATGAATCAGAATCCTATGGAAAGAGCCAGAAGAATGATCAGCAATGCTAACCTACAAAAGGAGTTGTGGGCAGAAGAAGTATCTACTGCTTGTTATTTAGTTAACAGATAACCTTCGGTTGCAATAAACTGTAAAATTCCTGAAGAATTTTGGTCGGGTCAGTCTTGTAATTATTCACATTTGAATATTTTTGGTTGTGATGCCTATGCTCTTATTCCTAGAAATCATCGTTCAAATTTAGATCCAAAATCGAAATGTTGTGTCTTTGTTGGGTATGATCATGCAGTGAAAGGATATAGGTTGTGGGATCCTTCTTCACGGAAGATAGTCATTAGTAGAGATGTAACATTTGATGAATCTTCTATTCTAAAATCAGATGTTGGAAAAGTTGAACAGGAGCAGGTATCACCAAATCAACAAATTCAATTGGAGACTAAACCTTTTCTAGAAAGTAGAAAGGAATGAGAGACTTTTGATGAAGAAGGTGGAGAAGCAAAGGAAACTGGAGAAATTCCAGAACTAAGTCAGCAACCAATCACTCTAAGAAGGTCTACAAGGGAAAGAAAAACACCCAAAAGGTATGAAGATTGTGCTTCATCTTTTGCATTGATTACTGAAGATGGGGAACCTTCTTGTTATCAGGAAGCAGTAGATGATGCAGATAGCAAGATATGGAGAAAGGATATGGAAGAAGAAATGGATTCCTTAGCCAAGAAAAATACCTGGGATCTTGTAAAACTTCCTAAAGGGATAAGCGTTGTTGGATGCAAATGGGTCTTCAAGTTGAAGAAAAAAGTTGATGGAAGTATTGAGAGGTATAAGGTGAGGTTGGTTGCAAAAGGATATTCTCAAGTTGAAGGTATTGATTTTTATGAGAGTTTTTCACCAGTCGTTAAACTTGTTTCTATCCGTACTGTGTTAGCACTAATTGCATTACTTGATCTTGAGTTAGAATAGTTAGATGTTAAAACAACCTTTCTTCATGGTGATTTGGATGAAGATATATATATGGATCAGCCAGAAGGTTTTGCACAAGGTTGCAACAGAAGATTAGTTTTCAAGCTCAGGAAATCATTGTATGGCCTGAGGCAGTCACCCAGGCAATGGTACAACAAGTTTGATTCCTTCATGGTGAGCCAGAATTTTATTAGAAGTGAGTATGATCATTGTGTATACTTCAAACACTAGAAAATTTGGCGGAAATTACGACGGCCAATTCGTCGCTATTCCGACACATAGTCGTCGCAAGAGCGACAGTTCGAGGGCGGACAAAACGTGGTTTGTCATGCAGTCGCAGTTCCGACGCACCTAAAAAGTGTCACACTATCGACACTTCTTCCGTTGCTTCCGAACAAGCGTCACTCTTCCGACGTCTCACGAACTGTCGCGCTTCCGACGTTCCTAAACGGTCGCACTTCCGACGAAATGTGGTCCGACGTTTTGAACGTCGCTCTTCCGACGTTTGTAAACGGTCGCAATTCCGACGCAGTGTGGTCTGACGTTTTGGACGTCGCTCTTCCGACGTTTGTAAGATGCTGCACTCGGTTTAAACAAAATCGACGTTTTGATCACAGCCCGACGTTTTGTGCCTGACAGAAGATGTCGTAATTCCGATTTAAATGGTCCGATGTTTTTATACTGTCGCTCTTCCGACGTTTATGAGTTGTCACAATTCCGACATCTACAAGGCGTCGGTATACCGATGGTGGGTTCAATTTCAAAAAAAAAAATGAAACTTTAAAAGACGAGAAACGCTGTTTTGAATATATTATATGAAGTAAAACAGTCCATGAAGTCATTACATTTTCACATATAAAGATTGGAACCCAAATATCCATCCATAAAAGTGGAAGTCCCACCCCAGACAATGATAGAAAAATACCCCATGTCACATACAGGGACATGATATAAAACCCAGTAACGGTCCACATGGAGATTATCTACAATCTGAGAAAGCATCCAAATATGCCCGAGGCATCTATAAGAAAGTGAAATAGAAGTATGTAGAATAGTAAAGCAACAGATAGAGTACTGACGTCCATTGTTCCAAATACAAATTAAAGTACCCAAAATCCTTGAACAGAGAAAAACGTTAATCATGTGAGGAGAGTGATATGTCCAAAATATACCAAAATATAAAAAGACCATGAGACCATATCAATAAACCAGCAACATAGACCAGCATAGCTAGTTTTGAAGGCAGAGTGATAAACATTAATCATTTCTTTTTCACAAGAGAAAAAATGGTGTTTTGAATATATTATATGAAGTAAAACAGTCCATGAAGTCATTACATTTTCACATCTGAAGATTGGAACCCAAATATCCATCCAGAAAAGTGGAAGTCCCACCCCAGATGGTGATAGAAAAATACCCCATGTCACATACAGACTTGATATAAAACCCAATAACGATCCACATGGAGATTATCGACAAATCCGAGAAAGCATCCAAATATGCCCTAGTATCTATAAGAAAGTGAAATAGAAGTATGTAGAATAGTAAAGCAACAGATAGAGTACCGACTTCCATTGTTCCAAATACAAATTAAAGTACCCAAAATCCTTGAACAGAGAAAAACGCTAATCATGTGAGGAGTGTGATATGTCCAAAATAAAAAAGACCATCAGACCATATCAATAAACCAGCAACATAGACCAGCATCGCTAGTTTTGAAGGCATAGTGATAAACATTAATCATTTTTTTTTTCACAAGAGAAAAAACGCTGCTTTGAATATATTATATGAAGTAAAACAGTCCATGAAGTCATTACATTTTCACATCTGAAGTTTGGAACCCAAATATCCATCCAGAAAAGTGGAAGTCCCACCCCAGACAATGATAGAAAAATACCCCATGTTACATACAGGGACTTGATATAAAACCCAATAACGGTCCACATGGAGATTATCGAAAAATCTGAGAAAGCATCCAAATATGCCTGAGGCATCTATAAGAAAGTGAAATAGTAGTATGTAGAATAATAAAACAACAGATAGAGTACTGACGTCCATTGTTCCAAATACAAATTAAAGTACCCAAAATCCTTGAACAAAGAAAAATGCTAATCATGTGAGGAGTGTGATATGTAAAAAATATAAAAAGACCATCCGACCATATCAATAAACCGGGAAGAAAATAGACCCTTTCAAAGATCGCTAGTTTTGAAGGCAAGAGTGATAAACATTAATCATTTTTTTCATAAGAAAAAACATTGTTTTGAATATATTATATGAAGTAAAAACAATTCATGAAGTTATTACATTTTTACATCCTAAGATTGGAACCCAAATATTCATCCAAAAAAGTGGAAGTCCCACCCTGCATGTTGATAGAGAAATACCCCATGTCACATACAGGGACTTGATATAAAACCCAGTAACGGTCCACATGGAGATTATCGACAATCTAAGAAAGCATCCAAATATGCCCGAGGTATCTATAAGAAAGTGAAATAGCAGTATGTAGAATAGTAAAGCAATAGATAGAGTACTGACGTCCATTGTTCCAAATACAAATTAAAGTACCCAAAATCCTTGAACAGAGAAAAAAGCTAATCTTGTGAGGAGTGTGATATGTACAAAATATAAAAATACCATTATACCATATCAATAAACCAGCAACATAGACCAGCATCGCTAGTTTTGAAGGCGCAGTGATAAACATTAATCATTTTTTTTTCACAAGAGAAAAAATGTTGTTTTGAATATGTTATATGACGTAAAACAGTCCATGAAGTCATTACATTTTCACATCTAAATATTGGAACCCAAATATCCATCCAGAAAGTGAAGTCCTGACCAGACAATGATAGAAAAATACCCCATGTCACATACAGGACTTGATATAAACCCAAAAGAACGTCCACATGGAGATTATCGACAACTGAGAAAGCATCAATATCCCAGGTATCTATAAGAAAGTGAAATAGCAAAGATAGAATATAAAGAACAGATAGAGTACGATCATCGGCCCATTGTTCCAAATACAAATTAAAACGTAAAAAACTTTGAACAAGAGAAAAACGCTTAATCATGTGAGGAGTGTGATATGTCCAAAATATAAAAAGAGCATCGCATCATACTTAATAACCAAAGAATATATCTTCAAAGATCGCTAGTTTTGAAGGCAGTAGGATAAACATTAATCATTTTTTCACAAGAGAAAAAACGCAGCTTTTGAATATATTATATGGCAAAAATGTACCATGGAGATTATTGACAAACTGAGAAAGCATCCAAATATGCCCGAGGCATCTATAAGAAAGTGAAATAGCAGTATGTAGAATAGTAAAGCAACAGATAGAGTACCGACGTCCATTATTCCAAAGACAAATTAAAGTACCCAAAATCCTTGAACAGAGAAAAACGCTAATCATGTGATAATCTAAGTAAAGTTAATCTATTAATAGTGGGAATAAAATTACACCGAAGTCAAAATAATTGCCCAGACTCATGGCAAATTTGTCATCAAAAATCAAAAAATTAAGAAGATTGCCCTCATACGGGGAAACTAGTCTTGAACGTTTAATTTACAGAATTCAAAAATATTACAAAGGTCCAACATAGTAAAATAATCTAAAAGCAGCCCAATTAAGTGGGTCGTGAAGCAAGAAAAACAAATTAACCAAACTACTCCTTCGGCTCCTCGACGATTCGGCACCATCCTTCAGAAGGTCCAGGATCGCTAGGTGCTACCTCCACATTCATGCCACGGCTCCCCTCCTGAAGGCCCGAATGCTGGCCAGCTTTTTCCGAGCTCAGACCCGCCGGACGGGTGCATTCTTCCTCCATTTGGGCCTCCTCGCGGAAAACCACGTTGTGCGACTAAAGCTGCACTGCGGAAGTGCTGAGAGAAATTAGCGAAAATTGGTGCAAAGGCGCGTCGTGGGAGAAGGTGAACTAGCGGTGGGGAAACGAGGAGTAGGGGAATCCATACGGTGGCCAGATCCTACAACCCGACCCCGCCCACTCCTAGTATTTGGATAGCGACCTGCGTAATAATCACTAGACTGGCCGGAAGACAACTCGGTTGAGGGGCTGGAGGGAGCACGTAGGGGTTGACCTCTAGTGCTCCCCCTGCGGCAACGCATCCTTTGACGCACGCGAGGCATGGTTGCAATCTCACTAGCAGTGGGCACAAGAGGAGACGGAGAAGAAGAATTCCAGGAAACAGAGGAAGACAGACAAGGACCAGACCGAGAGAAATGTAGATATGCAGCAAGGTCTACGCAGCAGTTCAGCTGGCCACTTCTCCTTCTCGTCACAGTGAGCAGGCAGTGTAACCCAGCAACCGGCTCGTCTGAAAAACCATAGCGAAATGCCATTTTATCAACCCAACTGCAATGCAATCGAAGGACGCCCATCATAATTAATCTATGATCATTAATGAGAGCCGAAGGCCGGATCATATTGGAGCATGCAGAATCGCTAACAGGAGTGGAGGTCCGATCTTGAACAGTGTTAAAACTTAATGCGATTAGATGTGAAAACCTTGGAACTTAATTGAACAACGTTAAAACTTAATGCGATTGATATGAAATCGCCACATCCATGTCCCATTTCCTTAAACGCCATCGAATGCACCTGCATCTGGAAGCAGGGAAATTTCTGATTGAGGATACGTGGCAGAAACCGATTGGAGCGGATCTTTGTTTGGGCCGCTCACACAGTGGAAATCCGGACCCGAAAAAGATTAGGGCAAATTTGATAAGAAATTCGCGTCAAAACTCTCCCTCCGTACGCTAGCCCAACTTCGGACCCGAAAAATATTAGGGTGGAATTCATTTGGTTTTCGCGTCACATATTTGGCCGACGTCAGCAGGCTATTTTGGAACGCAAATTTGGTTTGAATTATGGTTTATCGCCGTTTGAAGTCCGGCGGGCTCGACTTAAGAGCAATTTTTTTTGATCCCATCTTATAAAATTTGTGTTGGTTTTCTTTGATAATACACATAGTTATAATAAATCATGCAAATACCACACTAGTAAACCTGTGGAAAAGTTATATAAATTATTGAGAACAATCATTTTTATGTAAAAATATCCAAATGTGCTTTTGGGAAATAAGAATTCGAGTATTTGGTTCATATTGTTTTAAAGGAAGGAGTGAAGTTGGAGCCTCAAAAGATGCAAGCTATTACAAATGACCTATTCCTAAGAAAATCAAGGTTCTTAGAAGATTTTTTAGACTTACATGATATTATTGATCATTTGTTAAGAATTATGCATGCATTTCAAGTCCACTCACATATCTCTTGAAGAAAATATCATTTATATGGAATGATGAGGCTACTTTGGCATTTTCTCTTTCAATGGATGCCATGTCTTCTACACCAACATCGGTTTCACCTACTTTTGGTAAAACATTCATAGTAGAGTGTGAG
>JAXQQM020086783.1:0-29977 GCA_034641835.2 Pinus albicaulis | reverse complement strand
GATGAGTCACATGTGTAAGCACCATTGAAACTAGAATCCTAATTTGCAACTAAGCTAGAACTTGGATTTGCGACTAGACTGGATTTGGGTTTGTGACTAGGCCATCATTGGACACTGGTCATATAGTTGGTGACTAAATTTTCCCTCTTATATTGTGACTTAAACCACTCTATTTTTTCTTTATGGCTTTGCAATATGTAATTATCCTGGGAATATTATAACATGTTGTTTTGCTAGTGAATACACTATTGATTTGGATTGTCTCAGCATATCCTCCTCTTTTGGTGAAATGGCTCAACCTATTAGAAGAGAATTTGTGAGAAGTTTTGGGAGAATTTATAGTAGTATAAAAGGAGTTGTGGATATTTCTCATAAAATTCCCATAAACATAGACACCTCATGCTACATTGACAAGACGTCTTAGCTGATTTGGGGTGATATATACTCAAAATTCTCCAGGAAGGACATCCCACAAGATGAACACATATCACAGTGTAAGAAGAAGAAGAAATGTTGGATCTCTCCACATATATTTTTTATTATGTTAAGTTTAAAATCATAAAATAAATGTGCAAATGTTCGACCAATAATCCAAGGGAACCCATATCAGTCACTATGAAAAAAGAGATAGTGGTGGAAAATACAATGAATCCCTTATAATAAATTCTTCTTAAGAAATTCATAGGTACCATGTAGAAGAACATAGACATATTATCAAAATTGTTTGAGGATTTGAAATCAAAATTGGCCATTTTAGAGTAGAATAATATTCATCCCCAAACAATGAACCAAACTTTGTTGATCACATACTCCCAAAGCGAAGACTTAAAAACGTCAATTATTGAAGAATTCTAAGTGTTAGAAGAAGTTATGGGTTGAGTCAATGATGAAATTAGGACCTTGCATCAAATAATGGCTCAATTTCCTCACATGTTGGGTTAATTAAAGGCAATAGGAATGATAATTAAACTTGATCATTAGTAGTAGATATCATATATGAATGGATTTTGAAATACCCTAATGTTACTGAATAATTTCCCAGTAAATATTGGATAACTGCAAAGAACGATAAAGTGGATGTCAGGAACAAAATGAAATCCCATGAGAAGTTGAGTAGGGACATGGACAGGGCAATGGCTTCTTATCATACCTTGAAAAAAATTCTTAAATATCGTTTCAAATTGCATATAATACCTTCTATCAGTGCACCAGAAGAAAAAATATCACAAAAAGAGGTCAAGCAAGATATTCAAGGAGTTATAGATCCAATAAATCAAGTTGTTGTAAGAGGTGATCTAGAGGCTTCAAAGGAGTTGATCTCATGAAATATTGCTGAGCCATTGAATATGCATAAAAAAATCATAATGTTATTGAACCAAGAGTAAGATGAAAAGTGAACATTGCTACATGATGCATTAGAATGTATCATGAGATATGAATATGAGATACAACATAATATCCTATTAATAGCTTCCAAATACAGATCATGGCAAGCTTATTTGGACAGAGATTTACATGTAGATGCTCCTGATCTTTCCATCGCCAATTTGGCTAAATAAGAATGTTTTGTTTCTTTCGTTTCATTGTAACTTGTATTTTAATTAAAGTAAATAGAATTTATATTAATGAGTCATGAGTAAGGTCAAGACTCATGAGGAAGTTGAAGAGTTATGAGGGTAGGTGAAAGGTCACCTCATATTGTATACATATACCCTCTTTGATAGATGTAAAGGACTCTTAGTTTTGGAATTCATTTGAGCATATTATTTTCAAAGCATATAGATGTTTTTTGAGAATTCAAGTGGTAGCCTTGCATTTCCACTAATGGTTTTCAGGTGTATTTCATGTGATGGTGTTACTGACATTTCATCTAAATTTTGAGAAACTCTTTCAGCCTGAGCAAGAAACTCCATACATGTGTTGTTGAGCATTGTAATACTCTTCTCTTGGTGATTTAATGGTATATGTTTATGTCTCTACCTATTTAATTAATGAACTACTTTTTTTATTTAAGCACATATTATACTTGGGATTTTATGGTTTTCATGCTTCCATGTGTGATGTTTATTAGGAACTAATTCATGATCAATAAATGAGTATTTCTCTTATACATGTTTTTTAAGTGAAGTTTGCTAACATTTTTATTTAATATTCATGTATTATTTGTTTTGTTTATAACATTTCATGTGTAAAGTTTCAATAACACTACTTTAACTTGTATTTCTCATAATTTTTATTTATTTTTCTAAAGATTGTTCATTTCATCCAAAACAAATCATAAAGAAATAAAGTGGAAGATGGGCTCACATACTAGATGGGACTACTATCCCATACAATGTAGAGTCTAGTTGGGATTTTTCACTGGGGATATCCCCTAACTATTGGCAATAAAATTTGGACCATCAACAATAACTCGAATGTAGCTTGGGAAAGGTGCCATATGAGTGGGATTTCCCTAACACAATTTATTCTTCTCAACCTTGATGGTACAAATTTGTGAAATGTGAATTAATGAACTAGTGTTGATCATGGTATAAATTATATGATTATTGTTCATTGAGATATATCATTAATATATGCAAGGTGCCCACCAATGATGAAAATGAAATTGAAGTTTCCTCACACAATGTACAAAGTTTACTAAGGAGTATTAGTTAGTAAAATGAAGTGTTGATTAATGTTTCTTTGGATGATTTAGCATAATATGTCGAGAGAAACTCAGAAGAGGGTAAAGAAAGGTCCAAATAATTTTGAGAATCTTGAAGGGGAGAATCTAGAAGGTGAAAACAGAGGTTGCTAGAGAATGGTGAACACGTATAGGGACCTGAGAACAAAGGGAATTTGAATGATAATAAAGGCTAAGACTCAGATTCAGATAATGATGGAGACATCAATATGGTTATGAATCAACCACAACCTTTGGCATGGATGGCACAATATTCTATTGATATCCAAGGTATTCTTCATGATTTACCTTGCCATCCTAAAAAGCATCTCACTAACTATGATCCTGATAAGGCCATTTCTGTGGAAGACCATATCAATAATTTTTATATATCACTACAAATTATGAATTTTCACCATGAGGACATCACTTGTAGACTTTTTCCATATGCATTGAAGAATAAGGGCATTTTAAGGTATCATAATGTTCCCATTGGGTCTATTAGGACTTTGGATGAGCTCAAGAAATATTTTCAAGAACCTTTTGTTGAAGAGAAGAAACTGGCTATATTGCTTAAAGAGTTGAGCACATTGAATATGGGGAAACGAAAAGATTAAAGTCTTCAAGCTTCATCCACTAAGTCTAGTGATAAATATGATTTTGATTTTGATAACCCAGTAAAATATCTCAAATAATGGACTAATGAAGTGTTTGATCTGAAAATACAGACTAGTGAAATTTCTTCTGGTAGCAAAACTTTCAAGAATTTCTTCACAAAAATAAATAACCAACTGGATAATTCGACACAAATCTTGAATGTGAATCTAAATGTGGAAGAAATGGACATGGATAATTATTAAACCTTTCATCAAGCTTCAAATTTTGAGGAAACATCCCTGCAATGGCTACATAACAGGAATGCAATGGTAAGTAAAGTGCTCAATGGTCAAACCATTGAAGACCAATCTTATCAATAAAAATATGAAGAATATTCCTATCCACCCAAAGATAATGTTGGATCATCTATAATGATGGTAAATGTCTTTAGACATAATGAATCTCAATTGGTTGGTAAAGCTTTAGTTGGAGAGACTCCTCCTGCTAATCCTCCTATGACATGCAATTTTATGAGTAAAGGAGTAGTGGTTGAAACTAAATTGGATGATAATAAGAAGGCATTGTTGATAATAAGACTAGCCCCAATGGATCATACTCATAGTTCAACCTCACAATCCTTAGCTAGTCATGCTTCAAAGGGTACGCTAAGAGGTACTAAAAGTAATTCCAACACTCTTGAAGTAGTTGATAAACCTTCTCAACCAATGACCTTGGCCTAACCTTCCAAATTTAAGAGTGTGTCTTGTGATATGGATTATATAATTATTGAATATTTGAAGAATGTCTGAGCTAATATATCACTCTTTGAACTAGCCAATATGTCTAGGTAGAGGTAGTTGATTCTCAAGACTTTCACATCCATGCCTTCAACCAACAAATATTCTTCTTATTCCAGTACTTCCACTTCCAACCAATATAAAGCCATGATAAGTCTTTAATCTATCACTGATGATGCTAATGTTAACTCAAGATCACTAGTTCCTTCATTTTTTTTAACCTTCAAGATATTCAATTACAACATGCACAATTGTTTGGTTGACTTTAGTGCGTCAACCAATGCCATGCCTTTATATGTATATAAAATTTTTAAAGCTAAGATAGAGAAGAAATTTGCAATGATCATTCAAATTCACATATATCAAGTACAATTGGTTGGAGAGCTTAACAATTTGATGATTACATTATCATATGACTCAAGGGTCCATCAGTTTATTGATATCATGGTCATCAAAATTCTTGAAGTATATGAGCTACTGTTAAGCAGAGACTGGTTCATTAAGCGCCAAGGATACTTTTCCATGGGCTAGTCCCATTTATGGATCCCATATAAAGGAAAGAAAAATCAAATTAAGGTTAATGGTGAAACAAACACGAAGTATACGATTACTGAGCTAGAGGAACCCAATGAACATATCAATGTTGCTAAGGAATAATTAGGAAATTATTTCATAGAATTAGACATCAGTTGTTACTAAGCCATGTTGTCACCTGTCTCAACAAATACAGAGTTGGAACTCCTTCCTTGTCCTCTAGATAAATAAAATGAATCATGTATTATAGATGTAAATATTTTTATTTTAGATACTACTATGTAAATACTAACTTGTGGAATTTTTATTATGATGGATGGAAGATGGAGGGTGGAGTTACTATAGGTTGCATCCTAACAGATCCCAATAAGATTTATTTAGTTTTTATTTTGGAATCTCAATGCACTAACAATTGTAGAGAATGAGTCATTGATTCTTGGCCTGAAGAAAGCTATAGAACTAAAGGTAGAACGTTTGAAGGTAATCACTAGGTAGACACATAAAAATATTCATTTCCTTTCACCTCATTTGAAAATATTCCAACATGAGGTATGGTGATTGATTTCTTCTCTCAAATATTTTAACCTTATATTAGTACCGATAATTAATAATTGCACAATAGATATGTTAGCTATTTAAATCACTAGGTTCAGACCTCTTAGTGATGGATTTTCTATAGATATAATTTATAAGCCTACTATCCCTAATAATGTGACAATCTTGCACATTTTCGATGATGATCAATAGATTTTGGAGTTTCTTGCTAACATGGATATATTCAAAGATGTGACCATAGATGAAGATGAATACGATAAATATTTTCCAAAAAAATATAACGCATGAGAGTGAAACCTAATTCCCAAAGGTGATGTATCAGAAGATAAGTTGTTCAACTAGAAGAATCGATTTAAATAATTGCCTAAAATGAAGACCTAAATTTCAACATTAATGCATGAGAAAATCAAACTTGGGTTGTGTTGTGGCCAGCAACAACCCCCCTTCTTTTTTATTATTAGTAATAATACTAAATAAGTGGGGACCCTTAGTTAAAAAATCTAAAAATCAAGTAGTTCTTGTTTTTCCTTTTTCAATAAAACTTACTATCATAAACTTAGAAGAATGTACCTTGAAAAAACCAAACAACTTAAGTTTTATGATAACATAGAATAAAATCATTCTTTGAGGAAGATCACATCGCCAAAAGGTAATGAATTCCTTTTTACAAACGAAATTCTAAAAATTGCGATGCGAAATTACGCGCTAAAAGAACCATTATCGCATCGCATATCATATCTTACGATTAAAAAAATTCAGATCACCGATGTACGATAGCATATATCACAAATCAAATTTCTCATAAAATACTTTAACGAATGTTTTTCATATGTTATATCTTGTGATCTGCGATATTGCGATATAGCGATTTCGCGATATTACGATATTGCACTATTATGATATTGCAATTTCACGAGATTGCGATCTGCGATATTGCGATTTTGCGATATTGCGAGGCAAATTGCAGATCGCCTTATCGCATATCCTTGAGGCTCATTGTACGAAGAATATTTCTCCATAAATCGAGACTCCATTATGCGCTTTAATGTTAATGAATGAATTGATTTTCACTCATTAATGAAAGATGGTTTCGTTCTAATCAAAAGACTATTTCATGTAAGGTAGTATATTTTATACGTTTTCAGCATTTAAAACTTTCCCGTCACCTTTTCATATCATTACTCTCACTTAATTTGTAAATTGCAGGAGCGAAGAACAGAGAACTATAGAAAGTGATATTCAAAGTATTATGGGAAAGAAAGACAAAGCTCTGAGTTCTGAAAGTAAAGAGATGGCGTCCTTGTACATAGACACCGCCTGCAACAAAGACGCTGGTATCACTACTTGGGAGGGTATGTATAATCTACTTGAAGAAGAAAACCCAAGAGTAATGCAAGTTACGGCTACTGCAGGATCACATTGGTCTTCTGAAGCCTCCCTTACAGAGCTAGCTTGTTCATTCTTACACTGGATAATAGCAAGACCTAAAATTCTTCCATATAAAGATATGATTAAATGGGTGCTGGATAGCACTGATATTATGGACAGACAGTTCAAGACTCAGGGGCAAGAACTCATTGGTTCATTCGCTCCACAAGATTTGAAGCTTATGTATCATTTGCCGAAGCCACAAGCAACCTACAACAAACAGTTCATGGAGAACTTTTCCCAAGAAAATCAAAACCTGGCAAAATGCACCAAGGATTGGTCTAGGAGAGATGAACCATTGAATAAAGATAAACACGGTATGTATAGTACTGGTTCTCTCACTTCTCCGTATTGCTTTGCTGCTGCTATGCTCTGTCGGCTTTTTGGAAAGCCTGACATCAATAAGTTTTCGACTGAATGGATACTGTTATTGAATGCTGCTGTTAATGCTACTATTGTGGATTGGGCTAAGATTTTGTCTGATAACTTAGCCATGGCTAGTTTGAATTATCGGTCTAAACGGACTGTCTCTCAGAGGATTTATCCTCCTTTTTATTTATCTGCTTATGTGATGGATTCAATCTGCTATGTTTCTAAGTTTCCTTTAATGGGTTTTAAATGGACAAGTCAAGATCCCCTACCCATTCATGTTTATCACAAGGAATTGTGGGATTCAAAGTTCATTCCCCATTTTTACAAAATTTTCCATGGCATCATGTTGCCTCTTTACAGAATTTTGTATAATAAGGATGCTCCAAGATTCTCCCCTGAAGCAGAAGTAGATATTCTCCCCGTCGCAAGATGGTTTGGAGAAGAATTATTTACATATGTTAGGGTTTTTGGAGGTTTTGCTTCTCCTCATGTTTTACCTTTGTATGTGCCGAATAAACTCATGGCCCAAGAGATTGCCTATCAAACCTGTGGAGAAGGAGGTTTGACTAAAGATTTAAGGGATAAAAAGAAGGCCATTTGGCCACAATTTCCTATGTCCTGTGGAGCATTTTCATTATTTGATGTTGGTCATGCATTTAAAGAAGTAAAAAATATTACATGTTTACAATTGTTCAATTTTTCAAGAAGACTATTCGACCCCTTTGACATTGTTAAAAATTTCACTACTTCAGTCAAGGTAAGAGTATTTTCTAGAGAAGATGATATTTTTGATGATATGTTCCAAGAAAATGGCACATTTAAAGAGGTTTTACATTTATCCCAGACGCGATTCACTCTAGAATAAATCCAACAGTTTAAGATGTACAGAGAAAGAAGGTTGACCACTATTCCTTTGGATAATTTTCGCTTGGAACCCGTAAGGGAACAAAATCCTAGTATCAGTCTTAGAGAAAGTTCAGGTATAGATAAATCTAAGTCTAAATCCGGGAAAGAGACCTCTGAACATTCTAAAAATTCTGATAATGACCAGGATAAAAATGAAGGGTCAGTATGGGATACTGCCCAATCAAGAGAACTCTCAAAGCAACAGATTTCAACCACTCCACAGTTAAATCTTCCCCCTCTCATTGTATAGCAACCATCCATCAGAATTGAGTTATAAAAAGAATGGGAAACATTTAATGATTTGATTAATATTGAAGGAAAGAACACACAGACTCCTGTGACTAATGTACAGACAATAAAAAATATAGTCACAGGAGTAACTAGCAATGTCGCAGAAACAGAACATATTCCAATTTTCTCATCCTCTAAGCTTATGCTCAAAATAGAGGAAATTCCTCCTCTTGATATATTCTATAGTCCACAACATAAATCAGTAGTAAGAAAAGAAAGGAAGAAAAGGAAATTAGAAAGTGCACTCTCTCATGATGCAGAACAATTGGATGTTTTATGGAAAGATCCTACTACTGATCCAACTGAAAATCTTACTAAATTATCTCAGATCACAGGAGCATATGCCTCTACAGCCATTGACAAAGCATCTGAGGTACGAAAATTATTGAATGAAAAAGAAGATTAAGTACAGGTTCTGCAACAACAACTACAACAAGCCAATGCTAACACTGAAGCACAGAAACAACTTGAAAAATTACAGCAAGAGTTTCAACAAATGCAGATCGGATATTAGAAAAATTTGGATAATAAAGAGAAACAAATACAGATTATGCAAGAGATGCACAAAGACGACCCCAAGCTCACAGAATTTATCACAGATTCTATTTCCTTAAATAATCAACTACTGCAACAGCAGGAAATATTATGCCAAAAAAATTCATAGTGGAACTCTTTTTGTGAAGAAAGTGATAAAATCACTAATCATGTCATAGATTTACGACATGATTATGATTTAATGAATAAAAGAGTTACATAATATTTGGTTTGGCAAGAAACAGAGGAGGGAAAAAGAGCATGAGCACCAATCATCAATGATAAACATAAAGAAATGCTTTTCAATAATTGGGATGCACAGATCAAAGAAGCAGAACAAGCGGCAGAGGAAGCAGCTACAGTAGCAAGCAATATCATTGATTGTATAAATGAAAATTTGCACAAGGAAAATTTTATTTCAGAAACTACTCCAGGATACCTACCACAAACACAACAACTGCAGACAGAGTGGAAACAAAAAGCTCAAGAAAAGGTAGAATCAATTAGATGATTAACAAAGTTAAATTGGGATTCTTACTGGGCATGTCTGGTAAAACCACACAGCCAATGCATGACTCTTAATTGTATCATTAATTCTGTCGAGAAGATGGCGCTAGCTCTTGCCGATTCCGTCTTCACAGGCCAGTTAAAGTCTGAAGTCAGCCAACCTAATCTTCTCAAATCAATGATGAATGCTTGCAATTTTAAAGATCAGATTTACAAGTAGATTAGTTGTTAGTTTTAATTTTAGATTTAGTATTAATTTTGCTTTATTTTTGCCTAGAAAAATGACGGTCATTTAAACCATATCCTACATTTTTGTAATAAACTATTTTTTAGATTTATTTAGTAGTATTTAAACCCTTCTCATGCATTTAGAGAAGGGTCCTGAAATTTGTCAAAAACTTGTCCTCAGAACATGCACTTTTGCACCCTCCGAGGAGGTTTTGATGAATGAATGGAACAATATTTATTGATATCTGCGTTTAATATCTGCTACTGATGTTGCACTTTTGTACTCTTAGTGGATGTTGGATTAAGAAGAGATAAGTCATTATTGCTTGAAGCTCATGAGTAGAACTAGTTATAAATGGTACTTTTATCTCTTAACTATTTCTGCCTCTGTGTTAAAGTGATATTTATGTTTAGTTGTTAATGTATTAACACTTGAATATTTGAGTTATCATTTCGCACTTTTATACGGTGATAGCCACTTGTTTATGTTTAATATATGAATATCTTATTATGCGATATATTTTTCACAACTGTTTCGTCTAACTTTTTATACGAAGTGGTTTATCTTTATTGAATTATTTTCTTATAACAGTTGAATGATCTTTATTACAAATTTCTATTTGAAATCATTTTAGATTGCATAAAGAAAAGATTATATCCCGGGTTTAGTTTAGAATTAGATATTTCTGTTTAATTAGATTACAATTTACATGTTATTAGATTAGAATTAGAATAAAAGCATTTCACTTAGGAACTTTCTTAGAAATGACATATCAATTATCAACACACACACACACACATATTGGGAAACTGGTCCCATTATCCCCAGTCGGACCCACTACACCAAACGGAAAAGGAGCTGCTAACCAAGGTCCGGACTGGGTGGGTATCCCCCTTGTTGTAGACCCGATTTTCGGGGCTTCAACATATTTGGCACTAGAAAGAGGGCCCCGAACTATGAATGGCAAGTAAGTCAAAATCTAAATACCATTCTGAGAGTAAATCGACCTCACCATCTCCCCCGACTTCTCCATCGCACATAGAATTTTTAAATCTAGAGCCAGAAGTCGAAAGAACAACAGCCACTGCCACAAACCCTGACTTCTTAGAAGAATCCGCTATTGAACCCCCTGAAGTTGAATCTTTGATTCACAAACTTCAGCGATTTTCAATATCACCTCAAAGATCTGATAAATCTCAAGGCAGTGTGACTTCACAATATAATCCTGCTCATCCTCTTACCAGATTACAGAGCGAAAATCTTGGCATTCAGCCAACTGAGTTACCCCTACCTACAAGGAAGAGAGGAAGGAAATCACCTAAAGGGTCTGATAGTGAGACTCTTTCATCATCATCATCCATCTCAACCTCTTTACCGCGAAGTCAACCATCCACCCCTCCACCTCAGACTATTGTCTGTCAGTCCAATGGAACCTCCACATCTCCTTCTCAAACTTTTGTAATCGTAATACCCTCATCTTCCAAATCACAAGGATCATCTTCTGCACTTTCTTCTGTTAGTAGTTCAGCGATGGCCCAAATGCCATGGAATAATCTAGGAGCAGTCTTAATGCCTGCACCCTTGAGTCAATTACCATCCCATCCTGAAAAATGGCTGCCTAAGTTTAACCCTGAAGTAGGCATGCTAGTGGAAGAACATATAAACAACTTTATGTTGTCCATAAATCTCAATGGAGTTATTAATGAAGATGCTGTTGTCCGACTTTTTCCCTATACTTTACAAGGAGTAGCCGGATCATGGTATTTCTCATTACCATCTAGATCTATCACTAGTTGGGATATCTTTCAAGATCAATTTTTGACTAAGTTTGGTGATGACAGGTCTACAGCGACACTGGTCAATGACCTGTCTAATCTTAGAGCTGAGTCAAAAGAGCCTATCAAGGATTTTAATTCACGTTTCAATAAATTGTTAAATAAAATTCCTACTGCTTCCAAGCCTAGTGAAGAAGTGCGAAGTGAATGGTACATTTCAGCTTTACCATAAAACATAGCAATCTTCGTTGACAGGGATAACAAAACAACTTTAGCAGACAATATGAAGGAAGCAATAGTAGTAGAGAAACATATTATTGCTCTAGAAAATAAACATGCGATAGAAGAACAAAAATCCAAGATGGTTACTTTTAAGGAAGATCCCAAAAAAAAACAACCAAAATATCCATTTGATTTAGAAGGATTGCAGAAAGTTTTGAAAACCATGTCCAACGAAATGGTTGAAATTAAGAAACAAGTGACAGAAACATCTTCTAAAAAATCTTTCAAACCTTTTAGAAGAAACCCTTCAACTGATCCAAAGCCACCAAATGCTATTACTAATGCTGAATCAGAAGAAGAAGAAGATGAAACTGCTATTGAAGAAACTACCGATGAAGAAGAATTTTTAGAAGTACAAGGTATGTGGGATTTCATCCTCCCAGATGAGGAAGACCAAGAAGCATCCCTGGTTAGCACTCGAAGTAGAAATCAACTTGATCCTCCTCAACCTACTCCTAAGCCAAAGAGCGCAAGCTCAATGAATAAGGATAAAGTTGCATCCAAGAAAACAACATCAAAAGAAACTCAAACCAGCCCAGTCCAAACAGATTCACCAAATCCATCAAAAACACTGATTGTTTCGGATGAAATGGAGTATAATATCATATAAGATATGAAGAATACTAGGGCTAACATCACTTTTTATGAATTGAGCAAGTTAAAACACCAGTAAAAGGTACTTTTGAAAGAATTACATGTTGTACCAGAAAAAACTTTGCCTGATCCTGTAATCTCTCAAGCTTCCAACGAAATGGGAAGACCTCCAACTAATGTGATTAGCAAAGTTGATCTAGAAAATATTGCTTTAATTGGAGGAAGGTCGAGATCTCATACTCCTCCATTTCTTCTTATGAAATTTTCAATAAAAAATTTCATAATTGTTTAATGGATTCTAGAGCTTCATCTAATATTATACCATAATCAGTATGTGCAAAGTTGAATATTCAACCACAAAAGTCTGCTGTGCGCATAGTCCAGCTAGATCGATCGCAAGTTGAAGTGATTGGTGAATTAAATCAGGTTACCATAAGGCTGTCATTTAATCCAAAGGTATGTCAAGTTATTGATATTTTAGTTGCAGATATTCCAGAATTTTATAGCTTAATTCTTAGCAGAGATTGGTCAGAAAAACTTCATGGATACTTCACAACTGATTGGTCGCATATGTGGCTTCTGTACAATGGTAAACCAAATCAGATAAAGGTTGAGCAACAAAAACATCAAAAGTATATAGTAATAAAACTAGAGGGAGAAAATGAACCGGTTGCATACAAAAATGATATCATTGGAAACTATTCAGTTGATTCTTTCTTAGGAAATTTCAATGCTCATACTTCACCTTATTTAGAACATGCTGTTTGATCTCAAGTAGAAATTTTTTCTCAAACAGTTAGTTCTAAATGCATTAATTTTGTATATGCTCCTATAAATAAATATTTATTTTGGAAGTTATTTTTTGATGGTTCTAAGTATAATGAAGGAGCAGGAGTAGGTTGCATGTTGATTAGTCCAGAGGGAAACAAAATTATGCTAACTTGCAGACTCGAGTTCGATTGCACCAATAATACCGCAGAATACGAGGCTTTAGTCCAAGGATTATACAAAGCAATCGGATTAGACATCAAATATCTACTAGTTTTCGGAGATTCTGAAATTGTAATCAAACAGGTACACAATACTATACATTTTTTATCAGGTCATTTGAAGCATTATTGATCTTTAGTTCAAGATCTGACTGAACACTTTATAGCATTTAATATTTCATCAATTCCCAGAATCCAAAATGCTAGTGCAAACCTCCTAGCCAACGTGGCCTCTAAGCTCATCCCTGCAGAAGACTATAGCCCGGATCGATTTTCAATCGAATTAATCTTTAGACCTTCTATTCCTAATAACATTACCAATTGGAGGATTTTCAATGATGATCCTGATATTGTAAGTTTCCTCACATCTGAAGGATCTTACACTAATCAGATAATTGATGAAGACCAACATGATAGACAATTGCAACAAGATAGCACTAATAATGTTATGCCAAAGTCAGTAGTAAAGTTAGAAGACCTTTATGATTTGAAAGATCGATTCAAAAGATCTACCAATTCAGAACTACAAAGTTCAACTTTGAATTATGAATTAGTAAATCTAGGAACTGATACCAAACCACAGAGTATCAACCTAGGCCTTGGTCTAGCTCCTGAAGAAAAATTAGCGTATGTTCGTCTTTTGAAACAATACAAAAGTGTCTTTTCTTGGAACTACAATGAACTCAAAACTTATGAAACTTATATCATCCAACATACTATCCCAATGATAAATGACGAAAAACCTGTCCAACAAAAACTGAGAAAGATCCATCCCAATCTAGAAAATCAAATCAAATCTGAACTCAATAAGTTATTGAAAGCTAAGATTATTTTTCCCATTCGACATTCTAAATGGGTTTCCAATATGGTTCCTGTTAGAAAGAAGAATGGAGACATTAGAATTTGCATTGACTTTCGAAACCTTAACAAAGCTTTCCAAAAAGATAATTTTCCTTTGCCTCCTATGGAGCAAATATTGCAGGCAGTTGCAGGATCAGAATTAATGTCTTTCTTAGATGGTTTCTCTGGTTACAACCAAGTGTTGGTCCATCCTGATGATCAATTAAAAACTACATTCAGAACTAAATGGGGCACTTATGCATATCAAAAGATGCCTTTTGGTCTGATCAACGTTGGTGCCACATTTCAGAGAGCAATGGACATCGCTTTCAAGGGATTAGTTAACAAATCAATGGTAATTTACTTGGATGATATAACTGTATATTCCAAGAAACGAAGCAACCATATTAAAGACTTAAAACAAATCTTCCAACGTTGCCAAAGGTATGGAATTTCACTTAACCTGAAGAATTCTTTTTTTGCATTAAGCGAAGGAAAACTTCTTGGATTCATAGTGTCAAAATATGGAATTCATATTGATCCTGATAGAATGAAGGAGATTTCTGAAATACCCTTACGTCACAACAAGAAAGCCATGCAATATTTCCTTAGACAGATTAATTTTTTAAAGAGATTCGTGCCAGACTTTTAAAGAATTGTATCTCCTTTACAAGCAATGATTAAAAAGAATTCAAACTTCAAGTGGGGCCAAAAAAAATATGAGGCATTCAATCTGATCAAACAAGCAATTGTTAATGCTCCATCTTTAGCAACTCCAAATTTTTTAGATCCTTTTATTTTGTATACATTTGCTTCTGATAAATCATATGCTGCAATACTCACTCAAGCAAATAAAGACAAGGCAGAAGCTCCAATTGCTTTCTTCAGTTCAAATTTACAGGGGGCTGAATTGAATTATTCAGATGTAGAGAAACAAGCTTATGCTATTTTCAAAGAAATTAAATATTTCAGACCCTTTTTACTTAAAACCCGTACAAAAATCATAGTACCATTTCCAGTAGTAAGAAATCTTTTAGTTCAGAAATATGTGGGTGAGAAAAGAGCCAATTGGATTACTGCCTTACAAGAATATGATGTAGAAATCAAACTAGAAAATATTGTAAGAGGTCAAGGTTTTTGCAAAATACTAGCTGGAGCATCGCTTATTTCTGAAAAACCATCTGAAGAGATACAAACGTATAAGGTAAGCCTAAACGATGTTGAATCATTATACGCTGATATCATATTTTATCTGAAGAATGGATATGCTCCTACAAATCTCGATTACACCAAGAAAAGAGCTCTAAGGTTAAAGGCTAAACAATATCAGCTTGTGAATGATATTCTTTTTAGAATGAATTATGATTATGTTCTCCTTACATGTCTTGAGAAATCTGAAGCTGAAAAAGTCTTGCAGGAACTTCACGATGGGCCAGCAGGTGGACATTATGATGGAGATGCTACTGCACATAAAATCCTTCGTGCAGGCTATTACTGGCCCACACTATTCAAAGATTCACATAGCTACGTAAGGAAATGTCAAGTTTGTCAAACCGCTGCTAGAAGACAAAAGAAACCATCATTGCCATTACAACCAGTTAACATCGAATAGCTTTTTGATCAATGGGGATTGGATATAATAGGTGAGATCATTCCTCACTCTTCTAAGCAACATAGGTATATCATTACAACAACTGATTATTTTATGAAATGGGTAGAAGCAGTCCCTCTCAAGACAGCTAATGCCGAGTATATCATTGAGTTCATAGATCAGTTCATAATCACTAGGTTTGGTTTACCTTCTGCTTTAATGTTTGATAATGCATCCTGTTTTTCTGGCAATGCTATGACTGAATTTGCACTCAAGAGAGGTTTCAAACTTAAATACTCTGCCAATTATTATCCACAGGGAAATGGGTTAGCTGAATCCACAAATAAAAACTTAATCAGAATTATTAAGTGAACCATTGATCAAAATCATAAAAATTGGCATAAGTCTTTAATATATGCTTTATGGGCAGATCGAATAACGCAGAAAGCCTCCATTGACACTTCTCCCTTTAATTTAGTTTATGGGAAAGAAGTGGTTCTTCCAACTCATCTAGCAATTCCTTCTTTAGCCTTAGTTCAATATATTGATGAAGCACCAACTACTTCCTTACAACTAAGGCAGATGGAAATAATTAAGCTAGAAGAACAACGAGAAAAGGCCAAAATAACTCATGCTCATCACTAAGCGTTAGTTAAAGCTTCTTTTGATTAAAACATGACATCCAGAAAGGACTTTCAGGTCGGAGATCTAGTTTTAAAATGGGACAAGGCTCATGAGGAAAAAGGGAAACATAGAAAATTTCAACGAATGTGGCTTGGTCCTTTCCAAATTGCAGAAATCATAGGTCCATCTACTTTTATATTACAGGATTTAACAGGAAAAAGAGAGTCTTTACCTGTTAATGAACAAATCCTCAAAAAATATTTCCATAGAAGATCACTCTTCTATTTTGTATATTAGTTTTCTTATTTGTCATAATAAAACCGGTTGTTAATGGTTACATTTGGAAATTCACGAAAATGACACAAATTCTCTTTTTTGTTTTGTTTTGTTTTTTTTTTCACTTGTATGAATAGAATTCTTTTAGAAAATTGATCATTGTTATTTAAAGATACAGTTAAAAGCTTTAAACCTAGAAATGATACTAGTTTCAACTTTGAAAATTTTGATAAAAAACAAATTTTAGTGGGAAATTGTTTTATGTCAGTCTAATGAAAGGTATAAATAACAAAACGAATATTTTTTGTAAAAAATTTCTTTCCAAAAACTCTACCATCGTCTTCCAGAGCTATCTTAAGGAAACAATGATTTCCTCCCCACCTAGGAAATTACAACGTTTAGGGAATAATCCAATGATACACTTTTAACTTAAAGAGTAAGAGGTCTCATCACGAGCCGACTTATCATGATCATAGATATTATAGCTTGCTGACTTTGCCAATATTGCATACCACAACAGGGAAATGACTCAAGATCGTTGCAATCAAAAGACAAGGGGTCTCATCATGAGCCAAATTGTTTAGCAAAGTTATAAATCAAGTGAATGGCACTGTCATAAATTGGCTACCAAACCAAGACATTGTTCTTTAAGGATAAAAAAGAAAAATGAAAGCAATAAGTGTGAATATGGATTTTTCTTTGAAAATTGTATATTTCTCTAAGTAGGATACAGGATCATTGCTGGGTAACACGTAACCCTATCAAGGCTATAAACGCCTGCTGGCAACAGTGGCTCTGCCTATGACAAATGAGCATATTTAAAACTGATTTACAGAGAAGCCTTTGTTTTTAACTTTATAAAACCTAGTAGTGACTAATATAGATACAAGGACTAGCTTGAGGGAGTGAAATAATCAAAGTTGAATATAGAAGAAACTAAATATCATTGATAGATAAAAGCATAATGTACTTTGTCTTTTTATAATAAATTTTGATTTTCTTAAAATTTTTCTATTTTGAAAGTTTAAGAAAATTCAAAAGAAAAGCAGAGATAACTGGTTCTTCCAAGTGAATCGCCAATTTTTGTAGCCAACAACAACCCCCCTTCTTATTTATTATTAGTAATAATACTAAATAAGTGGGGACCCTTAGTTAAAAAATCTAAAAATCAAGTAGTGCTTGTTTTTCCTTTTTCAATAAAACTTACTATCATAAACTTAGAAGAATGTACCTTGAAAAAACCAAAAAACTTAAGTTTTATGATAGCATAGAATAAAATCATTCTTTGAGGAAGATCGCATCGCCAAAAGGTAATGAATTCATTTTTACAAACGAAATTCTAAAAATTGCGATGCGAAATTACAAGCTAAAAGAACCTTCATTGCATCGCATATCATATCTTACGATTGAAAAACTTCAGATCACCGATGTGCGATAGCATATATCGCAAATCACATTTCACATAAAATATTTTAACGGATGTTTGTCATATGTTATATCTTGCAATCTGCGATATTGCGATTATGCGATATTGTGATTGTGCGATATTGCGATATAGCGATTTCGCAATATTACGATATTGCGCTATTATGATATTGCAATTTCACGAGATTGCGATCTGCAATTTTGTGATATTGCGATTTTGTGATCTGCGATATTGCGATTTTGTGATATTGCAAGGAAAATCGCAGATCGCCTTATCGCATATCCTTGAGGCTCATTGTACAAAGAATATTTCTCCATAAATCGAGACTCCATTATCCGCTTTAATGTTAATCAATGAATTGATTGTCACTCATTAATGAAAGATGGTTTTGTTCTAATCAAAAGACTATTTCACGTAAGGTAGTATATTTTATACGTTTTTAGCATTTAAAACTTTCCTGTCACCTTTTCATATCATTACTCTCACTTAATTCGTAAACTGCAGGAGCGAAGAACAGAGAACTATACAAAGCTATATTCAAAGTATTATGGGAAAGAAAGACAAAGCTCTGAGTTCTAAAAGTAAAGAGATGGCGTCCTTATACACAAACACCGCCTGCAACAAAGACACTGGTATCACTACTTGGGAGGGTATGTATAATCTTCTTGAAGAAGAAAACCCAAGAGTAATGCAAGTTACAGCTACTACAGGATCACATTGGTCTTCTGAAGCCTCCCTTACAGAGCTAGATTGTTCATTCTTACACCGGATAGCAGAAAAACCTAAAATTCTTCCATATACGAATATGATTAAATGGGTGCTGGATAGCACTAATCTTACAGATAGAAAGTTCAAGACTCAGGGGCAAGAACTCATTGGTTCATTCGCTCCACAAGATTTGAAGCTTATGTATCATTTGCTGGAGCCACATGCAACCTACAACAAACAATTCATGGAGAAATTTGCCAAAGAAAATCAAAACCTGGCATAATGCACCAAGGATTGGTCCAGGAGAGATGAACCACTGAAGAAAGATAAGCACGGTATGTATAGTACTGGTTTTCTCACTTCTCCATATTACTTTGCTGCTGCTATGCTATGTCGGCTTTTTGGAAAGCCTGACATCATTAAGATTTCGACTGAATGGCTACCGTTATTGAATGCTGCTGTTAATGCTACTATTGTGGATTGGGCTAAGATTTTGTCTGATAACTTAGCCATGGCTATTTTGAATTATCGGTCTAAACGGACTGTCTCTCAGAGGATTTATCCTCCTTTTTATTTATCTGCTTATGTGATGGATTCAATCTGCTATGTTTCTAAGTTTCCTTTAATGGGTTGGAAATGGACAAGTCAAGATCCCCTACCCATTCATGTTTATCACAAGGAATTGTGGGATTCAAAGTTCATTCCCCATTTTTACAAAATTTGCCATGGCATCATGTTGCCTCTTTACAAAATGCTGTATAATAAGGATGCTCCAAGATTCTCCCCTGAAGCAGAAGTAGATATTCTCCCCGTCACAAGATGGTTTGGAGAAGAATTATTTACATATGTTAGGGTTTTTGGAAGTTTTTCTTCTCCTCATGTTTTACCTTTGTATGTGCCGGATAAACTCATGGCCCGAGAGATTGCCTATCAAACCTGTGGAGAAGGAGGTTTGACTAAGGATTTAGGGGATAAAAATAAGGCCATTTGGCCACAATTTCCTATGTCCTGCGGAGCATTTTCATTATTTGATGTTGGTCATGAATTTAAAGAAGTAAAAAATATTACATGTTTACAATTTTTCATGTTTTCAAGAAGACTATTCGACCCCTTTGACATTGTTAAAAATTTCACTACTTTAGTCAAGGTAAGAGTATTTTCTAGAGAAGATGATATTTTTGATGATATGTTCCAAGAAAAAGGCACATTTAAAGAGGTTTTACATTTAGCCCAGACGCGATTCTCTCTAGAAGAATTCCAAGAGTTTAAGATGTACAGAGAAAGAAGGTTGACCACTATTCCTTTGGATAATTTGCACTTGGAACCCGTAAGGGAACCAACTCCTAGTATCAATCTTAGTGAAAGTTCAGGTATAGATAAGTCTAAGTTGAAATCTGGGAAAGAGACCTCTGAACATTCTAAAATTTTTGATAATGACCAGGATAAAAGTGAAGGGTCAGTACGAGATACTGCCCAATCAAGAGAACTCTCACAGCAACAAATTTCAACCACTCCATAATTAAATCTTCCCCCTCTCATTGTATAGAAACCATCCGTCAGAATTGAGTTAGAAAAAGAATGGGAAACATTTATAGATTTGATTAATATTGAAGGACAGAACACACAGACTCCTGTGACTAATGTACAGACAATAAAAAATATAGTCACGGGAGTAACTAGTAATGTCGTAGAAATAGAACATATTCCAATTTCCCCATCCTCTAAGCTTATGCTAAAAATAGAGGAAATTCCTCCTCTTGATATATTCTATAGTCCACAACATAAAGAAATAGTAAGAAAACAAAGGAAGAAAAGGAAATTAGAAAGTGCACTCTCTCATGATGCATAACAATTGGATGTTTTATGGAAAGATCCTTCTACTGATCCAACTAAAAATCTTACTAAATTATCTCAGATCATAGGAGCATATGCCTCTGCAGCCATCGAAAAAGCATATGAGGTGTAGCAATTATTGAATGAAAAAGAAGATTAAGTACAGGTTCTACAACAACAACTACAACAAGCCAATGCTAACAGTGAAGCACAGAAACAACTTGAAAAATTACAGCAAGATTTTCAACAAATGCAGATCGGATATCAGAAAAATTTGGCTAAAAAAGAGAAACAAATATAGATTATGCAAGAGATGCACAAAGATGACCCCAAGCTCACATAATTTATCACAGAGTCTATTTCCTTAAATAATCAACTACTGCAACAGCAGGAAATATTATGCCAAAAAAATTCACAGTGGAACTATTTTTGTGAAGAAAGTGATAAAATCACTAATCATGTCATAGAATTATGACATGATTATGATTTAATGAATAAAAGAGTTACATAATATTTGGTTTGGAAAGAAATAGAGGAGGGAAAAAGAGTAGGAGAACCAATCATCAATTATAATCATAAATAAATGCTCTTCAATAATTGGGATGCACAGATCAAAGAAGCAGAACAAGCGAAAAAGGAAGCAGCTACAACAGCAAGCAATATCATTGATTGTATAAATGAAAATTTGCACAAGAAAAATTTGATTTTAGAAACTACTCCAGGATACCTACCACAAACACATCAACTGCAGATAGATTGGAAACAGAAAGCTCAAGAAAAGGCAGAATCAATTAAAGGATTAACAAATTTAAATTGAGATTCTTACTGGGCATGTCTGGTAAAACCACATAGCCAATGCATGACTCTCAATTGTATCATTAATTCTGCCGAGAAGATGGCGCCAGCTCTTGCCGATTCTGTCTTCACAGGACAATTAAAGTCTGAAGTCGGCCAGCCTAATCTTTTCAAATCAATGATGAATGCTTGCAATTTTAAAGATCAGATTCACAAGTAGATTAGTTGTTAGTTTTAATTTTAGATTTAGTATTAATTTTACTTTATTTTTGCCTAGAAAAAGGACGGTCATTTAAACCGTATCCTACATTTTTGTAATAAACTATTTTTTAGATTTAGTTAGTAGTATTTAAACCCTTCTCATGCATTTAGAGAAGGGTCCTGAAATTTGTCAAAAACTTGTCCTCAGAACATGCACTTTTGCACCCTCCGAGAAGGTTTTGATGAATGAATGGAACAGGATTTATTGATATCTGTGTTTAATATCTGCTACTGATGTTGCACTTCTGTACTCTTAGTGGATGTTGGATTAAGAAGAGATAAGTCATTATTTCTTGAAGCTCATGAGTAGAACTAGTTATAAGTGGTACTTTTATCTCTTAACTATTTTTGCCTCTGTGTTAAAGTGATATTTATGTTCATTTGTTTATGTATTAACGCTTGAATGTTTAAGTTATCATTTGGCACTTTTGTACGGTGATAGCCACTTTTTTATGCTTAATATATGAATAGCTTATTATGCGATATATTTTTCACAATTGTTTCGTCTAACTTTTTATACGAAGTGGTTTATCTTTATTGAATTATTTTCTTATAATAGTTGAATGATCTTTATTACCAATTTCTATTTGAAATCATTTTAGATCGCATAAATAAAATATTACATCCGGGTTTAGCTTAGAATTATATATTTTTGTTTAATTAGAATACAATCTGCATGTTATTAGATTAGAACTAGAATAAAAGCATTTCATTATATATCATTTTTGGGATTCAACTGCGTTAAGTAAGTCATTCATGTATGACCATTTTTATGAGAGGAAGTCATAACTGACTAATTTCTCATGATTTTTGAATAATCCACTTAGCACTCATTGCAATGAGTGATAAGTGGATTATGCAATGAGTGCTAAGTGGATTATTCAAAAATCATGAGAAATTAGTCAGTTATGACTTCCTCTCATGAAAATGGTCATACATGAATGACTTACTTAACGCAGTTGAATCCCAAAAATGATATATAATATAATGCACTGCGGAAACCCCTCATACTTAAAAAACATTTCACTTAGGAATTTTCTTAGAAAGGAAATATCAATTCTCAACACACACACACATATTGGGAAACTAGTCCCATTATCCCCAGTCGGACCCACTACACCAAACGAAAAAGGTGCTGCTAACCAAGGTCCGGACCGGGTGGGTATCCCCGTTGTTGTAGACCCGATTTTCGGGGCTTCAACATATTTGGCGCTAGAAGGAGGGCCCTGAAATATGAATGGAAAGTAAGTCAAAATCTAAATACCATTCTAAGAGTAAATCACCCTCACCATCTTCCCCGACTTCTCCATCGCACATAGAATTTTTAAATCTAGAGCCAGAAGTCGAAAGAACAATAACCATTGCCACAAACCCTGAATTTTCAGAAGAATATACTATTGAACCCCCTGAAGTTGAATCTTTGATTCATAAACTTCAGCGATTATCAATATTACCTCAAATATCTGATAAATCTCAAGGCAGTGTGACTTCGCAATATAATCCTTCTCATCCTCTTACTAGATTACAGAGCGAGAAGCTTGGCATTCAACCAATTGAGTTACCTCTACCTACAAGGAAGAGAGCAAGGAAATCACCTAAAGGGTCTGATAGTGAGACTCTTTCATCATCATCATCCATCTCAAACTCTTCACCGCGAAGTCAACCATCCACCCCTCCACTTCAGACTATTGTCCGTCAGTTTACTGGAACTTCCACATCTCCTTCTCAAACATCTGGAGTCATGATATCCTCATCTTCCCAATCGCAGGTATCATATTCTGCACTTTCCTCTGTTATTAGTTCAGCGATGGCCCAAATTCCATGGAATAATCCAGGGGTAGTCTTAAAGCCTGCACCCTTGAGTCAATTACCAGCCCATCCTAACAAATGACTACCTAAGTTTAATCCTAAAGTAGGCATGCTAGCAGAAGAACATATAAATAAGTTTATGTTGTCCATAAATCTTAATGGAGTTATTAATGAAGATGCTGTTGTCCGAATTTTTCCCTATACTCTACAAGGAGCAGCCGGATCATGGTATTTCTCATTACCATCTGGATCTATCACTAGTTGGAATATTTTCCAAGATCAATTTTTGACTAAGTTCGGTGATGACAGGTTTACAACAACGTTGATCAATGATTTGTCTAATCTTAGAGCTGAGTCAAAAGAGCCTATCAAGGATTTTAATTCACGTTTCAATAAATTGTTAAATAAAATTCCTACTGCTTCCAAGCCTAGTGAAGAAGTGCGAAGTGAATGGTATATCTCATCTTTACCATCAAACATAGAAATCTTCGTTGATAGGGCTAACAAAACAACTTTAGCAGACAATATGAAGGAAGGAATAACAGTAGAGAAACGTATCATTGCTTTAGAAAAGAAAAATGCGATAGAAGAACGAAAATACAAGAACGTTACTTTTAAGGAAGATCCCAAGAAAAAAAACCGGAAGATCGATTTGATTTAGAAGGATTGCAGAAAGTTTTGAAAACCATGCCCAACGAAATGGTTGACATTAAGAAACAAGTGGCAGAAACATCTTCTAAAAAATCTTTCAAACCTTTTAGAAGAAACCCTTCAACTGATCCAAAGCCACCAAATGCTATTACTAATGCTGAATCAGAAGAAGAAGAAGAGGAAACTGCTACTGAAGAAACTACCAATGAAGAAGAAGTTGTAGAAGTACAAGGTATGTGGGATTTCATCCTCCCAGATGAGGAAGATCAAGAAGCATCCCCGGTTAGCACTCGAAGTAGAAATCAACTTGATCCTCCTCAATCTACTCCAAAGTCAAAGAGCGCAAGCTCATTGAATAAAGATAAAGTTGCACCCAAGAAAACGACATCTAAAGCAATTCAAACTAGCCCAGTCCAGACAGATTCATCAACTCCATCGACAACACTGAATGTCCCAGATGAAATGGAGTATAATATCATAGAAGACATGAAGAAGACTAGGGCTAACATCACCTTTTATGAATTGAGCAAGTTAAAACACCAACAAAAGGTACTTTTGAATGAATTACATGCTATACCAGAAAAACCTTTGCCCGATCCTGTGATTTCTCAAGCTTCCAACGAGATGGGAAGTCCTCCAGCTAATGCAATCAATAAAGTTGATCTAGAAAATATCGCTTTAATTGGAGGAAGGTCAAGATCTCATACTCCTCCATTTCTTCTTACTTATGAAGTTTTCAATAAAAAATTGCATAATTGTTTAGTAGATTTTGGAGCTTCATCTAATATTCTACCAAAATCAATATGTGCAAAGTTGAACATTCAACCACAAAAATCTGTTGTGCGAATAATCCAGTTAGATCAATCGCAAGTTGAAGTGATTGGCGAATTAAATCAGGTTACCATAAGGTTGTCATCTAATCCAAAGGTATGTCAAGTTATTGATATTTTAGTTGCAGATATTCCATAATTTTATGGCTTAATTCTTAGCAGAGATTGGTCAGAAAAACTTCATGGATACTTCGCAACTGATTGGTCGCACATGTGGCTTCCTTACAATGGTAAACCAAATCAGATAAAGGTTGAGCGAGAAAAACATTAGAAGTATATAGTAACAGAATTGGAAGGAGAAAATGAACTGGTTGCATACATCAATAATATCATTGGAAACTATTCAGTTGATTCTTTCTTAGGAAATTTCAATGCTCATACTTCACCTTATTTATAACATTCTGTTTTATCTCAAGTATAAAATTTTTCTCAAACAGATAGTTCTAAATGCATTTATTTTGTAGATACTCCTGTAAATAAATCTTTATTTTGGAAGTTATTTTTTGATGGTTTTAAGTCTAATGAAGGAGCAAGAGCAGGATGCGTGTTGGTTAGTCCAGAGGGAAACAAAATTATGCTAACTTGCAGACTCGAGTTCGATTGCACCAATAATACCGCAGAATACGAGGCTTTAGTCCAAGGATTATACAAGGCAATCAGATTAGACATCAAATATTTACAATTTTTCGGAGATTCTGAAATTGTAATCAAACAGGTACGCAATACTATACATTGTTTATCAGGTCATTTGAAGCATTATCAATCTTTAGTTCAAGATCTGATTGAACACTTTATAGCATTTAATATTTCATCAATTCCAAGAATCCAGAATGCTAGTGTAGACCTCCTAGCCAATGTGGCCTCTAAGCTCATCCCTGCAGAAGACTATAGCCCTGATCGATTTTCAATCGAATTAATCTTTAGACCTTCTATTCCTGATAACATTACCAATTGGAGGATTTTCAATGATGATCCTGATATTGTAAGTTTCCTCACATCTGAAGGATCTTACACTAATCAGATAATTGATGAAGACCAACATGACAGACAATTGCAACAAGATAGCACTAATAATGCTATGCCAAAATCAGTAGTCAAGTTAGAAGACCTTTATGATTTGAAAGATCGATTCAAAATATCTACCAATTCAAAACTACAAAGTTCAACTTTGAATTATGAATTAGTAAATCTAGGAACTGATACCAAACCACAGAATATCAACCTAGGCCTCGGTCTAGCTCCTGAAGAAAAATTAGCGTATGTTCGTCTTTTGAAACAATACAAAAGTGTCTTTTCTTGGAACTACGATGAACTCAAAACTTATGACACTTCTATCATCCAACATACTATCCCAATGATAAACGATGAAAAACCTGTCCAACAAAAGCTGAGAAAGATCCATCCCAATCTAGAAAATCAGATCAAATTTGAACTCAATAAGTTATTGAAAGCCAAGATTATTTTTCCCGTTCGACATTCTAAATGGGTTTCCAATATGGTTCCTGTTAGAAATAAGAACAGAGACATTAGAATTTGCATTGACTTTCGAAATCTTAATAAAGCCTGCCAAAAAGATAATTTTCCTTTGCCTCCCATGGAGAAAATATTACAGGCAGTTGCAGGGTCAGAATTAATGTCTTTCTTAGATGGTTTCTCTGGCTACAACCAAGTGTTAGTTCATCCAGATGATCAATTGAAAACTACATTTAGAACCAAATGGGGCACTTATGCATATCAAAATATGCCTTTTGGTCTGATCAACGCTGGTGCCACATTTCAAAGAGCCATGGACATCGCTTTAAAGGGATTAGTTAACAAATCAGTGGTAATTTACTTGGATGATATAACTGTATATTCCAAAAAACGAAGCAATCATCTTAGAGATTTGAAGCAGATCTTCCAACGTTGTCAAAGGTATGGAATTTCACTTAACCCGAAAAAATATTTTTTTGCATTAAGTGAAGGAAAACTTCTTGGATTCATAGTGTCAAAATCTGGAATTCATATTGATCCTAATAGAGTCAAGGAGATTTCTGAAATACCCTTACCTCACAACAAGAAAGCTATGCAATCTTTCCTTGGCCAGATTAATTTTGTAAAGAGATTTGTGCCAGATTTTTCAAGAATTGTATCTCCTTTACAAGCAATGATTAAAAATAATTCAAACTTCAAATGGGGCCAAAACGAATATGAGGCATTCAATCTGATCAAACAAGCAATTGTTAATGCTCCATCTTTAGCAACTCCAAATTTTTCTGATCCTTTTATTTTGTATACATTTGCCTCTGATAAATCATATGCTGCGATACTCACTCAAGCAAATCAAGACAAGGCAGAAGCCCCAATTGCTTTATTTAGTTCAAATTTACAGGGTGCTGAATTGAATTATTTAGATGTAGAGAAACAAGCTTATGCTGTTTTCAAAGAAATTAAATATTTCAGACCTTTTCTACTTAAACCCATACAAAAATCATAGTGTCGTTTCCAGTGGTAAGAAATGTTTTAGTTCAGAAAGATGTGGGTGAGAAAAGAGCCAATTGGATTACTGCCTTACAAGAATATGATGTAGAAATCAAACGAGCAAGTATTGTAAGAGGTCAAGGCTTTTGCAAAATACTAGTTGGGGCATTGTTTATTTCTGAAAAACCATATGTAGAGATACAAATGTATGAGGTAAGCCTAAACGATGTTGAATCATTATATGCTGATATCATATTTTATCTAAAGAATGGATATGCTCCTCCAAATCTTAATTACACCAAGAAAAGAGCTCTGAGGTTAAAGGCTAAAAATTATTAGCTTGTGAATGATGTTCTTTTTAGAATGAATTATGATTCTATTCTCCTTAGATGTCTTGAGAAATCTGAAGCTGAAAAAGTCTTGCAGGAACTTCACGATGGGCCAGCAGGTGGAAATTATGCTGGAGATGCTACTGCACATAAAATCCTTCGCGCAGGCTATTACTGGCCCACATTATTCAAAGACTCACATAGCTACGTAAGGAAATTTCAAGTTTGTCAAACTACTGCTGGAAGACAAAAGAAACCATCATTACTGTTAGAACCAATCAACATTGAGCAGCCTTTTGATCAATGGGGATTGGATATAATAGGTGATATCGTTCCTCACTCTTCTAAACAACATAGGTATATCATTACAACAACTGCTTATTTTACGAAATGGGTAGAAGCAGTCCCTCTCAAGACTGCTAATGCCAAACATATCATCGAGTTCATAGATCAGTTCATAATCACCAGGTTTGGTTTACCTTTTGCTTTAATGTTTGATAATGCATCATATTTTTTTGGTAATGCTATGACTGAATTTGCACTTAAAAGAGGTTTCAAACTTAAATACTCTGCCAATTACTATCCATAGGGAAATGGGTTAGCTGAATCCACAAATAAAAACTTAATCAAAATTATTAAGCAAGCCATTGATCAAAATCATAAAAATTGGCATAAGTCTTTAATATATGCTTTATGGGTAGATCGAATAACACAAAAAGCCTCCATTGGCACTTCTCCCTTTAATTTAGTTTATGGGAAAGAAGTGGTTCTTCCAACTCATCTAGCAATTCCTTCTTTAGCCTTAGTTCAATATATTGATGAAGCACCAACTACTTCCTTACAACTAAGGCAGATGGAAATAATTAAGCTAGAAGAACAACGAGAAAAGGCCAAAATAACTCATGCTCATCACCAAGCGTTAGTTAAAGCTTCTTTTGATTCAAACATGACATCCAGAAAGGACTTTCAGGTCGGAGATCTAGTTTTAAAATGGGACAAAGCTCACGAGGAAAAACGGAAACATACGAAATTTCAACGAATGTGGCTTGGTCCTTTCCAAATTACCGAGATCATAGGTCCATCTACTTTTATGTTACAGGATTTAATAGGAAAAAGAGTCTTTACCTGTTAATGGACAGATCCTCAAAAAATATTTTCCATAGAATATCACTTTTCTATTTTGTATATTAGTTTTCTTTATTGTTATAATAAAACCGGTTGTAAATGGTTACATTTAGAAATTCACGAAAAAGACACAAATTTTCTTTTTGATTTTAGTTTTTTCACTTGTATAAATAGAATTCTTCTAGAAAATTGATCATTATTATTCAAAGATACAGTTAAAAGCTTTAGGCTTAGAAATGATACTAGTTTCAACTTTGAAAATTTTGATAAAAAGCAAATTTTAGTGAGAAATTGTTTTATATCAGTCTAATGAAAGGTATCAACAACAAAATGAAGATTCTCTGTAGAAAAGTCCTTTCCAAAAAACTCTATTATTGTCGTCCAGAGCTATCTTAAGGAAACAATGACTTCCTCCCCACCTAGAAAATTACAATGTTTAGGGAATAATCTAATAATGCACTTTAACTTAAAGAGTAAGAGGTCTCATCACGAGCCGACTTATCATGATCATAGATATTATAGCTTGCTGACTTTGCCAATACTGCATACCACAACAGGGCAATGACTCAAGATTGTTGCAATCAAAAGACAAGGGGTCTCATCACGAGCCAGCTTGTTCAAAAAAGTTATAAATCAAGTGAATGGCACTGTCATAAATTAGATACCAAACCAAGACATTGTTCTTTAAGGATTAAAAAGAAAAATGAAATGCAATAAGTGTGAGTATGGATTTCTCTTTGAAAATTGTATATTTCTGTAAGTGGGACATAGGATCATTGCTGGATAATAGGTAACCCTCTCGAGGCTATAAACGCCCGCTAGCAGCAGAGGCTCTACCTACGACAAATGAGCATATTTAAAACTGATTTATAGAGAAGCCTTTTGTTTTTATCCTTATAAACCAAGTAATGACTGATGTAAATACAAGGACTAGCTTGAGGAAGTAAATAATCAAAGTTGAATATAGAAGAAACGAAATATCATTGATAGATAAAAGCATAATGTACTTTGTATTTTTAGTATAAAGTTTGATTTTCTGAAAAATTTTCTATTTTGAAAGTTTAGAAAATTCAAAAGAAAAAAAAAACAGAGATAACTGGTTTTTCCGAGTGAATCGCCAATTGTTGTGGCCAACAACAACCCCCCTTTTTTATTTAGTATTAGTGGTAATACTAAATAAGTAAGGACCCTTAGTTAGAAAAAATCCAAAAAATCAATTAGTGCTTGTTTTTCTTTTTTTAATAAAACTTACTATCACAAACTTAGGAGAAAATTCCTTGAAAAATCTAAAAAAACTTAAGTTTTATGATAGCTTAGAATAAAATCATTCTTTGAGGAATATCACATCGCAAAAAGGTAATGAA